>OZ004716.1:28969336-29361381 GCA_963924515.1 Vespertilio murinus
TCCACAAACTAAATGCACAGTTTTGATCAGCAGAAGGGCTGATAGCCGATCACTGATTATACTCAGAACTGGCTTTTTCCAAAGCCATGTGCATCATTGCTGATTCATGTCAATACATGAATTGACTTTTAAGGGGTTAATTTCTTGAAAATTACAGTAGAAAAATCTGTAAGTGTCAATGACTGTCAATGACTAACAATGACAATGTTAGTGTCACATTATCTGTTGCTTCTGTAGAGCCCAGAGCGCTTCCTTCAGCTTGGTGCCAAAGTTCCAAAGGGTGCACTTTTGCTCGGACCTCCTGGCTGTGGGAAGACACTGCTGGCCAAGGCTGTGGCGACAGAGGCCCAGGTGCCCTTCTTGGCGATGGCTGGCCCGGAGTTTGTGGAAGTCATTGGAGGTAGGCATTCCTAGGGGGGCTGCAGACAGGCTTGCCTGACCATTTGTGCATGATGGCCCGCCTTTCACACGTTGTCCCTTAGGTGACTGAGTTAATGAGGAAATGGGAGGAATAAAGAAGGAAAAATGAAACCTGATTTACGGGAAACATTGTATTTATTTATAGAATTGGTTGGTGATGTTCTTTAAAGCTACTTCCGCTTGTGGCTCAGGAGGGTGAGCATCCTTTAGGGCAGTGTTTCCCAAACTTTTGACATATGTGTACCCCTTCTATAATTTTCGTAACGCTGAGTACCCCTCGTCAAAAAAAAAAAAAAATGGATGTATTTTAATAACTATCAAATTATATTTATTTTTTCTTTTTTTGCTACATACACAAAATAATAAGCGAAAAATAAAATTACTCATAGTAAAATATAAATAAAAGTTACATTATAAATAACATTTATTTGCACACCAGACCATCTCACACCTCAAAAAACTGTCTTGACTTGACTCATGAGAACGTAGAATTAGGCGCAGCTAAGCACGGTGCAGTGCATATCCCCACCAAACTCCGGAACAACACGTACCCCCACCAAACTCTTCCCGTACCCCAGGGGGTACGCGTACTGCACTTTGGGAAACTCTGCTTTAGGGTGACCTACACTGGTTTTGTTTGCTGGGATTTCATCATCCTTAGCACTTTTGGCCCTGACCCAAAAGTAGGGTTCATCTCCCTTTACCGGTCCGCTTCCTGATCCTCTGTGTCCCTTTAGGCCTTGGCGCTGCCCGTGTTCGGAGCCTCTTCAAGGAGGCCCGCGCCCGGGCCCCCTGCATCGTCTACATTGATGAGATTGATGCCGTGGGCAAGAAGCGCTCTACCACCATGTCTGGCTTCTCCAACACCGAGGAGGAGCAGACCCTCAACCAGCTTCTGGTGGAAATGGATGGTGAGCACTCTTCTCGGCTGCTTCTGTGAGGGGAGAAGGGTTTTCAACTCTTTCAGAATAGTCATTTTCTAGGTGGATCATGCTGCTTATGTTTGTTATCCCAAAACCTTATACTTACACTCAAAGGCATTTTATTTTTCTCCAATCATTCGTCTGTACTGTTTCTCCACCTCACCACCTGCCACAGATGATGGTGATCTCAGCACACAGAGAATCATTGTTTAGCAGATAAAAGCTAGAAGCAAGATCAGCTTAAAAACTACCATATTTGCCGGCGTATAAGACGACTTTTTGGCCCTGAAAAATATGCCTCCAAGTGGGGGGTAGTCTTATACGGCGAGTATATAACAAACTGTATTTTTTAGTGGAAATGTTAGGGGGTCGTCTTATACGCCCAGTCGTCTTATACGCTGGCAAATACGTATTTTTCAGGGCCAAAAAATCATCTTATTCACCGGCAAATACGGTATTCATCATCGTGCTGTCCTCAAGAAACAAAGCTTTTAATTTTTTTTTTATATTTTATTGATATTTTACAGAGAGGAAGGGAGAGAGATAGAGAGCTAGAAATGCCGATGAGAGAGAAACATCGACCAGCTGCCTCTTGCACACCCCCTACCGGCGATGTGCCCACAACCAATGTACATGCCCTTGACCGGAATTGAACCTGGGACCTTTAAGTCCGCAGACCGACGCTCTATCCACTGAGCCAAACCGGTTTTAGCTCCTTTTTAAATTTTTTAATGGAAAGGACCCAGTAAAGGTGACATGGAATTATTTTCTTTTGAGCTACTTTGGTAAGACATTATTTTTTGTTTGTGTGTGTAGATACGGTATGCTTTTATTGTAATGAAGGATACATAGAACATAAAACTTACCATTTTAACCATTTTTCTGTGTACAGGTCAGTGGCATTAAGAACATTCTAATTGTTGGTCAACAACCATCACCAGAACTTTCTCATCCCAAACTGAAACTGTCCCTGTTAAACACTAACTCGCCATTCTCCCTTCCCAGTCCCTGGCACTCATCCTTCTATTGTCTGTCTGTGAATTCAACTATGCTAGGGACTTTATATAAATGGAATTATATAGTATTTATTCTATTGTATTTGATTTATTTCACTGAGCAGAATTTCATTCCTTTTAAAGACTGAATAATACTCCATTATATAGATAGACTACATTTTGTTTATTCATTCGTCTGTTGATGGACACGTGTGGCTGTTGTGAATAATGAGCATTCAAATATCTTTTCATGTCCTAGCTATGTAAGATCCATTTTTAGCTTTTCTTTAATCAGAATTCTAGTTGTAGTTGAGCTATTGTAGATGAGGGAGACACTTTTTTCTCAATGTAATTTTGGTAATAAGAAAACTATTTGTGTATTTATTTTTCCTTTTAAAGTTTTCTTATCATTTGGAATATATATCTATTGTCTAGGATACAGATAGTTGAATATGATTGTATGTGATTTTTTTAAGATATATTTTTTATTGATTTTTTACAGAGAGGAAGACAGAGGGATAGAGAGTTAGAAACATCGATGATAGAGAATCACATCGATCAGCTGCCTCTTGCACACCCCCTACTGGGGATGTACCCGCAACCAAGGTACATGCCCTTGACCGGAATCGAACCCGGGACCCTTCAGTCCGCAGGCCGACGCTCTATCCACTGAGCCAAACCAGTTTCGGCTGTATGTGACTTTTTTTTAAGCTCTCATTTTCAAGCAAAATAATCCCAGACTTATAAAATCATTGTAAAGCAGCCAGAAGAGTTCCTTTATAGCTTTCCTGAACTTTCGAAGGTTGACATGGCTGTGACCAGGCTGTAAGTGTCCACAAAGGTCTCTTCTCAGCCCATGAATATTCCTTTTCTGTTCCAGGACAACATAGCACATTTAGTTGTCCTGTCTCTTTGGTCTCTTCCAGCGTGGGTCCAGTTCTCTGTCTTTTTTTATGTGTGACCATGACACTTTTATAGACCAGTTTCATTTAAGGATGCTGTGCTGTGTCTTCAGATATAGGTTGAGTCACGCATTTTGACAGGAACAATACAGCAGTTTTGGTGTAATTCATTGCAGGTGGCACTGCTATGCCTCACCCCTGGTGCTGAGATTCTGACTGAGATGGCCTCCGGCGGGCATGGCAAGGCCTTTCCACACACATTGTTGAGCAGGTCAGAGGGACAGATGCATGTGGAAGCATTTTATACGCTCTGCAAGCTCTCCAGTTTTAAAATTAAGGTATAATTTCTAACAAAGTTTAGGAAAGGGCTGTGTTACACTATAAGAATGGTCCCTCTGGTGCTACCTTGTAGACACAAACAATCAAGATCGAAAGAGCTGCCTTCCACATAAAGAACAAACTTTTCTGAGAAGAAATTTCCCAAAGAACTCAGTTTCTTTGTATTTTTTTAATATGTTTTTGTTTATTCTATTTTATTTTTGTTAATCTTTATTCTAGGATATTTTTCCCTTTTTTTTTTTTTAGAGCAAATGGAAGGGAGAGGGAGAGACAGAGAAACATTGATGTGTGAGAGACACATCAATTGGTGTCTCTGTCTGTGGTCGGAGATCGAGCCTGCAACCCAGACACACGTCCTTGCCCAGAATCAAACCTGTGACTCCTCAGTCTGCAGGCTGATGCTCCAACCAGTGAGCCAAACTGGCCAGGGCTGATTTTATTGGTTTTAGGGAAAGAGAGAAAAAACATCGATTCAGAGAGAAACATCAATCAGTTGCCTACTGCATGCCCCCTACCAAGAATTGATCTGCAACCTGAGCATGTGCTCTGACTTGGAATTGAAGTGGCGACTGTTTCATGCACAGGAAGATGTCCAACAAACAGGGGCCAGGGCAGACCTGGGTGTCTTTAGAGATATTAGTAGAGTAAGTTGTTGAGAGACACACCCTCAAAGATAGGGGCTCTTCAAGAGTACTTTCCAGGCCAGGTTCCAGGGACCCCTACTTTGGGGTCCTGTATGTCAGACCCGCTCTGACTATTCCTCCACCCAGTGCTTGGCTGTGGCAGTTGAGATATGCTTTTCAAGTGAAGCACTATTTTATAGTTTATAAATTTGCCTTACTGGTGTTGTGCAGTGGTTGAGCATCAACCTATGAACCAGGAGGTCATGGTTCAATTCCCACTTGCAGGCTCTATCCCAGTAGGAATGTGCAGGAAGCAGCCGGTCAGTGATTCTCTCTCATCATTGATGTTTCTATCCCTTTCTTCCTCTCCCTTCCTCTCTGAAATCAATAAAAATATGTTTAAATATAGCCGAAACCGGATTGGCTCAGTAGTAGAGCGTCGGCCTGCTGACTGAAGGGTCCCGGGTTCGATTCCGGTCAAGGGCATGTACATTGGTTGCGGGCACATCCCCGATGTGGGGTGTGCAGGAGGCGGCTGGTCGATGTTTCTCTCTCATCGACGTTTCTAGCTCTCTCTCTCTCTCCCTTCCTCTCTGTGAAAAATCAATAAAATATATTTTTTTAAAAAATATGTTTAAATATATATACTAGTATGTATTAAAAAGAATTTGCTCTCTGCCCTGGCTGGATAACTAGGTTAGAGTGTTGTCCCGATATCCCAAGGTTGCTGGTTAGGGCATGTATAAGACTCAAAAATGAATGCATAAATAAGTAGAATGACAAATTGGTGTTTCTCTGCTTCTCTCCCTTTGTTTTCCTCTATCCCTCCATTTCTGTCCCTCTCCCTCTGAAGGAACCTGAAAAACCTCTTTGGTTTTGTCCATTGATGGGCCAGGTGGGCAGATGGTGGACATGAGCCAGTCCTGAGGGTACTTCAGCCTAAGGTCTGCTGCCAGCTGTGACAGACCAGGCTGCAACCCATTACTGTGCATGTGATGGCTCAACTTCTGGTTGCCTCTTTATTTTTTTAAAAACATCAATGATGAGAGAGAAGCATTGATTGGCTTCTTCTTGCACACTCCCTACTGGGTATCGAGCCCACAACCCCGGCATGTGCCCTTGCCCAGCATTGAATCTGGGATTGTTCAGTCTGCAGACTGATGCTCTATCCACTGAACCAAACCAGCTAAGGCTGGTTGTCTCTTTAAAAGAATGAATAATCTTTGTTATACAAAGTAGACAAAGATGATTAGTTGGCTGTCCAAACCCACTTTGACACCAAGTCTCACTGCCCCGCTGGATGCAGTGATGTCCATGTTTGTCAGATGGCTGTCCAAGCTTTGGACTCCAGGCATGCTCTTGGACTGGAAGGTTGCTGTGGGGTTCACATTGGTCCTCTCTTCTGAGCCATGGTTTTCTGAGGTTACCATGATGTTAAAGTTCACAACCTCACTTGTGGTTCTGCACCCTTCTGAGTGTGACAGAGCTTCATTCCTGGTGATTATGCAGGGACTCCCACTGGCTCTCACTGTGAATGAGCACTCTGGGTCATGGGAAGCTCTACACATCTGTGTCTTTCTGTTTATATTGCTTTTTGCAATGAAGACAGAGACCACCTTTTTGAACAGACTTGAGCCCACCAGAAAGAATTTACCAGATGGCATCTTCCTTTGAGCTGAACCTCTCTGTGCTGCATGAAAAGAGCTGCTTCCGCCCTAGGATTTACTCATGCCCGGAATCCCTGACTGAAGTCCTCTTGTTGGGCTAGGCCAGTAGCGAACAAGTCCCTGTGTGCACAGACACAACTGAGCATTCTCATCCCTTCAGCTGTTTCTGAAGAGTCTTTGTTACTCCTTTCTATTCATTGAAGTACAGAGTGTGGAGCAGATGCTATGCCGGTAGTGGGAAAAGCTCACTAAGGAAGAGAAATCTTCATCTCGTGGGTCAGACACAGTACACCCTGCAGGACTGCCAGACTTATGTGGGAATGGCAATTGTATCTGTGAGCACTAGGCCCAGCTGAGCGAAATGTAGGCTGTCACTGCTTTATAGTTGTTTATTTTTATTTTTAAAAAGATATATTTTATTTATTTTTTACATAAAGGAAAGGAGAGGGATAGAGAGCTAGAAACATCAATGAGAGAGAAATATTGATTTAGCTGCCTCTTGCACATCCCCCATTGGGGATGTGCCTGCAACCAAGGTACATGCCCTTGACTGGAATCGAACCTGGGACCCTTGAGTCTGCAGGCCGATGCTCTATCCACTGAGCCAAACACCAGTTAGAGCTATTTTATTTTATTTTATTTTAATATATTTTATTGATTTTTTACAGAGAGGAAGAGAGAGGGATAGAGAGTTTAGAAACATCAATGAGAAAGAAACATTGATCAGCTGCCTCCTGCACACCCCCTACTGGGAATGTGCCCACAACCAAGTATATGCCCTTGACTGGAATCAAACCTGGGACTTGTCTGTAGGCTGACACTCTATTCACTGAGCCGTTTTGGCTATAGTTGTTTATTTTTTAATATATTTTTATTGATTTCAAAGAGGAAGGGAGAGGGGAAGAGAGAGTGAGAGAGAAACATCAATAATGACAGAGAATCATTGATCAGCTGCCTCCTACATGCCCCCTTCTGGGGATCAAGCCCGCAGCTCGAGCATGTGCCCTTGACTGGAATTGAACCTGGGACCTTTCAGTATGCAGGCTGATGCTCTATCACTGAGCCAAAACAGCTAGGGCTCCATTGATTTTTAAAGAGAGTTTGAGGGAAGTGGGGGCGAGGGGGAAGAGACATATTGTTTGGTTGACATATCTCATCTATGTGAGAGAGACATGTTGATTGGTTGAGTCTTGCAAGAACCCCTGGAATCAAACCTACAACCCAGTATGTGTCTCCTTTACCCCCTTATTTTATGTTTTTATTGATTTTAGTGGGGGGGAAGGGGGAGAGAGATAGAAACATCAATGAGAGAGAAACATTATCAATCGACTACCTCCTGTACACACCCCACTGGGGATTGAGCCCACAACATGGGCATGAGCCCTGACCAGGAATTTAAAGAGAGAATCATTGATTGGCTGTCTCCTGAATGCTCCACACTGGGAATTGAGCCCACAACCTGGACTTGTACCCTGACTGGGATTCAAACTGTGATCACCTGGTTCATGGGTCAATGCACAACCACTAAGCCAAGCTGGATGGGCAAGGTTTCTGGTTTGATTCCCAGCCAGGGCCAGCACACATACATAGGCTGTGGCTCGTCTCTGGTCTCTGGTTGGGGCATGTATGGGAAGCAACCAATCAATGTATCTCTAGCATATTGATGTTTTTTTCCTCTCTCTCTCTCTCTCTCTCTCTCTCTCTCTCTCTCTCTCTCTCTCCCCCCCCTTTCTTCTCTTTAAAAAAAAAAAAAAAAAAAGAGCTGAAACCGGTTTGGCTCATTGGAAAGAGCATTTGCTTGCCGACTGAAAGGTCCCGGGTTCAATTCCGGTCTAGGGCATGTACCTTGGTTGCAGGCACATCCCCAGTAGGGGTGTGCAAGAGGCAGCTGATCGGTGATTCTCTCTCATCGATGTTTCTAACTCTCTATCCCTCTCTCTTTCTCTCTGTAAAAATCAATAAAATATATTTTTTAAAAATAAAAAAAAAGAATTACAAAAGAAACCTAACTGTCCTTATACAAAACTGCTAGGATGGATCTCAAGGGAAATATGCTGAATGGAAAAAGAAAAAAAATAATAAAAGAAAATACGCTGAATGAAAAAAGCCAGCCTCTAAATGATACCTATTGTAGGATTCAACTTATATGAGAATGTCAAAATGACAAAATTCTAGAGGTGGAGAACAGATTAGTAATTACTTGGGGTCAGAAAGGTGGGAGATGAGGGGGTGTGACTGTAAAGGGAGGTCTTCATGATGGTGGAATCCACCTGAGTTAACGTGGAGATTGCAGGAATCTCATATGATAAAATTGCAGAGAATGAGGCACACAGAGAAAAAAGTGCATATAAGACAGTTGATGTTGAATAAGGCCTGTGGACTGTGCAATGTGGGTTTCCTAGTTTTGACATTGCTCTGTAGTTACTCAACATGCCACTAGGAAACTGGGTGGAGGACTTCTCTATACTATTTTTGCAATTTGCTGTGTATCTACAACTATGTCAAAATATGAAGTTTCTTTTTTCTTTTCTTTTTAAAAATATATTTTATTGATTTTTTACAGAGAGGAAGAGAGAGGGATAGAGAGTTAGAAACATCGATGAGAGAGAATCATCGTTCAGCTGCCTCCTGCACCCCTCCCAATGGGGATGTGCCCGCAACCAAGGTACATTCCCTTGACCGGAGTCGAACCTGGGACCTTTCAGAACTCAGGCCAATGCTCTTATCCACGGAGCCAAACCGGTTTTGGCAAAATATGAAGTTTCTTTAAAAAAAAATTTTGGGGGGTGGGGAGAAGAGACATTGATTTGTTATTTCACTTATTTATGCATTCATTTGGTTGATTCTTTTTTAAAAATATTTTTATATACTTTATTGATTTTCTTACAGAGAGGAAGAGAGAGGGATAGAGAGTTAGGAACATCAATGAGAGAGAATCATTGATGAGCTGCCTCTTGCACACCCCCTACTGGGGATGTACCTGCAACCAAGGTACATGCCCTTGACCGGAATCCAACCCTGGACCTTTCAGTCTGCTTGGAGCTCACTGACATAGCGTCCACCCTATTGTTTTTCTTCTACAGCCACTCTTTCTGCTATTTTTCAACAATTTGTTCCTGTATTTACAACCTTGACCTGTGGAAGGAACACATTTCAGAAATATGAGTGGTGAACCCTGGCAGGTCTTCCCAGCTAGCACTCTGGAATGAGTTGCATACAGTTCCCCTAACACTGAGGAGGCTTTCGGGGAGTGAAGCTGCATCTCCGTCAGATTGCCTCCCTCCTGCCGCTGGTCATTTTCCATGTCAGTGTTTCACTTTTTCTTAAATGGGAGTGTGAGCAAATGGAGCAGAGAGGTTGGCTTGTCTGTGGGGTTGTGCTTGCTCTTTTTTTTTTTTTTTTTAGATAGATATTTATTGATTTCAGAGAGGAAGGAAGAGGAAGAGAGAGATAGAAACATCAGTTGATGGGAGAGAACCAATTATTGGCTGCTTCTTGCACACCCCCTGTTGGGGATGTAGCCCACAACCTGGACATGTGCCCATGACCGGAATCAAACCCAGGACACTTCATTCAGCAGGCAGATGCTCTATCCACTGAGCCAAACCAGATAGGAGTTGCTCTTGTTTCTGAATTTGTTTCACAAGTCAGAGTGATTTTAAAATATCACCTTTGCCTCAGTCCAGTGTCTAGGACCTCAGGGGGAAGGCCACGGTGTTAGGAACCCCTACTCTAAAGGCCATTGTCTGTCTCTCAGGAATGGGCACCACTGACCATGTCATCGTGCTGGCATCCACCAACCGAGCTGACATTTTGGACAATGCCCTCCTGAGGCCAGGTCGACTGGACCGACACGTCTTCATCGACCTCCCCACGCTGCAGGTCAGTGCGGCCTGAGGCTGCCCTCCTTGGCCAGATGCAGCCGCTGGTTCCCGCTGCTGCTCGTCTCTCCAGATTTCCTTTGGCTCACCACTCTTCTCATGGTTTTGCAGCTTGTTTTTTGTTTCTTTTTTGTTTTTGTTTTTTCCCCCTCACATTGTTTTTCCCTTTATCCTTAAGTATCTGGGAGTGAATCAACATGTCTCAGTTGAGTTTTGTATTAATTTTTTTGGAGAACCTCAGAATTCTCATCCTGACTAGCTCAAATCCTTGGTGCCTCATGGTTGTGGAACATGAGCTCGGCAGCTGCCCTGAAAGCAGGTTGGGGAGGGGTGGGAGATCTGGACCTCTTGGCCCCACCAGCCTCCATATCAGGCCTCTGGTTGGATGTCCACCTCTGTGTAGCCAGGCCTTTGTGGTGGCCCCCGAGGAAGCAGGAATCCAGCACGCAGTGATAAAAGGATCACGTGTGGTGGTGACCACCATGGGGAGGGACAAGGTTTGGAGGGTGAACCTAACAATTGGTTAGTTGGTTACTCTTTCTGTGGGTACACACATGAGGACACAGGGGTGTGGCTTATGACACACCCAGTGCTCATTGTGAGTCCGTCTCAAACTACCACTCAGTCTAAGAGGTGGATTGAGGCTACAGCTCAATCAGCTCTGACAGCTTCTACATGAGTGGCTGTCCATCTTCCTGACTGTAGGGGACATTTATATCGTTTACATATGCATGAATCAAAGGCTCTTTATGTTATTTTGATGCGCTTTATTTTCTATTCTGTTTCCTTTTTTAATTTTGTAAGGCTGCTTGCAGCTCTAAATTGGTTTCACAAACTATGGTTGTGATTAATGATGAAGAAACTCTGGAGACTGCCTCCCTGGTGGCTCCTATCTGCGTGGCAGACGTGCTGACCCACACTTGTATCCTTCTCCCCTGTCTTTGGTAGGAAAGGCGGGAGATTTTTGAGCAGCATCTGAAGAGCCTGAAGCTGACCCAGGCCAGCAGCTTTTACTCCCAGCGCCTGGCAGAGCTCACGCCAGGGTTTAGCGGTATGGGTGCCGGTTCTTATTGATCCTGAGGGCAGAGGGCAGGTGGTCTTTCCTGCTTGTGTGAGTATAGGCTTCCCCCGGGTGCCCTCCGTTCTCTCCTCTGGGCAGCACAGCCTGGTTGAGAGTGAGGTTGTGCACGCAGAGCAGGCAGGAGATAGAAGAATTGCACAACACTTTACTTCTCCTCCCCAATAGTGGTTCTGCATTTAGACTCCCCATGTGTGTGTCCCCACTACGGGCAGTCCTAGAAGTTCCGTCTTTGGGGATCCCACAGAGGCTCTGCAGTTCCTGTCCAGCTCAGATCATGAGATCCCACTGCTTCCCCAGCTGCTGCCGTGGCTAGGCCTTGTCACTGCTCTCCCTCACCATCTCGGTTTTAATTTGTAGACAGAGATATCACAAATAAAGAATTTTGGGAGAACATTTTGCTTTCCAGCATTTGCCATCAGTTTGGCTCAAATAAAATTTAAATTTAAAAGTTTTGTTGTTTTTTTGTTTTGTTTTGTTTTGTTTTCTATAAGGCTCTCATTTTAAAGGGCAATGTAATTTTTTCTTTTGAGTTTCTTAACTAGAATCTTTTGGATACTAGAGAGCCTTTAATTTCTTTCCTTTTTTTTTTTAAGGCTGGAAATCCTGTTAGTTATTTTGTTTGTTTTTTAATTGATTTTGGAGAGAGAGAAAGGGAGCAGGAGAGAGAAATATCCCTCAACTGTTTCCTGCACATCCCCTATTGGGGATTAAGCCCACAATGCTGGCATATACCCTGACTGGGATCGAACCAGTGACCTTTTGGTGCATGGGATGCTGAGCCACACCAGCAGGACTGTTTGTTTTTAATCATCATCCAAAGATGTTTTTATTGATTTTTAGAGAGAAAGGAATGGGGAGAGACAGAGAAACATTGATGTAAGAGAGAAATAGCCATCACTTGCCTCCAGTATGCTTCCTGGACCAGGGATTGAACCCACAACCTGGGTATGTGTCCTGACCGAGAAACAAACCTGCAGCCTTTTGGTGTACAAGATGACGCTCCAACCCACTGAACAACCTGGTCAGGGCTAATTTTTTATCCATCAGTGCACATATGAATTACAGGGTAGAATAAAACACCAGATGGTACATGAAAGTGTGCTTATAACAGTGGTGTAATAAAGCAGTGGAGAAGGCAGAAAGACTGAAAGAGGTTGGAGTGGATGTGAAGAGGTGGTCCTTTGGGTCCAGTAGTGCTGGAGTACTGGCTCACTGCCCTTATCATGCCTTATCCCTTGACCCCTTTTCATTTATTTGTGCAATTCTCCTTTCCTTTCCTCCTCTCCATCCCTGAGGGAGCAGAACCAACACCCCTGCCATTCCCTGTTTTGCTGACAGGTGCTGACATCGCCAACATCTGTAATGAAGCTGCTCTGCACGCTGCACGAGAAGGGCACACATCTGTTCACACGTTTAACTTTGAGTATGCTGTGGAGCGCGTCATTGCGGGTATGAGGCATAAATGCCAAAAGCGAACTCAGGGAGGATGGGGGTGGAGGGAGTAGGTCAAGCTTAGATGTCACATGGTGGATCTTATCAGCAAGGAATTATTGGACAAAAGGAAAATATGTAAAGTATTTGTTTTTTGTTTTTTTAAATATATTTTTATCGATTTTTCACAGAGAGGAAGGGAGAGAGATAGAGAGCCAGAAACATTGATGAGAGAGACACGTTGACCAGCTGCCTCCTGCACCCCCTACACCGGGGATGCGCCCGCAACCAATGTACATGCCCTTGACTGGAATCGAACCTGGAACCTTTCAGTCCACAGACAATGCTCTATCCACTGAACCAAACCGGTTTCGGCAAGTATTTGTATTTTTTAAAATTCAAGGCTTGACACTAGGACTTAAAATACTGTAAATTTGCATAACAGCAGACATTCTTTAAATCTATATACATATAAAAGCCTAAGCCTCGGTCTGACTGTTAGACCATTTGCCCAGTAGCTATGATGCAAAATGACCATCTGGGCAAACACTCCAACTAGTAGAGGAGGGAGCCCAATTCCTTGCAGAATTGGCTGTGGATTGGGTTGCTGCTAGGACACTATTGGCCCCAAAGCTGCTTCACCCCCACCCCAGACCCAGAGGAGAGAGTAGGGAGCCGGATTCCTCACGGAATCGGCTGTGGGTTAGATTGTTGCTGTGGGGAAGGTGGAAAGAGATTAACCAAAGACCGTATATGCATACTAGAGGCCCGGTGCATGAATTTGTGTGCCAGTGGGGTCCCTTGGCCTGGCCTGCAGGAATCGCGCCAAAACTGACTCTCCGAGATCTCCTGAGGGGCCAGGATTGTGAGAGGGTGCAGGACAGGCCAAGGGACCCCACCAGTGCACGAATCCATGCACGGTGCCTCTAGTACAGCTGTGGGCAAACTACAGCCCACTGGCCGGATCTGGCCCGCGGAGCCAAAAGAGCAGAGGGTTCTCTTGCTCTCCCCTCCGCTCCTTCCCCAGCAGCCCAAGATGAGAGTGCCAGCATAGTCAGGTTGCTTTTGTTCTGGCCTCCTATCCAGTTTAAGAACCCATTGTGAGTCAAAAAGTTTGCCCATCCCTGCTCTAGTAGAAGTATAAAAGGATCTTGCAAACCCAAATGTGAGTGGGGCTCACCCCATTAGCCATCAAGTGGTGCCTGAGAGCCAACTGCAAATGGATAGGCCATTGTGCATGTTGTCAGGGTCTGCACTGCTGCTGCCTAAGGATAGAGGTAGAGGGAATGAATGTCTGCTGAGGGCTGTGCTCTATTAGTTAACTCTGTCTCTGCTATTCCCGTGCTCTGCTTGGGACATGAATGGGAGTGGTATTTGGGTAGTGAGGAGCTAGGGTGCTTCTGTCAGTGCTTAACCATTGTTGCTCAAAGTGGGATCTCCTCTCTGAGGAGAATAGGACTGAAAATGAGAGAAAGCATCTAGAAACTTTCATAACTCCACGTGGCAACATCCAGACATGAATAGTACATCTTGTCCTTGAACAGGGTTGAAAACAAAAGCACTAGTCCAAGACACTGAAAGTTTGAAAAAGGGAAACTGGTCCTTCCTACAGATGTTTGAGAAGCACAGGCTCTGCATGTAGGTAGTGAGCCCTCTGTCGTAAGCTGTTCCTACAAAAAGCGTTTGAGTTAAAATCTAGGACAAATGCCGCCAGGTTCTCAGGCTGCAGTTTGGGAAAGCAAATTTGGGTGAATAGAAGGAACTATAGTTGCTGTTTCTTACTATAAATTTTGGTTTTGTATAAGCCATTTATTTTTACATGGAAATTGATAAGCTTACAATAATATTATCAAGGCAGGAAACACCAAAGAAAACACTGTCCCCCACATCCTCCTTCCCCTGTATGCAGTGCTTAGAACAAAAAGAGCTCTCTTGTCCTTACTTAGGTGTGGACTGCCTGAGCTGGAACACATTTGTGTTCAGGTAAAGTCCATCTTGTGGGCTGTGATTCATGTTTAGAGGCTCATATAATCAGTTTTGGTTGAAATGATTCGTCTGCCACAGCCAGTGCATCTTAGGAAGAATTTACAGCCTTATGGTAAATGTGGGGGATGGTCCTAGTAGCATGATAAAATAAATACCCTGAACCTACAGCTTGCATAAAATGGAAACTTAAGGATGCTTGGAAAACTTGGGACAGTGAATGAAATCTTAGCAACAATTTGAACAGATGAAATGTAAGGTAAAGTTACCAGGACAAGAGATAGTCAACTACTAAGGGCAAAAAAACTGTAGAATCACTGGGACTGCAGTTATCCCTGCTAACTCTGGGAGAAAAGCCAACAAGAAACCTAGAATTCGGAGTGGAGGCCACACTAATCCTGTCAGCCCTGCAGCCCCACCACCCAGGAAGCCTGCAGGAGCTGTTTGGGTTATTCCAACATTTATGGCAGTGGGAACAAACATGCCCCCTCCAACACCTCTCATACCTAATGCGCTTCCCTTTGAATTGGAGCAATAGATGTGCATGGGGTCAGCTTGGGGCAGAAACACAGAAGGTGACCATCCCATGAGGATCTCACAACAACATGGTAAACAACTTAAAGCCAAGCAAGGAAAATCCCTGCAGGCTTACAAAGGATTATTCATGGGCCTAAACTCCTGGGCATTCTTTCAGGGACGGCCAAAAAGAGCAAGATCCTCTCAAAGGAAGAGCAGAAGATTATTGCATTTCATGAGTCAGGCCATGCTTTGGTTGGCTGGCTGCTGGAACACACTGAGGCTGTGATGAAGGTAAGGTGTCGGAGAGCGGGATCCAGGGAGGGTCTGGGGTCTTGGAAAGTGGGGACCCAACTGTCCCTTGAACAAAGCTGACTGGGAGCACCACTTGTTTGTGCTTAATGAAGAGAAAGCACAGTCTGAGGCTGACCTGGGTGGGAACAGGTGGAGGTTAACTGTGCAGGATCCCTCACCTTGGAATCATAGGGCAAGAAGAGGTCTGCCCTCTAAACCAGTTGGGTCCAGTTATGGGCATGACCATTTGAAATCCACGTGACTATTTGGGGTCTTCCCATCTACAGTCAGTTTTGGAATTAGGAACCATCAGGTTTACTATCAGTTCTAACATGTGGATCTAATGATTCCTAATTGTAAAAAGAAGTGAGTTGAGGACACTTTTTTAAAAACACTATTCTTCTAGTTATTTGTTAGTTTGATGAAAATTTGATAGTTCCCCTAAAATGTGTGAATTTGTGATCATGAGGTTCTTGAATGACCACTAAGGAAAATTTTTTTTTCTACTTTCTGACTCAGTAATTTATTTTTTAAAAATAAATCTTTATTACTCAGATTATTACAATTATTTCTCCTTTTCTCCCCCAAAGCTCCCTACCACCCAGTTCCCTTCCCACCCTCTGCCCTTACCCCCTCTACCCCAATTGTCTTCATCCATTGGTTATACGATTTCAATCCAGTCTCTCCCTGCTTCCCCACCCCCTTATCCTCCTGATAATTATCAGTCCACTCCTCTTCTTTGCTCCTGATTCTACTATATTCAACACTTTATTCTGTTCCTCAGATTTTTTTTTCCTTCTCTTTTCCTTTTTTTCCGTATATGAATTTCAAGTGGGACACTCTCATTTGTTTTTGTAGGGAAATACAACAGAGTGTTCTATAGCTAATGGCTGCAGACTGTCCAAATGTCTCAGGACCACACGAATAGAATCCCCTCCTCCTCCGGTTCACAATGCCCCCCCCCCCAACCCGGTCCCACTGCTTCCCTAGGGCACACGGCTCTCCCAATGTACACTGCTCCCCGGGTCCCACCGCCCCCCCTTGGGCACATGGCTCCCTTGGGGCACACGGCCCCCCTGGGGCACATGGCTCACCTGGGACGCACAGCCCCCCTGGGACACACAGCTCTCCCGGGGCACACGGCCCCCTGGGGCCACTAAGGAAAATTTAAATGTGTGGGATGCAGGTGCCAAGTCTGTGAAGATGAGGGCACGGATTATAATTGTACCCTCCACCAAAGCAAGTAGAGTCACTGGGAGCCTGTACAGGTGGTTTGGTTCCACCAGGAAGGAAAGAGCTGCATTGCAGTTCCCTAAGACCCAAACATGGAAACAATGTATCAATTGCCACACTGGCAATCGAGCCCACAACCCACAACCTTGACCTCCCGGTTCATAGGTTGAAGGTCAATCCCTAAGCCATGCCTGGCAGGTTTGTTGGTTGTTTCTTGTAAGTGCCCTGACCAGGGATTGAACCTGCAATCTTGACATATTGGGATGATGCTCTAAGCAACTGAGGTACCCAGCCAGGGCCAAAAAGTAGATTATTAGTCTGGGAATCTGTGATTATGTCCTGCTGACCATGCCAGTTCCTTTTATATGCTTATGAGAGGGTTGAGTCTACTGTTTTGTGACAGAGATAAGTGGCTGCAGCAGTCACTGAAGTAGGTGATTTGGGCTGGGTCCAGGGTGAGGCAGTGGCAACAGTTACCTATAGTGTGATATTCATGGGACACTAAAATATTCAGTAATCAAGTTAAATATTTTAAGCCTGGCCGGTGTGACTCAGTGGTTAGC
This sequence comes from Vespertilio murinus, assembly GCA_963924515.1. Taxonomy (NCBI): domain Eukaryota; kingdom Metazoa; phylum Chordata; class Mammalia; order Chiroptera; family Vespertilionidae; genus Vespertilio; species Vespertilio murinus. The sequence continues at coordinate 28,986,188 of OZ004716.1, forward strand.
ACTGACATGAACCAGGATGTCATGGCTCGATTTCCGGTCAGGGCACATGCCGGGGTTGCAGACTCCATCCCTGGTACTAGGTGTTGAGGAGGCAGTCCCTCAGTGATTCTCTCTCACCATTGATGTTTCTTTTTCTTTCTTTTTTTTTTCTTTTTTAAAAACTCACCTCTTTTTAAAAAATATATATTTTATTGATTTTTTTACAGGGAGAAAGGGAGAGGGATAGAGAGTCAGAAACATCGATCAGCTGCCTCCTGTACACCTCCAACTGGGGATGCGCCCGCAACCAAGGTACCTGCCCTTGACCGGAATTGAACCCATGACCCCTGAGCCTGCAGGCCGATGCTCTATCCACTGAGCCAAACTGGTTTTGGCTCACCATTGATGTGTCTCTCTCTCCTCCCTTCATCTCTGAAATCAATAAAAAATATATATTTTTAAAAAGATAAGCATTTTAATGCATTATCAACAAAATAAATATTAATGCAGAAAAATCCACAATGATGAAAATATCACTAAAATGAAGTCTATTCAGAATTTTTTCTTTATTAGATGGCTGAAAGTCATAAATTAGTCATAATGAGAAAAATTCCCTCAAGAGGCTCATATTTTGCTATGGAAAGATAAGTTCTCATTGCTGTTTGGCTATTTCCAGCATTTAATTGTAGTTTAGAGTTGGATTTTAAGTTTCCCCTTTCAATTTTCTGGCTACTATGAGGTGTTTCTCTTGCCACTGAGGTAACCCTCAGAAATGGCACCAGCGATCCAAGTCACTCCTTGTTGCTCAGGAACAGGCCTTGTACACACAGCCGGTGTTGGGCTAAGGCAAGGTTACTTTCCATTTCCCCCATATGACCTCTACATCAGAGGGCCACGGTGCAGGGGCATGGGGTTCCTTGGTGGCCTTGGTCCCTGCACTTCCTGGTTGCTTCACCTAAGAGCTCCTGTTGGGCGGTTCTTTACTTCATATACACCTAGTAAGGTACAAGAAAGACACACCCACGTGTGTGAGTTATTCTCTTTAATGATGGTAGCTTCCTTTAATAAAAATGGGGATAGTGCAGATTTGCTTAACCGCTTTGAAACCCTCTGATTAAAGATCTCATATTTCTCACCTTCATCTTTAAAGCCCACATCTTGCCTGCTAACTCAGGCCACCTGACGTTCTGCAGGTCTCCATCGCGCCTCGGACAAACGCTGCACTGGGCTTTTCTCAGATGCTCCCACGAGACCAGTACCTCTTCACCAAGGAGCAGCTGTTTGAGAGGATGTGCATGGCCCTGGGTGGCCGCGTGTCGGAGGCCATCTCCTTCAATAAGGTCACCTCTGGTAAGGAGCTGGCCCCGCAGGGCCTGGAGTTCTTAGTGTTTTAACATCCATTATCCCTCTGCAAATGGGAGGGGAGGAGGGGGATTATATCTGATGAAAGGATTTGAGTAGTAGGATACAAATTTTTAAATTTCATTAAGTGTGCTTTTGTTTAAACCAATGTTTTTTTCTTTTTTTTAAATATTTTATTGGTTTTTCACAGAGGAGAGGAAGGGATGGGGATAGAGAGCTAGAAACATCGATGAGAAAGAAACATCGACCAGCTGCCTCCTGCACACCTCGCACTGGGGATGTGCCCACAACCAAGGTACATGCCCCTGACCGGAATCGAACCTGGGATCTTTCAGTCCGCAGACTGATGCTCTATCCACTGAGTCAAACGGGTTCCAGCAGTTTAAAACAATTTTTTAAAAATATGTTTTTATTGATTTCAGAGAAGGGGGAGAGAGAGAAACATCAGTGATGAAAGAGAACCATTGACCGGCTGTATCCTGCACACCCCACACTAGGGATTGAGCCTACAACCTAGGAATGTGCCCTGACTGGGAATTGGACCATGACTCCAAGGTTCATAGATTGACACTTAACCAATGAGCCACACTGGCTGGTTTAAAGATGAGATATGGTGAAAGGAGATTTGAAACTAAGCAAGATTTTTATTTTATTTTTTTTTAATATATTTTATTGATTTTTTTTTTACAGAGAGGAAGGGAGAGAGATATAGAGCTAGAAACATCAATGAGAGAGAAACATTGACCAGCTGCCTCTTGCACACCCCCTACCGGGGATGTGCCCACAACCAATATACATGCCCTTGACCGGAATCAAACCTGGGACCTTTCAGTCCGCAGACCGACGCTCTATCCACTGAGCCAAACCGGTTTCGGCATGAAACTAAGCAAGATTTTTAAAATAATTTATTTGTTACAAAAACGTTTACATACATGTGGACTATGAATGCATTTATTAGACTAATTATTGGTAATTCAAGTAACTTCACTGTTCTCAAGCTGTTATTTCACTGGGATAGTTAACGAGCAGGCGGAAAACTTGCCCTGCTTAATCCCTGGCATTGGGGTTCAGTGCTGACAGGTGTGTCCCTTGTATAACTGGACTTGTGCTGGAGAATTGCTTATAAAGCAAATGCAAATATGCAACACATTTAGTTTTTTACTTTTTATTTATTTGAGGCAGGTGGAGGGGAGGGAAGGAGAGAGGGAGGGAGAGAGAGAGAAAGAGACATTAATTTGTTCTACTTATTTATACATTGCATTTCATTCATTGGTTGATTTTTTTTATGTGTCCACCTAAGGATTAATCCCACAATCTTGGCATATCAGAATGATCTGAACAATTTTTTGGACAAAAGAGCATTTTTAAAAGTTTCCAGTCTCTCTCTTAAGGAACAGTAACATCTGTATCTTAAGGACACAGTTGTCCCTTGGAGACTCAACATCTGCTGTCTGGCCTGGGTGTTTGCCAGTGGGGTGCCCAGGGTGCCCTGGCTCTGCACTCCCAGGAAGAAACCTTTTCTTGGCCCTGTTCTCCAGGAGCGCAGGACGACCTGAGGAAGGTTACTCGTATTGCCTACTCCATGGTGAAGCAGTTTGGGATGGCACCGAGCATTGGGCCCATCTCCTTCCCTGAAGCTCAGGAGGGCCTTCCAGGCATTGGTCGGCGCCCCTTCAGCCAGGGTCTCCAACAGATGATGGATCACGTGAGTTCACAGGCCTTGTCGCTGCCCCTTGTGCCAGTCTCTGCTCTATTCAGCCCACAGTGTAGTAGAGGGCAAGTCATTGTATTCAGAGGAGGCTCCCACCGTACCCTGTCCCCGAGCCTTCACACTGGGGCTGTTTCTCCTGACCTCTGTTGTCTCTCTGAACTGCCTAGTGTATGTTCTTGGATGAGGACCCCTGTGTAGCTCCTGATGAAATTGTAGATGATGGGAAATTCGGGAAGAATATCAAATAAATGCATCTTAGGTGAAGCAACCATAAGAGCTAGTGCCATTATCCCTGTGGCCAGCAGGGACATGATTCATTGTCCAAAGGAGATTGGGCCAGGACAGGCCTGTCCTGGGGCAGCTCTAATTGGCCTGGTGCATGAGCATATGAGGCAGCTGCAGGCATGGAGGACAAACACAGGGTCCTTAGCCTCTAGGAGGGGTAGGGGTGGGGAAACATCTCTAGGTGGGAATGGCTGCTGTGGGCAGGCATCCTGAACTAGGACATTCCCAATGTTGGGATGGGGGCCAGAAACTGTTGGGAGTTGACCTTTCCTGGTCATTGTGAGAGACAAAAGACTGGTTCTGAAACTGCAGTACTTTGGTGATAGAACCAGCCTATAGATAGTGCTGGGAATAGTGGTCAGCTGTTCTCATTACAGATCTCCTCTCTCATTCTCAGGAAGCTCAATTGCTGGTGGCTAAGGCCTACAGGTACACTGAGAAGGTACTACAGGACAATCTGGACAAGCTGCAGGCGGTAAGACTTGGTGCAGTCTAACTTCCAAGCACCTATCTGTCTCTTCAGAAGTTGTGTATATGGGTGCTATTACTAGGTTGTGCTGGCATAGCTAGTCATGCTTTTATGGAATACTGGTGGCCTGGTGCACAAATTCATGCACAATGAAAGGAATTTAATTAGGAGAAATATTTTAATATCACTATTTGCCCTTTCTCTATAATAGAAGTGTCAACCAAATTCATAACCAACAATGACAGATCAAAACACTCATGCAGCTGAAACTGGTTTGGCTCAGTGGATAGAGCATCAGCCTGCGGACTGAAAGATCCCAGGTTCGATTCTGGTCAAGGGCAGGTACCTTGGTTGTGGGCACATCCCCAGTAGGGGGTGTGCAAGAGGCAGCTGACCGATGATTCTCTCTCATAGATGTTTCTAACTATCCCTCTCTCTTTCTCTCTGTAAAAAATCAATAAAATATATTAAAAACAAACAAACAAACAAAAAAAAACACTCATGCAATTGGCCCCAGCAAGAGCTTTATATGTATCGTACATGTGCGAGTCAACTTAGCCTTTTATAGATATAGAATAAACTTGCTTCATTAGGCCTGCTTTCTGACGTAGCTAAACTTTTTCCAACCCAGTGAAGCACCCCAACTTGTCTTTCAGGTAATTGTTAGCAACACAGCAGTAATATCAACATGAAGCAGATTATTATTGTAGATCATGCAGGGAGAACAAAGGGTAAAATATTCAACTGTAGTAGTGTTTGACTATATTCTGTGCAGTGAGAAAACCTGAAGTCATTTTCAAAGTCCACCATTTATTACTTTTCAGTCGGGTTAAGTTTCTAAGCTTTCTAAATCTCCATTTTCTGGCTAATGAAAAGAAAGTAGGATTCCATTGAGTCTCCTATCTATCTACTTCAGGACTTCTGTGAGGATCAAATGAGATGAGGCAGGGGAAAACACTTCACAAACATTTGGTTAAAGTGTAAAATGTTTCCACCTGGCCATAAAGCAAGTGGTGTTCCTGGGCTGAAGAAACTCCAAGGAGGCTAGTCGCTAGGGAGAGGAAGCCGGGCAATGTTACATGACATCATTACCTGGATGGTTGGACACTTAACATATTAGCCTTTTATATACATAGATTTCAAATGAGCACAGAATTTTTTGGTTTTTTAGAGAAAGAGACAGGTGTGGGAGGAGAGAGAGAAAGAAACATATTTTTGTTGTTCCACTTATTTATGCACTCATTGGTTGATTCTTATTTGCTCTGATGAGAAAGAAACATATTTTTGTTGTTCCACTTATTTATGCACTCATTGGTTGATTCTTATTTGCTCTGATGAGGTATTTAACCCACAACCTTGGAGTATCAGGGTGACACTCTAACCAACTAAGCTACCTGGCCAGGGCTCAAATGAACACAGAAATTTAGAAAACAACATACTAAATATGTATTCCACCCAGCTCAGCTGAAATATAATATTTTCCACTTTTTAGCATTTTATTATGAACATGTCAAGCCAATTCTTTCAAAATAGAAGAACATAATAAACCCTCATGTGTCCATTACCCAGCACCGGCAATTATTAATGTTTGGTCAATTTTTAAAAAATATATTATATTGATTTTTTACAGAGAGGAAGAGAGAGGGATTGATAGTTAGAACCATCGTTCAGCTGCCTCCTGCACACTCCCTACTGGGGATGTGTTCGCAAACCAAGGTACATGCCCTTGATCTGAATCAAACCCAGAACCCTTCAGTCTGCAGGCCGATGCTCTATCCACTGAGCCAAACCGGTTTGGGCTGGTCAATTTTATTTAATCTTTTTCCAACTCAAAGTTTTCCTGAAATTTTAAAATAAAATTTTAAGTTTAGAATAGTTTTATTAGATTTACAGAAAAGTCACAAATGTTGTAGAGTGAATTTTTTTAATATCCCACACCCAGTTTTTCCTGTTATTCACATCTTCCATTAATATGCTGCATTTTTCAGAACCTAGTGAGCCAATATTGATATATTAACTAGATTTCCTTAGCCTTTTCCTAATGTCCTTTTCCTGCAAGGACACCCCCCTCACCACCACATTTACATTTAATCATGCCTCCTTGGGCTCCTCTTGGCTGGGACAATTCCTCACTTCTCTGTTGTTGACGGCCTGCCATGCAGTGTTAGGAGATGGGTCTGATGTTCTCACAATAAGCTAGGTGTTGGGTTTGGGATTATTTCTTGACTTCAGAGGTGAAGTTACTGTGTCCCTATGCATGTGGGCAGCTCTTGGTTGATAGGCTGCTTCGTTAATGTGAGGCACGGCCAGCTTGGCAGTTGTACATATTGGGTCTTCCAAGTGTTGCCACTCACTAGATGTGATATTGTAGAATGCCAGGCCTACCCGACTTGCTGAGCCATACACTGTTTTTAAATAAATACATTTTTATTGATTTCATAGAAGAAGGGAGAGGAAGAGAAAGAAACATCAGTGATGAGAGAGAGAACCATTGATCAGCTGCCTCCTGCAAGCCCCCTACTGGAGATTGAGCCTGCAACCTGGGTTTGTGCCCTTGGCCAGAATCGAACTTGTAACCCTTCAGTCCACAGGTCGATGCTCTATCCACTAAGCAAAACCTGCTAGGGCTGAGCCATATATTAGTACTTGTTGACAGCTTAGCTGGCAAATGCCTTGGTGTCACACATGTGCATGGTCACTACCACTGGGCAGGAGCCAAGCTCCCTGTGATGGGCGGAGGATGTCCTGCCTCCGTTTGCACTGTGATCGGGATAGACTCACATCATCAGTGGGTACAGAGCTTAGCAATACATTAGAGCAGTCACACAGATTAAGTGGTCACCCAGTTTGGGGATGACAGAAACCAGTCCAAGTGGCTGTGGCAGCATTCCTTGTAGTGGGACTGAGCAGCAGTAATTGAGTGATGGTACAGAACACTCCCAGGATTCATTCAGCCTGTTTTCCATGATCATTTCTAGAGAGGCAGAGGCCCCCTTCCCAAACTGTGAGGTCCTCCAACTTGTACCTCAGTGCCAGCATTCCTCTCAGGTTCCAGCGAGGATGTTCTGCATTTTAGTCCCCTGCCCCCATACAGACACCGACGCCTTATTTGGTAAAGGAAATCGAAGGTTGCCCAAAATAAGCAGACATTTGGAAGGGAAACAGACAATTAATGAGGCTGCAGCTGGCAAATCATCTCCAAGGTTGAGACAGGGAGTGATTCTTTGCTTAAGCCGCCTGTGTGTGCGGCTTCCCTGGGAAAGTGGCCTGTCTGGGGGCATCCTACTCACAGACACCCCTTTCTGGGAGGGTGAGAGGCCCCCTCTCAGTGCTCTGCTCTCAAAAGGCTCTTGTCTGTGTCCTTGTCCTCCAAGGTTAACACACTGTCCTTTGTTTCTCTTAGCTGGCAAACGCCCTGCTGGAAAAGGAAGTGATAAACTACGAGGACATCGAGGCCCTCATCGGCCCCCCGCCTCACGGGCCCAAGAAGATGATTGCGCCTTTGAGTTGGAGAGATGCTGAGAGGGAAAAACAAGACACGGGAGAGGAGGAGGCACCTCAGCAGCCCCCGCTTCGAGGGGAGGAGCAAACTTAGCCCAAATAGCTGGACCTTATTAATTAATGGTGCCCGGGGGACCCAGGGAGTGTTTGTCACTTAGCTGTTCCCCAAGTTCTTTTTCGCCAGAGATTTGAACCTCATCACATCGCCCACCCTGCTCCCTGCTGAAGGCCTTTTAAGAGCTGTTGGTTTCTGTACCTGTGATTAGTAAAGACTGCGGAGGAGAATGATTTCGTTTTGCTTTTGTCGATTGGTTTTCCCCGGGAGGGGGGAGGGGTTGCCAGTGCTCGTTAAAGGTGCACCGGGAGGAGCTCCCAGGTTTGTGACCCAGCGGTCGGGCTCTTTCGGGGCTTGTGCAAGAGCTCTCAGCTCCTGCGACTTTGTCAGCATGCTAATCAGGACCCGAGATGAAAGGACACTGAGCCAATGTCCTCATCCGCTCTCAATGGGCGTACAGAATAGGGGACAGGCACCAGGCTCTAAAGGATTAAAACACTGCCACCTACTGCCCTGCTGTCTGATGCGTACAAGAGCCTCTCCTCACCGGTCTGGTGGGGGATACCTGAGGACTGTTGATACTTTATGATAGAGAATCCAAATTTGTTCCATGTGGTCAGCTCTAACCCAGAGGGGCTGTTGGGTTTGTCCTGGGACACAGGATTGTGTGTTTACAAGTTATAATTTCAGCAGTTGAAGAGCCCCTTTTGTAGGAATCTGGGATAAGGGGCCAAGGACATCTCACCACGCAAGACAGACAAGTGCACTCAGCTCCCGTCTCCCTGGAGGTGTGCAACATGCACTCAGGTGCTCCTACTTGCTGCTCTCATCACTTCCCCAATTATGGGTATTTCTGACAGAATGGTGGTTCTGTTGCTGTTCCCACACTGTGCCGAGGAAATTCCTGCTGAGCTATAGGTGGGCAAATATAGGGGTGATCACACACCTGAGGGGGGGGGGCACACAAGCTTTTTTAAAAAACTTAAAAAAAAAATTATATATATATATATATATATATATATAATTTTTTTTTTGATTGATTTCAGAGAGGAAGGGAAAGATAAAAACATCAATGACAAGAGAGAATCATTGATTGGTTACCACTTGCACACCCCGCACTCGGGGCCCAGCCCAAAACCTGAGCATGTGTCCTTGACCATAACCTAACCCAGGACCCTTCAGTCCACAGGGCAAGACTCTATCCACTGAGCCAAACTGGCTAGGGTGACACTTGCTCCAGTTTCCCTAATTCATTTCCCAAGATCTGCATATAGTCTAGTATCTTTGCCTGAGGGCAGTATCCTTTGTTACCTATAAAGGTGGTTATGGACAAGCTCATCCCTTGTATTTTATCCATTAAAATGGCCTATGTCAGTGTATCCTTTGGAAAATCATTTACTGAGCCCAGAAGATGCTTAGCGAGAAACAGGATGTAAATGGCATGAATGGGCTGCGCCGCTATAGGAGGGAGCAGGTGTAGCTGGCTTCCCAGCACTTGCTGATATGAGTGGGTTTGTGGCCTCTCAGCCAGTGGGCAGGGGGGCTTTGTGCTATGATTAATAGTTTGAAGACTTTGGCCCTCTGGTCAAATTATGTTACCTCCCTATCATGAGATATGGCATTTGAGAAGAGTGCCAATAATAACACCCCTACTATTTCACTTGGATGATGTTCACACCTCCTTTATTTTATTTCTTTTTTGTTAATTCTCACCCCAGGGTATTTTTTCCCATTGATTTTTAGAGAGAGTGGAAAGGGAGCAAGTACCCTGTTTCCCTGAAAATAAGACAGTCTCTTATATTAATTTTTGCTCCCAAAGATGCACTAGGTCTTATTTTCAGGGGATGTCTTATGTTTCCATTAAGAAGAATACGGTACACATTTATTAAATGAAAATAAAGGAAATTTATTACCTGTATACGGTACGGTAGTACAGTAGTTGTCAACACAAACCAAACTGAATCCTACAGTATCAAGAATTTACTCATTTATTCAATGACAATCATGTCATCATCTTCTGGAACATCATCATAACAATCCAATTCCTGAATTTCCTGGTGAATTTCTTTTGACTCCATTTCTTTCAGAATCAGTGGACCAAATCTCTCATGTTTAGCAATAGCATGTCTTTAAAGGAGTACTTCTTGTCAAGGTAGCCTGCTCGCAGTGCATTTGCAATGCAACTGTCAGTGATTTTCTCCCATGAATTCTTCACCCAAGTCACAACTTCTTGTAGTTTAGGTTTCACAAAGTTTCCACGCTGATTTCTCTCCATTCTATTTTCAATGTAATCATTAATTTCCATGCGCAAATTGTCTGTGGCTTTATTGCAATATCAAGAGTCTGAAGATAGGCCTTCATTCCTGCGGGAATCATTACCTGATCTATTTTTCTTTCGTGAAGAAATGTCTTGTCTTTAGCGTGGTGAGTGCTGGCTGCATCCCAGACTAGCAGACCTCTTTCGCTCCCTCGCATAACAAGCCACAGCATTAAATCAACCCACTTCCTTATAACTGCTTGTGTGGCCCAGCATTTTTCAGTTTCAAGAATAAAAATGCCCAAAACACGTTCAATCTTTTCCTTCTTGCCCTTAGAAATGATTAAAGGTGGGATTTTAGTGCCATCAGACGAATTGCCAAAATACAGGAAATAAGTGCACTTTCCTAAGCAGTGAAGGGAATGTACACTAAGAAGGCACCCTGCTGTTCAATTGTTTGAGATAATTGGCCCATAAACACTGCAGTTTCATCCATAGCAATCGTGTTGGAAAGATTGTATTTAGAGAAGTCAGCATCATCAATAAAGGATTTGAATGCAAGTGCTCGCTTAATAACTTGAGTATCTTCCAACCTAAACAATGTTGTAGATCTTCTTAAAGATAGTTCACTTCGCTGAAGGAAATTATCCAGCCAGTGTTGTGATGCTTTGAAGTCTTTGGGGGCTATGTCAAACTGTGGTGCCATTGCAAGGGCAAATTCTTGAATCTGAGCCCTATTCACAACCAAAGCCTTTGCTCTCCTGTCAACAACCCATTCACAGATCAGGTCTTCCAGCTTGGAAAATAAGTGGTTGCCAACCTGATCCACACTTGCACTTTTTAGCATTTCCCTTGTCCACTTGTTCAATGAGGTTACCATAATCTGCTCGCCATTTTAGGAGCAATCAGATACTCAACATCTTTGCAGAAAGCAGTTAAGATTTTGGCCCCAAGAGTCTTCCAGGATTCCTTTCTTATACTCCACGGAGTAGCCTTTTCTTTTTGCGCTTATTTCTAGGGGTAAAAAAAAGGAATTGGGGTATCAAGGTGGGGGGGAGGATCACTTAAAATGACGGGATCAGAGGGGGGAATCAAATTGGCACAGGAAAATCAGAAGGGGGATTACCATTTTAGTAACCCCTTTTGATCCTCCTGTGTCATTTTGATTGTCCCCTCTGATCCTCCTGTGTCATTTTTTATTTAATTTTTTAAATTTATTAAGGTATATGTGTACATAGCTTACCATTGCCCCCCCTACCTCCCATTCATGCCCTCCCCCCCGAGTTCTGTGTTTTTTGGTTGTACTTATGTGCATGCATACCAGTCCTTCAGTTGTTCTCTTATCTCCCCCCAGGTCTCCTTCCCCTCCCCGCTGTCATTTGACAATCTGCTTGTTTTATGGTGACTATCTCAGGACCACACGAATAGAATTGCTCCTCCTCTGGTTCACACCGCCCCTCCCCCCGGGTCCCACTGCTTCCCCAGGGCACATGGCTCTTCCTGGACACCCGGCCCCCCTGGGACACACGGCTTACCCGGGGCACACAGCCCCCTGGGCTACTGTGTCATTTTAAATGATCCCCCTGCCCCCACCCCTGTGCCACTGAACACCTTCACCAGATATCACCCCTACCCCTTTATCAGACATTTACCCCCTGGGGCCTGCCTGGGGACTGTCACTGGGCTTGCTGGGGCCTAGATTTGGGCTGGAGCAGGGTCTCTCACTGACAGAACCTTCAGTCATCATGAAGGCGGCCTTGAGCATCAGGTAGTGTCACCAGAGACAGACCAGCACTCACCACCTTCGCTGCGTCCCATCCGCTCCTCCTGTTCTACACGCATCTGCGAAAGTCTCCCCTCTCCTGCCCAGCGCTCACTGCTCACTCAGACTTCCGCTCCGCCTCCACACAGCAGTGAAGTCAGGATTCCGTGTAACATCGCTGGTTGCTAGACGCCAGTCGGGGGCAGCCCTAGCGGCCAGTTTATGGTAAATTAATTTTCATTCTGAGACAGAGCCTGGGGCATTATTTTCAGGGGGGTGCCTTATATTTCACTCAAAGGAAACCTGTAAATAGGTCTTATTTTCGGAGGATGTTTTATTTTCGGGGAAACACGGTAGGTTAGGGAAGAGAAAAACATTGATTGGCTACCTCCCTAATGAGCCCCAACCAGGGCAGGGAATCAAACCTATAACCCAGTTACATGCCCTTGCCTGGGAATTAAACCTGAGACCCTTCATTGTGTGGGATGATATTCTAACCATTGAGAGCACCAACCAGGGCTCACACAATTAAAGAGGATCCTAGCCCCTTGTTCAGTGGTTGACTGTTGACCTTTGAGCCAAGTGGTCATGGTTCAATTCCCAATCAGGGCACATGTCCAGGTTTCTAGCTCAATCTAGAAGGGGGAGAAGGGTATGTAGGAACTAGTGGATCTATGATTCTCCATCATTAAAAAGAGGCCGAGGTCGGTTTGGCTCAGTGGTAGAGCGTCGGTCTGCGGACTCAAGGGTCCCGGGTTCAATTCCGGCCAAGGGCATGTACATTGGTTGCGGGCATATCCCCGGTGGGGGGTGTGCAAGAGGCAGCTGGTCGATGTTTTTCTCTCATCGACGTTTCTGGCTCTCTATCTCTCTCCCTTCCTCTCTGTAAAATATCAATAAAATATATTTAAAAAAAAAAAAAAAGAGGATTCTAAAGGTGAAGATGCTTCAACAGTACATGGTCCCTAGAGCAGTCAGACCAAACCAAGTGACCTGTGTGCTTGATGCTGGGGACGAAACTCTGACCCTCTGCCCTCACGCAGCAGAGGCAGTATATCCTGGCATGATTATAATTTATGGAACTCTGAGGCATGTGTTTGTCTCCTCATTGAGATAACACATGTTCCCTAAATAAACATGTACACAATTAGAGCCTCAGAAAATCATTAAAAATAACTTGTAGCCGAAACCGGTTTGGCTCAGTGGATAGAGCGTCGGTCTGCGGACTGAAAGGTCCCAGGTTCGATTCCGGTCAAGGGCATGTACATTGGTGCGGGTGCATCCCCAATGGGGGGTGTGCAGGAGGCAGCTGGTTGATGTTTCTCTCTCATCGATGTTTCTGGCTCTCTATTCTTCTCCCTTCCTCTCTGTGGAAAATCAATAAAATATATATATATTTTTTAAATAACTTGTAGTTCTTAAATCAATGCAAATTATTAATCACTCTGATCTATACTCATAAATGTGTTTTCTGTTTAAATTTTTCATTTTTTGAGGTATAACTGACATACTAGTACATCAGTTTTAAGTGTACAATGTAATAATTCAATATTTGTATATATTGCAAAGTGATTGGCACAGTAAGCCAACATCAACAGTTACAGTCTTTTTTTGTTATATAAACATTTTTTTTTTTTTATTGAATTCAAAGAGGGAGAGGGAGAGATAGAAACAGCAATGATAAATCACTGATTGGCCACTTCCTGCATGCTCCCTACTGGGGATCAAGCCCACAACCTGCTGATTCCTGTTAAGGGCACATGCCCAGGTTTCGGGCTCATCCCCAGTAGGGGGCCATGCAAGAGGCAGCCGACCCATGAATCTCTCTCATTGTTGATGTTTCTATCTCTCTCCCGCTTCCTCTCTGAAATCAATAAAACATATTTAATCAATAAAAATGTATTTGAACTTTTATTGATTGTGTCCTTGACTGGAATCAAACCTTGGACACTCCAGTCCACAGGCTGACATTCACTGAGCCAAACCAGCTAGGACCTATGAACCTAATTTTAAAAATAAACCAAGACTGTGTGTCAGAAAGGGTTCCAGAAGCTATTGCTGACTGTCTTAGGTTAGATTTCTTTGAGGCTGACCCTCAAAGCACCAGATGGAGGAGGCCGGTCAGGTGCAGGTATGCAATGAGTAGGCACTGCCATGAGTAATTGGGGCTCAGTTTTGTAAGGAAATACTGGGTGTGCAGGGTTAGGGTTAGGTCCCCTTAGTTGAACGCTGCTTCCAGAGGCATTAGCTCTTTTGTGTCCACAGGCTGTGCCAAGGGATGGGTTGTCACTACAGTTAAAGGTAAAACCCTTGAGCCAGCTAAGTCTTTGTATCGGAAGGATTCCTGCATGACAGTTCACTTCTTTAACCTTTCTTAGTGGGAAAGTTGAGCATGATTTCAGCAAAACTTTCCTATCAGAACTTTGTTTGGCTTGGTATTTTGCATACGTTTGGAAGGAAGTATGGAGTATTCAATTGTGAAATATTGGATTCTACCCCAGCTGGTGTAGCTCAGTGCTTGCCCTATGAAACAGGAAGTCACACTTCAATTCCCCGTCAGGGCACATGCCGGGGTTGTGAGCTTGATCCTCAGTTGAGGGCATTCAGGAGGCAGCCAATAAATGATTCCCATCATTGATGTTCTGTCTCTCTCTTCCTCTCTGAAATCAATTTTAAAAATTTAAAAGAAAAATTAGATATGTTTAACTTGGTTATGTGCAGTAGAGTGAGGCCCTCAAATGATAACTTCACCTTATTAGACCACTAACTATATGCTGAACAGGGCAACTTCAAACCTCTAACCCCCATCCAGTGACCCTGACAGCAGCTTCATAACCAGGTGCAGCTGGAGCTCAGGTGGGGGTGAGGGTTGTGGCAGATGAAGCTGCATGAGTCTCTGGGTTTGTCCAGAAGAGAAATTGGGGATGGAGATAGGAATACTTGAGATTACAACGCAAGGTATCTTGGTCTATGGTGAGCTCATTGAAAGGGGCCTGGTAAATTTTAAGCACGGCTGCTATTGCCCTTATTCATATTATACACATATCTATTAAATGGCAGTCGGGATTTGAACTTTCTATGTAGGCTGAGTATATTTGAATAAATTGTTTGTGCCTCATCTGTTACACATGTTCTGTCTTCCTGATCATAACGTAATTCCTCAGTGAGCCTCAAACCTGATTTTTCTAACAGGATATCCCAATAGAGAAGAAAACTTTATCAGCAACCTGTTTACTCAGTGCAGGATATAGGCCTCCAAATTTCTCGTTTTGTGTCATGATATTTTAAAAATGTTAGTTTTTGTTCGGAGGAAGACTGGTAATTGGGGTGAGGGTGGGAAAGAAAGAGGGTTACTGGGCTGTTAAGGCCTACAGATAACAGCAGTGTTGAGTTCCCATACTTGTCCTGGAGAACAGGAGACGCGCAGGGCACAGATTACAGATGTATGCCTGGGTACCTAATGTTTTTTTTGTGTGTTTTTTTTTCTGGGGAACACGGTGATTTATTATGCATCTCGCACACAGACTACACGGCACAGACGTGGGCCAGCTGCCAGCCCGCACCGAGGAAGCTCCGTGTCACGCACAGGGCAACACGCACAGTGGCCCTGGGTGGGGGGGTCCCCGTGGTGGAGGAGCAGCTCTCAAAACACTGGGGTAAACGCCCAGAAACCCAACGGGGCCGCTCTGCGATCGCCGGGGAGGGTCCCAGGTCCGGGAGAAGGAAGGAGGTGGCAGGCCTGAGCTGCAGGCTCCGCCCGCGGGGATTCCCCCACACCCGCTGAACTTCGGAGACTGAAGTCCACAGTGTGGGGGGCTCTGGTCCCAGGACCCTAATGTTTTTGATGTCTGTCTCTGTGAAGGAGACAGTCGACCACTTGGATTCCTGGTGCCACCACCTGCTATACTATTTCAGAGAAGCTACTCGATCCCTCCGCCGAACAAAGGAAGTTGTACGATTAAATGCATGTGAAGTAGTGGCTGCCCGCTTACATGCCTTAGGCGTCCCATGGGGAAGCGTAGCGAGTTCCGTAAGGGTGGAAGCTGGAAAGGCCCGGCGCTGCCTGGAGTCCGCAGACCCACACACTCGTGGATCTCTCCCAAGTGGGATAAGCGCGTACAGTAAACACTCCAGGGCTGCGAGGGCCGCTGGGAGCGTGTGACGTCACTTCCGCATTCCCGACTCTGATTGGTTACGACGCGCCGTCGCTTCTGATTGGCCGGGCCCACTGCCATCCCGGAGTGCTTTGCGGCGCCGCTCTCTTTCCGCCGGCCGTTCTCGTTCGGAGAAGGTGGGTACGCGTAAAAGCCATGGCTGATGGGGGCCATCGGTTGCCATCGAGCTCCATCCGCTGCCATCGGCGTAAGGCCACGCCACAGACGGCGGCCATGGGCTGTCGCCCGGCTCTGTCGGCTCGCCGTCCGCCCGGAGCTCGGGCCCTGACTCGCTTTTCCCCGTAGGCCTGTAGGCAGCAGCCATGGCGCCCAGCCGAAATGGCATGATCCTAAAGCCCCACTTCCACAAGGACTGGCAGCGGCGCGTGGCCACGTGGTTTAACCAGCCGGCGCGGAAGATCCGCAGGTGAGTGGAGTGCTCAGCCAGGTGATACCACGGCCTCTGATATCGCTGTAACCTTGGGGTGCAAGTGCACTTGAACCCCAAAGCCATGTGTTAACCGCGCGACTCTTGCAGCGCCACGTTAGAGTCGATGTTGTAATGATGGGATTGAGGGCGGGCTGGTGGCGACTTTGGGCTCGGGGTCGCAGATGGGCGGCGTTGCCGGCGTTTTCCACGTCGCCGCTGTGGAGCGGGATAGCAGACGCCCGAGTGGGAAGATCGGCCTTAGGGTGTGGTAACTGCCGCCTGTCTCTGTCTGCTCAGACGCAAGGCCCGGCAAGCCAAAGCGCGCCGCATCGCCCCTCGCCCTGCGTCCGGACCCATCCGGCCCATCGTGAGATGCCCCACCGTGAGGTACCACACCAAAGTGCGAGCCGGCAGGGGCTTCAGCTTGGAAGAGTTACGGGTGAGTATCCGATGAAACGGACTAGTAGAGCCAAGTAAAGCTTGCCTCTTGGGCTCACAAATGATGACATTCTCCGGAATCGCTGTACTGCCGTGATGAAAGTACACTTGAACCCTTTTCCATCTGATGACCGAGCCCTTTCGTGAGGGTATGGAGATCAGAGACTCCTTGGGGGGCTTCATTGGTGTCTGTCTCCGCGGGCAGGTGGCTGGCATCCACAAAAAGGTGGCCCGGACCATTGGGATCTCGGTGGATCCGAGGCGGCGGAACAAGTCCACCGAGTCCCTGCAGGCCAACGTGCAGCGGCTGAAGGAGTACCGCTCCAAGCTCATCCTCTTCCCCAGGAAGCCTTCGGCCCCCAAGAAGGGAGACAGTTCTGTGAGTACAGCACCCCTCCCAGGCTCCTGGTGGGGCGGTGAGGGTTATGGAGGGTCTCTGGGAGACTGCAGACTGGCAGGGTCAGATGACTTGTTCTGGTGTAAGCGGTGTCTGACCCTGGGTCCAGCTGTGGTGAAAAGGAAAATAATTGCTTATAGCCCCTTTTGTCCCCCCCAAACTTGGACTTCATGTTTGCGTGGTAAAGAATTGTTGAGGAGAAGAAAGATCCTAAGAATTTCCAAATTAACCCTTCAGAACTGCCAAGATTCACTCATGTTCCTCAAACTCCAGCTTTTCTTTGTTTTGTGGAAATAGTAAAAGCTGTTTGTTGGGAAGCTTTTTTACATTGGAAATGTTTTGCTCTAAAACACTTTATAAATAGTACAAAATGTTTCTAAAGAAAGATGTTTTGGGTTTTTCCCATTTTTTGTTTTGTTTTTTAGAGAGGAGGAGGAGGGAGAGAGGGGGAGAGAGACAGCTATGTGAGGGAGACACATGATTTGTTGCTTCCCACATGCTCCTGACCAACCTGCTTGGGCCTATGCTTTTACCACGGATCCACAGCAGCCAGCAGCCAGGGCCATGGTTGATTCTTGTATGTGCCCTGACTGGTGATTTAACCTGCAAACCTGGTGTGTCGGGGAGGACACTAACCAAATAAGCTATCTGGTCAAGGTTCTAGAAGAAGTTAGCAGTGTCCACCCAAATGGGCTTCCAGGGAGTTGTGTTGGCGAGTCACTGTATGCTCTAGGTGACAGTTGTTCTGCCTGCATCTCTGGAACAGACACAGGTGCTCTTGCATGTGCCTGATTCTGTCAGAGTAGGAGTTCGGTGACATTCCATTACTTGGCGCAGTCACCCAGGGAGAGGTCTAGGGCTGGCTTGAGCCCGGAGGGAAATGAGCTGAGCCCAGTTGATTCTCCCCTCTCATTCTCATTCTCAACAGGCTGAAGAACTCAAATTGGCCACCCAGCTGACTGGACCAGTCATGCCCATACGGAATGTAAGTAAAGGTGTTTGGATGATGCTCAAGTGAATGTTTCTTGGGGTGGGGATAGGCTGAAGGTGGCAAGAGCATCCTGTGCCCCTCCCCCCTTTTATTTGTTGACAGTATTATAGATATCCCCTAATTTCTCATCCACCCCCTTGAGCATCCTTGAAGAGGGAGGGCCTTGTCTTCTCTTTGAGGAAACTTTGGAGACCCATATCTCCTTTTCATCCTTCATGTTGGCTTCATTTTCCCTCCTCACTGTTGGGAAAGCTCAGGGCGTATTTGGTGATTTTTTTGTAAACTGCCCATCAAGTGACTGGCCCCTTAAGGTTCCTCTGGGAGAGCTTTCCTTCGCTCAGATCTTTTGTGTCCAAGCACAGCACACTACCCATCTTTTGTGTCTAAGGAGGTCGCTTCTGCCTCTGCTCTGACTTTGGATCCTTTTCTAAATCCAGAGGATATCTTCCTTGGTGGCCTCCACGATCTCTCCAGGTTCTAACATTTAGTTTCTGAGCCTTGTCATAGGCCTTACTGTAAGCGAGACTTTGACCTCCTGTGTCCTTCTAGGTCTACAAGAAGGAGAAGGCCAGGGCCATCACAGAGGAGGAGAAGAACTTCAAGGCTTTCGCCAGTCTTCGAATGGCCCGTGCCAATGCCCGGCTCTTTGGCATCCGGGCAAAAAGAGCCAAAGAAGCTGCAGAACAGGATGTTGAAAAGAAGAAATAAAGTGCTGATGGCAACTTGTGATAAATCTGTAGCCTCCTTGTATCAGTCTGTATAAGGGATGGGTGTGGGGCCTGTTTCGCCTTAGGGGGTTTTGGGGGCTGGGCAGGGGATGAGGGTATTCTTGTAAGGCAGTTCAGATGCTCGGTTGCATCCTACTTTCTGTATTTTAGGATTACTGTTTGTTCAGTTGATTAATCTGTGGCAAGATTACAAGTAGTATTTTATTTTTTTAATATATTTTTAAAATTGATATTTCACAGAGATTAAGGGAGAGAGATAGAGAGCTAGAAACGTTGATGAAAGAGAAACATCGACCAACTGCCTCCTGCACACCCCCTACTGGGGACGTGCCCACAAGCAATGTACATGCCCTTGACCGGAATCGAACCCAGGACCCTTCAGTCCACAGACTGATGCTCTACCACTGAGCCAAACCGGTGTCGGCAAAAAAAAAAAAAAAAAATTTTTTTACAGAGAGGAAGGGAAAGAGAAACATCGATGAGAGTCATCAAATCAGCTGCCTCTTGCACAACCCCTACTGGGGATGTACCTGCAACCAAGGTACATGCCTTTAACTGAAATCTGAGACCCTTCAGTCCACAGACCTACACGCCTTTCACTGAGCCAAACCAGTTTTGGCCAGATAATTTTCAAGTTTCCTTTTTTGTTGACTAAACCAGAGTAATTTCCAGTTACTTCCAGCGTCTTTGGGCTTGTCTGCACCTCTTGTGCTAACTTATATATAGGCTTGCATGCTTTGGTGCAGAAGATATCCTCTGGCTGTCCCTGCTTGGCTGAGAAGTGGCAATCAGGAAGTTCCACTGGAGCCCAGCCAAGGGTTCCCTTTGTTGGTAACATGGTACCCAGAGAGTTTGGTTTCTCTACAAGTGAGATGCTTAGTTAAGGCCCCATTCTTGTCCCTGGACTGTTGACTTTTAACATCTAAAATGTTATGCTGATTTCAGTGGAAGTTGTGTGGGACATAAAGGTCAGCTGAGGTGGAGGAATGGGAATTTGAGCCTAAGGTGTGTCCAATCCACATGTGGAGGGACTGCCTCTGGAGGGCCAGGTGGCCCTTGTTACTTTGCCTGGGGCTTGGTGAGGAGTTGGAATAACTTATAGATGGCTCCCTTCTGTCAGGGCCCTGGCTGAGGTCTTCACAGGTTGGAGCACAGCGGTATGCAAGATAGGCCCCCACTCCTCTGTACTAGCACCTTCAAGTTCTGTCTTGGTGGGTAAAGGGGGGAAAGCACCTGCCTCTCCTCAGACAGTGGCTTCTACCTACAGTCATGTGCATGCCTGGCCACCTTCCACCCTTGTGCCAGCAGTCCTAGTGTGTGCAGTGCCAGTGAGATAAGCAAAGCCCCCCCCCCTCCCCGTGCAAGAATCGTCCCGGCCTCTAGTATATAATGGAATACTTTTCAGCCTAAATAGGAAGCACATTCCAACATGCTACACCATGAATTAATCTTGAGGACAGCATGCTAAGTGAAGTAAGCCAATCACAAAAGGACAAATGTTCTATGATTCCATTTATGTGAGGTAGCCAAAATCATAAGGGATAAAGAACGGAATGGTGGTTACTAAGGGTTGGAGAAGACAAGGTTGGAGAATTATTTAATGGGTATAGTATAGAATTTCAGTTTTATTAGATGAAAAAGCATTTATATGCCGAAACCGGTTTGGCTCTGGATAGAGCATCAGCCTGATTCCGGTCAAGGGCATGTACATTGGTTGCGGGCACATCCCCGGTGGGGGGTGTGTGCAGGAGGCAGCTGATCGATGTATCTCTCATCGACGTTTCTAACTCTATCCCTCTCAATTCATCTCTGTGTAAAATCAATAAAAAAATATATTTTTAAAAAATCAATAAGATATATTTTTAAAAAGTGAAAAGCATTTACATGAATGTACTTAACACTACTGAACTATACATTAAAAACAGTTTAAAAGGTATATTTTATATATTTTTGCCATAATTGAAAAAACAGGTGTATTATAACCTGCATGATTAATAGGTTACTCCACATACACCATTACCCCCACTTCAAAGAGCAACCTCCCCTCAACCCCCCACAATGGAGTTCACCCAGCCCCTGGTGGGGAAGTGGATGTCCAGAAGCGTATCTCACACCCCACAGTTCCCCGTGCCAAAAAGCCTGTCTGTTTCCAAGTCTCGCCCTCCAACTTTGCTTTAACTAGGCTTTTAAAAATATATATTTTATTGATTTTTACAGAGAGGATGGGAGAGGGATAGAGAGTTAAAAACATCAATGAGAGAATTATTGATCAGATGCGGGATGCCTCCTGCACACCCCTCACTGGGGATGCGCCCGCAACCAAGGCATCATGCCCCTGACCAGAATAGAACCTGGGACCCCCCCTCCCCCTTCTTTCCCCCCTCCCCTCCTTCCCCAATCCCCAAGTCGATGCTCTATCCACTGAGCCAAACCAGCCAGGGCTAACTAGTCTTTTTTTTTTTTTTTTTAAGATCTCACACATTTATTACTGAACCATCCTATTGCAGGGGGGGCGGGAAATCAACAGAGCAAAATCACAAGTCCATTAATTCTCCAATTAAAATGCTCCAACTGTCCACATAGTAGCATCTTTTCAATCATTTAAAGGTGTAGGCAACCTGGATACAGCATAAATATCTGAGTCATCTCTCATGAGTGAGTTCTCATAGGCCCAGTTTGGTTCTTCTCCAATGTCTCCTCTTCGAGTTGTACCTGATTTTATTACCAGTTTTCATCCGAATCCATTGGGGGAATGGGCCGGTTCTGCTTTTGTTTCTTGGCCAGGAACCTCTTGATCCTGAAAGTCTCGTGGGAAGACATGGTGAAGGAGAGGCGAACGCACGCACCTCGATGGCAGAGAAAGAGTAACTGGTCTTCTTAATGGCCAGATGACCGGCGAGTCTTTTCTATTTACGCCTTTTGGCGCCCCTTTTAAGTGTAAAATTTAATGTCTTTTAACAAACGTAAGAGTTGTGCAACCCTCACCACAGTCCGGTCTTAGAACATATTTCCAACGCCCCACTTAGCCTTTCTGAGGCCCGGGATCTTCATCGATAAATGGAAATAACGCGGGCTTAGCACATAACAGGCCACCAACAAATTTTGCCAGCTCCTGTACTTGCTGGGTTTAGATTGCTATCTTCTCACTCGCAGTCGAGCCCTAGCCACGTGATGCCCCGATGCGTAGCGTCTGGCTACTACCGTAGCCGGCGCTCGGTTCCGCGATCGCCCCGCCCCGGGCCGCCCCCTGCGATCGCGGAATCGGGCCTCCCCAGGCGCCCTGGCTACGTCGGACGGCGCGGCTCCGCGCTGGATTGGCGATGCCTGGGGGTTGCGGGCGCCTGCGCAGTGGGTAGGGCCGCGGTCGCCAGGCCCGGCCGTGGGAGAGAACTCAGCGGAGCGGGCCGGAGCGGGGTCGTTGGCTGTTCGGCCCCGACGGTCGCACCATGGCGGAGGAGGAGCTGGAGGCCCTGCGGAAGCAGAGGCTGGCGGAGCTTCAGGCTAAGCACGGGGTGAGCGCCCGCCCGGCCTACTTTCCTCGGGGCGCCGCCCTGGCCCGCCCGAGGCGGAGGACTCGGCCCCAGGCTGCGGCTCGGGGGCCTCGGCCGGAGCTCGGCCACCGGTGGAGGACCCGTAGCTGCCCCGAGGCCGTCCTGGGCCCCCTCCCCGCCCCTGTCGCGTGGGTTTTGGGCGGCGGCCGGCCGGCACGTGCTCTCCGGGTTGGGGTGGGTCCTGGTGGGTCCGGCCCGGGGCCTCTCTCGGGCAGGGCTGGGCTCGCCTCAAAGGTCTCGGTCCGAAGCAGAATGTTAGGCTCCTCGGGTCTCTGTATCCTCAGCTTTGGGATCTAGCCTGTTTCCTCTACAGGTTCCAGCGGGATTGTTTTCTAGAATTCTGCCCCATGTAACCGGCCATTTGTTGAAGGCCTGCTGTGTGCTCGGTGCTGAGGGGACGGTGGGGGCATCCCGTCTCCTGAGGGGGAGTGACGGGCCCGGGAGGAGCCGGACTCCAAACACGAACCCCACGGGTACAGCCCTCGAGGAGGGACCAAATGGCTGCGATAGGGATGGAACGCGATGGTCTCCAGGAAGTGCCATTGGAATCAGCGTCCCCAATGCCCAGCACATTCCCTCCCCGCCCCACGAAATTATCCTTATAAAATGCGGCTTCATTGTACAGGGACTCCCCTTCCTGATGGTTGTTTGCGTTCTAAAACATTCTATTAGATTGTGACTTTAGAAGCTTCTCAGAACATTTATTGAAATTAATTGTAATATTCTTCATTGATTTTAGAGAGGGAGAAGCATCAATTTTGGTATTCTACTTATATTTGTGCATTGATTGATTTTTTTTTTTTTAAATCCTCACCCGAGGACATGATTTATTGATTTTAGAGCGAGAGAAAGATGAGGGAGGCGGGGATGGGAAGGGAGAGAAAAACTTCGATGTTCGGCTCCGACTGGGGATCAAATCTGCAAACCTGGGTTATGTGCCCTGATTGGGAATAGAACATGCAACCTTTTTTTTGGTTTTGTTTTGTTAATCCTCACCGGAGGATATTTTTCCCATTGATTTTTAGGGAGCAGACGGGAGAGGAAAAGGGAGAAACAAGGGTGTGAGAGGAACACATCCATTGGTTGCCTTCTGCAAGGGCTGGGGAAGAGCCTGCAACCGAGATAGGTGCCCTTGACAGGAATCCAACCAGGGAGCCTTGGTCCCCAGGCCGATGCTCTATGCACTGGGCCAGATTGGCTGGGGCTATTAGTTATCAGAAACAGGTCAGAATAATTGTATTTTTCCTTTGAGCAATTACTCAACTAAACGATAAAATTGTATTTCCAGGATCCTGGCGATGCAGCACAACAGGAAGCCAAGCACAGGTACGGGCTGGAGATCTGAAGAGTGGTTTCACCAAATGCTTTTTTTCTTTAGTTATTTTAATAGTGTGTTAATCTAAGTTTTTCCTGGAATAGTGATTTTTTCCTAAGTCATTGGGGTATTTGTTATTAATTTGAGAGTTTAAATCTATAGAAAATCACAGCACTTATTATCTTGTTAATGGAATTATTGGTTGATGTTTGTTTCTCTGCTAAACTGCAATTGCCTTAATATGAGTATAATGCTAGGATTGTGTCATAGGGATGTTGTGAGAGTTACAGGGGTCCAGTACCTTGCATTTAAGTGCTGGGTAAATACTGTTAATTTTATCCCAGCTCATGGTGTGTTTATTGAATGGTTAGTTATCCCATTATGCTACCTTTTTTCTAACTGTGTAAAAGAACACAGAAGATAAAATTTACCATAATAAGTGTTAAGTGTATGAGAATAATGTTATATTCTCAATAGTGTGCAACAGATCTCTCAAACATTTTCATCTTGCAAAACTGAAACTATATTTATTGAACAACTCATGTCCCTCTTTCTCCATCATGCCACCTTTTAACTCATTCAGCAAATACTTAATGAACACGTGTTCTAGGTCAGGCACTCTGCAGTGTCTTTGGAAGTAGGGAACGCAGAGAAGGGTCCTGCCCATACATGGCTTATTCTAGTGGTGGAAGAGACCTAAGCATCTGGGATAGTGCCAAGAAATGAATCTGTGTGAATTCCATTGATTCTAAGATGGACCTTTTTTCACATTTTAACATATCTGAAATTGGGGTGATTTTCATAATTGATCACTATTGTCCTGGATTCTTCCAGAAGATTTACTTTTGCCTCTGCTACCACTTGGGTACATTTCTAATCTGAGACATCTTAAAATTAAATTCTCTGTTTGGGGTTCCCACTCCCTTCCTCCACCCTGACAGCGTGAATTCAGACAGCAAATTTGCATGCCTAAAGCTTGAAGTTCAAATTTTCTTCCTCCACTCAGGGCCAAGTTTGATGCATGCGTCCTTACTTGCTGTCCCTTTCTGCATGGCAGGCTTAGTTCTTGTTTACCTTGTATGTGGTTGTTGCTCTTTGATGCCCGAGCTTTGATTGTGGGGTCTATTAGACTCCTCATCTAGGTGGCTTCTTTGTTCTTAGAAGTACGTATCACTGTGGTCCATCTTACCATCAGTGGTATATATAGTAACAGTAGTTTACTGCAAGGTGGAAGTACTCAGGTGCAATAAGGAAATGCCCCATGGAGGTGGGCTTCAGGTTGTGTTACATGAACCCTAGGGCTCCTCTGGCGGGGGCAGGTCGTGACACAGCCAGCCCCAGCTCCCCTCAGCTCAGTTAAAGAATTTCTGCTTTTGTTTGTGTTGAGTATTAAGTTCCTTGAAGGACTCCCTTAAAAAAGTTGCTGCAACCTAACATTTGAAACCATTATCCTATGAACATGAACTAGTTTCTACTTGTATAGGTAGGAGTGTAAGGACAGTTGCAAAGTTATAATTTCACTCACCCTCCTCACCCAAAAATGTAGAACTGAGAGTCTTGGAATATGGATTTGGTTCTAGCTTGGCCACAACTACCTATACCCCTTATAGCTTCCCTAGATGTCTCAGCCTTTTCTTTTTCTTTTTTTAATTGTGTGGGTTTTTTGTTTTTTTTAATGTTTTTATTGATTTCAGACAGGGGGAAGGAGAGAGATAGAAACATCAATGATAAGAGACTCATTGATTGACTGCCTTCTGCCTGTGCCCTGACTGGGAATTGAATCTTGAACTCCTGGTTCATCCACAAACGCTCAATCACTGAACCACACTATCTTAGATAATTACACAGATTAATCATTTGGTCCTGTAATTGTTGGAAATCTCACTACAGATTTCTAGCACTTCTCACACACTAAATACATAATAAATGTTAGAGTGGTTGAACTGAAACTCCACCATGAATTATGAAAATATAAGGTTTTATCTTTCAACTTGGTAGGTGTACACCCACACAATATAAAGCTGGCTTTTGAGGGCAAGAGTGGCTTCTTCAGTAATAACAGCTGTTGCCGTCCGTATAGCACCCACTGTAGTGCATTCTATGCATGCAGTAACCTTCCATCCTGGAAAACGTATTGAGTGAGTTACATTTTCGTGTGATCAATAGGAATGCTGACAGTTTAGTTCTAATTTTGCTTGACCTGTTTTTATTGTAGAGAAGCAGAAATGAGAAACAGTATCTTAGCTCAAGTTCTGGATCAGTCAGCCCGGGCCCGGTGTAAGCATTTTCAGTTTCTTTTAAGTTATTTCCTTAAAATTGGCTTGGGTTAGTTGAATGGGGAGATAAGAAATTATTGCTATCTCTAGATTAAATATTTATTTAACCTATAAACACATAAAATGTAGATATTTATAAGAAATATGCTGTTTGTAAACCTAAAGAAATGGACTTAAATTATAATTTTTAAAATATATTTTATTGATTTTTTTTTTTTTTTTTTAGAGGAAGGGAGAGGGATAGAAATATCGATGAGAGAGAAACATCAATCAGCTGCCTCTTGCACACTCCCTCCTGGGTATGTGCCCACAGCTAAGGTACATGCCCTTGATCGGAATTGAACCTAGGTCCCTTCAGTCCACAGGCCGACACTATATCCACTGAGCCAAACCGGTTAGGGCTGGACTTAAAAATTATTAAATATGCCTGCTTGTTCTCTCCTGTCGAGGAGATAATTTCCCAATTGCTTGTTAGGTAAAAGGTACAGCCAACAAGTCTTCAGTCAGTTACAGAGTGCTGCTGGTAGGTGACACATGTAATAGGAGATTGAGGGGCTTATTGATTTTTTTTTTTTGAAATTCTTTTAAAAAAATGTTTTTATTGATTGTAGAGGGAGAGGGATAGAGAGATGGAAACATCAGTCAGCTGCCTCCAGTGCACCTCCTCCTGGGATGGAGCCCTGCAGGTGGGCGTGTGCCTGACCGGGAGTCCAGCAGTGACCTCTTGGTTCAGATCTCGGTTCATGGGTTGATGCTCAACCTCTGAACCACACTGGCCAGGCTGAGTTCTTTTTTTAAGTTAATTTTGCCTAGCCGGTGTGGCTGGTTGAGCATGGACCTATGAACCAGGAGGTCATTGTTCGATTCCCAGTCAGGGCACACGCCTGATTTTCAAGCTCCATCCCCAAAGTGTAGGAAGCAGCCCATCAATGATTCTCTTTCATCATCGATGTTTCTATCTGCCTCCCTCACCCTTCTTCTCTTAATATATAATAAAAATATATTAAAAGAGAAAAAAAACTTTTATTAAAAAATAAGTTAATTTTATTTTTTCCATTGCCATTTAGCCTTCTATGGCTTGAGAGATTTATTGTATTCTCTATTTTAGTTAATAATTTTTCATATTTAAAAACCAAAGAGAAAACCATTTAGAAAATATAGTATCTTGAAGCCTAGCTTAGAATAGGCAGTCTAGATAGATACTGATTATATCTGTAGTAATATGGTACATATTTTCCAGAGGCCATCATACATATTTTTATTTATTTATTTTAAAATATTTTTTATTGATATTTTACAGAGAGGAAGGGAGAGAGCTAGAGAGCTAGAAATGTCGATGAGAGAGAAACATCGACCAGCCGCCTCCTGCACACCCCCTACCGGTAATGCCCGCAACCAGTGTACATGCCGTTGACCGGAATCGAACCCGGGACCTTTCAGTCCGCAGACCGACGCTCTACCACTGAGCCAAACCGGTTTTGGCGATCATACATATTTTTAAAAAGCATGGGGCTTAGACTCCAAGGAACCAAGTTTAATCTTGGCTCTGCCTCTATTTGTGTGGCCTTGACTGAGGTTGACATGGCTGAACTTTAGTTTCTTCATTTTTAAGAGGGTAACAATACCTCCTGCCACCTCTACCATCCGGGCTAATTTCAAGACAAATGAGTCTGTGAAGGGCTTGGAAATGTTGGTGCTTAGTTTTGTTACAACATAAGTGCATTTATGACTTTTGACGTGTGGTTTTTTTTTTTTTTTTTTGTATTTTTTTCTTTTTAGTAAGTAACTTAGCACTTGTAAAGCCCGAAAAAACTAAAGGAGTAGAGAATTACCTTATACAGATGGCAAGATATGGACAACTAAATGGGAAGGTAAGCTTAGGACTGCCTTGAGGTAGTTTTACCTATTGTTGTGTATTTTACCCAAACATGTCTTCAAAAGGTTAGCTTCACTCTGGCCAGGTAGCTCAGTTAGAGCATCATCCTGATATGTCAAGGTTGTGGGTTCAGTCCCAGGTCAGGGTACATACAAGAATCAGCCATTGACTGTATAAGGGGAACAACAAATCAATGTCTTTCTCTCTCTCTCTCTCTTACCCCCCCTCTCTCTAAAATTCAGTTAAGGCCAGTTTCATCTTCTGGTTACAGAAATCTTGTTGACTATTTATTTTTTATTTATGTTTAAATATGATTTCATTGATTTTTAGAGAGAGGAAGGAAGAGGGAGGGAGACAGAGATCAGTGTGAGAAACAGAATTATACCTTTTGGTGCATGGATGACAACCGAGTCACACTGACCAGGGCTCTTTAAAAAAAATAGTTTATTGATTTCTTGAGAGAAAGAGAGAGAGAGAAATATGATGTGAGAGAGATACATCGATTAGTTGCTTTCCATATGCACCCTGAGTGGGATCAAAACCCCAACTTGGGTATGTGCCCTGACATGGAATCCAACAGGTGACCATTTGGTGCAAGGGACAACCGAGTCACCCAACCAGGGCTTGTTGACTATTTCAAGGAGAGAACATTTTTCATCAATTTTGAGAGAGAGAGAGAAACATTGCCATGAAAGAGAAACAGCCAATTGCTTTCCTACATACCCCGACTGGCGATTGAACTGGCAACCTAGGCATGTGCTTTGACTGGGAATCCTGAGTCCCTTCGGTGCATGGGAGGATGCCCCGACCAACTGAGTGAGCCACACTGGCCAGGCCTCAAGGAAGGAATTTTTAAAGGTGAGAATAGTTGGATCTATTCTAAAAGATATCCTAATTGCCTTTCCCAAGATCCTCTACTACTTTTCTTTCCTGACATTGTGGAACCTTGTTGATGTCTGTGTGACCCGTGACTATTAGTGTCAGCTGGCTTAAATTGCTTCCATAGTGGAAACAGGGTTTCTCAATGATACAAATTAAGTCAGGGAGGTCAGTTGTTTGGAGCATAGTCCCAAAATGCCAAGGATGCCAGTTCGATTCCCCTGGGTTCAGTTCCAGGACAAGGCACAAAAGAGAATCAACCGTGAATACATAAATAAGTGGAACAACAAATCGATGCCTCTCTTCTTCTCTCAAATCAATTAAAAAAATAAACACAGATACACTAATAGAATAGGTAGACATTAAACTTGTTTTGCAAATGAGGAGGTGCTAAAATTCCTGGTTATGTGTGTTGCAAGAATGTCCTTCAGGATGCAGATGCACCCCGTCTGCATTGGGAAGCCCTCTGCTGCCACCACAGCCTGCAGGGATCAGTCCTATCCTGAACCCCTTACTCTAAGAAAGGTGTGTGGAAGAGACAATGACTGGTTCATCTTTTTTGAGTGACTTATCTACTGCATTTAAGCTTCTCTGGGTCTTAAGAGCAGAGTCAGTGTCTCTATCATTGCTACAATAGAGGGTTGTAGGTGGCTGTCTGCTAGTGGTGATAAAGGTGTTCTTTTTTAAAAAATATATATTTTATTGATATACAGACAGGAAGGGATAGAATAGAGAGCTAGAAACGTCGATGAGAGAGAAACATTGACCAGCTGCCTCTTGCACACCCCCCCACTGAGGATGTGCCCGCAACCAATGCACATGCCCTTGACCAGAATCGAACCTGGGACCCCTCAGTCCACAGACCGATGCTCCACCACCTAGCCAAACTGGTTTCGACCTAAAGGTGTTCTTTTTAAAAATATATATTTTTTTATTGATTTCAGAGAGGAAGGGAGAGGGAGAGAGAGAAAAAAACACCAATGATGAGAGAGAATCATTGATTGGCTGCCTCTTGCACACCCCCTACTGAGGATCAAACCCGAGACCCAGGCATGTGCCCCTGGCCTGAATTGAACCTAGGACCCTTCAGTTTGATGGCTCTATCCACTGAGCCAAACCAGCTAGTGTTATAAAGGTGTTCTTAAATACCTGTTAACTTTGGATTTTTCTGAGGACGTTAATTGATATTTCCCCCCTCCTCAAATGACTAGCAGAGCAAATTCTATTTGTCACTTAAACTAACTCAGGTATACCTCGGAAATATTGTGGGGCCGATTCCAGACTACTGCAATAAAACTAGTCATAATCTTTTTGCTGGAGGGTCTTGCTTTCATTTTGTAAAATATGTACCATGTTCGGTGAAGTGCAATAATGGGAGGCACAATAAAACGAGGTATGCCTATACTTATAACTGGTAGTTTCAACCTCCTGTCCCAGCTCTCTTCCCTTTGACCTCTACCTCCACACCCGGAAAGACTAAAATGCTTCAATCTCCTGAGGTCAGTTCTTTGATTACAAAAAGTACTGTTTTTCTTTTTGATTATCCTAGGTAACAGAACAAGGTTTAATAGAAATCCTTGAAAAAGTAAGCCAACAAACAGAAAAGAAAACCACAGTTAAAGTAAGTTTCCCCAAATATACATGGCAGATGAGAAATATTGATATTTTATTTATTTATTTATATTATTTTTTAATCTTTATTGTTCATATTATTATAAATGTTCCTCATTTTCCCCCCTCTATTGCTCCCCTCCACCAGGTTCCCACCCCACTCTCTGTCCTTCCCCCCCCCATTGTCCAAATCCATAGGTACACAGTTTATGTTCAGTCTCTTCCCGTACCCCCCACTCCCCTTTTCCCTGAGAATCGTCAGTTCACTCCCCTTCCATACCTGATTCTATTATATTCACCAGTTAATATTGTTCATCAGATTTTTTAATGCCCTTGGTTTTAGATTCACTTGTTGATAGTTACGTATTTGTTGTTCATAATTTTTTTCTTTATTTTCTTCCTCTTCCTAAAGAACCCCCTTCAGCAATTTATATAATTCTGGTTTGGCGGTGATGAACTCCTTTAGCTTTTTTTAATTTGTGAAGCTCTTTATCTGGCCTTGGATTCTGAGTGATAGCTTTGCTGGGTAGAGTATTTTTGGCTGTAGGTTCTTGTTATTCATCACCTTGAATATTTCTTGCCATTCCCGTCTGGCCTGCATGGTTTCTGTTGAGAAATGGGTATTCCTTTATAGGTAACTACCTGCTTTTGTCTTGCTGCTTTTAATATTCTCTCTTTGTCTTTTGCTCTTGGGATTTTAATGATGATGTGTCTTGGTGTGGTCCTCTTTGGATTCCTTTTGTTTGGGGTTCTGTGCGCTTCCTGGACTTGTAAGTCTAATTCTTTCACCAGGTGGGGGAAGTTTTCTGTCACTATTTCTTTCAATATGTTTTCGGTATCCTGCTCTCTCTCTTCTTCTGGGACCCCATAATTCTGATGTTGGTTCGCTTGAAGTTGTCCCAGAGGTTTCTTACACTATCTTCAACTTTCTGGATTCTCTTGTCTTCTTGCTTCTGTGGAGGAGTGTCTTCTGGCTCTTTATGTTCCAAATCTTTGACTTGATTCTTGCGATCTTCCATTCTGTTTTTAGGACTCTGTATAATATTTTTTATTTCAGACAATGTATTCTTTATTTTTAGTTGATCCCTTTTTATTTCTAGTTTATCCCTTTTCATATCCTCATAGGTCTCGTTTATTTTATTGGCCTTTTCTAGGAAATTCTTGAAAAACCTTATAACTGTGGTTTTGAACTCTATATCCAGTTGCTTGTTGTCCTCCATTTCTTTCATTTGTGATCTGTTTCCTTGTCTCGGCATTTTCGCTGCTTGCCTGAGTTGGTAGGGTGGCTTTGTGTGCTAAGGTGTCCTAAATGGTTCAGTGGGTCAGCCTCCCAGTTACCTGAGGTGGACACTCTTGGAGCACCCCTTTGTGGACTGTGTGTACAGCCTTATTGTAGTTAAGTCTTGATTGTTGTTGGTATCACTGGGATGAACTGACCTCCAGGCCAATTGGCTGTGAGGATCAGTTGTGTCTATGCTGGGAGACAGCCTTATTTGACTAGACTTGGAAAATTGCAAAAGCCCCTGTGCTAAGCTTAGATGAGGCGGAGTTTCAGGGTGGAGCCTACGGCCTTGGCTTTCCCTCAGCCCCACCCTATGAGGTTCCTGAGTCTCAGTGTTCCTCAGTGTCCTTTGGTACTCACTGTTTTGGTACTCGCTGCAAGCACCTCTGAGAGAAAGGTCTGCTCTCCAGTTTAGTCCACTTCCAAACAGTCTAGTCTCCCCCAATGAGCCCAGAACTGGGGTTCAGTGCAGTTGGAAGTGGAATTCAATGCAGTCCAGAGCTTTTGTCTCCTTCCCACACAGTCAACAGTCCGTCCTCTGCACACAACGTGGGCGCCTCGGGAGCTCTGCCTTCCGCCACTCCCTTGAGTTTCCGCCTTACAGCCCATATTCTCTCCATATGAGTCTGAGTCCCCAGGGTGTCGCCCAGAACTGGGGTTTATTACAGTTGGAACTGGGGTTCAGCACAGTCCTGAGGTTTTATCTCCTTCCCGCCAGGGAACGCCAGCCAGGCACTCTGCCGCCCCCTCCTCTCCAGCTCAGTCCTCTCCCCACACATGCACCGTGTCTCCGTACCTTGGGCTTTTACAGCTCCTCTGATTTTCCTTCTGGTTTTCTCTTTCCTTCTAGTTGTAGAATTTCCAGTCAGTCAACTTTCCTGTAGTTCTGGATAATGTCCATTTTATATTTTAGTTGTAATTTTTTTAAATTGTTGTGTGAGGCTACAGTGAGGCATTTACCTATGCTGCCATCTTGGTTTCTCCAAAATATTGATATTTCAAATGTTGTGTTGAATATACATCTACTGTATCAAAATGTTTCAGCCCATAGACATTTCCATTTTGTAACGCCTGAATGTTTGGGGAGCAGGGCTGCATATATTGAGGGTCTAATTTTTAAGGCTCTTGTTTCATTGTTCCCCCCGCCCTTACATTTAAAGCACTAAGTTGTCTTAAAGACAGACAAAAATGTTTTGCTGTAGTAGTTAGAGATATTTCTTCTCAGAAAATCTGAGTTGTGCTTTATTAAACAGGTAATAACATTTGTTTAATCTCCCTCCCCCCCAGTTCAACAGAAGAAAAGTAATGGACTCTGATGAAGATGACGATTATTGAATTTAAGATGCATAGACAATGGAACTTAATGGAACAATTCCAGGACAGATAATACTTGGCAGTTAAGATCTGATTGAATGTTCGCTTTGTTTATTGTTTATAAACTTTTAGAAAAGTAAACTTGTTATGTAAAATAAACAATTTGGGCAAAGTGATTTTAGTACTGTAGCTGAATCAACAGATCTGCATTTTGCATTTTTTCCTTTTCTACCAAAAACTTAAATGTGTAGCAGCATGGCCATAGCAAAAATAGAAGCTGCTTGAGTAGGCTTCAGTAACAACAAAATAGCATCCAGTAATGTCATGGGAGTTAAAACCTGTGGATTAAGCCAAGTCAACTTTTTAAAAAAATATATTTTATTGATATTTTACAGAGAGGAAGGGAGAGAGATAGAGAGCTAGAAACGTAGATGAGAGAGAAACATCGACCAGCTGCCTCTTGCAACCAATGTACATGCCCTTGGCCGGAATCGAACCCGGGACCTTTCAGTCTGCAGACCTACGCTCTACCACTGAGCCAAACCGGTTTTGGCGTCAACTTTAATATCTAATATTCCTAAGACGTAGGTTCTGAAAGCAGGTGAGCTGTTTTTTTCCCTGCAGATAGTGCTTACATTTAATGTAAGATTATTCTTAGCTTTAGTTTCATTTATAATTGCTTTTCAAAAGCATCGAGGTATATTAAATTATCTAATAAATATTACCCTTATCCAAAAAACCTCCATAGCTAGAGTGACACTTCTACTGAAAAGAATTCCTAAAATAACTAGGAAATACTGGTAACAATTCTTCAACAATAATAAACGTGTCTGTAAGTAAGAGAAATAACTTCTAATGATTAAAATCTAGTTGAGATGGTTTAAAAACAGTTACCTTTTGCCCTAGCTGGCTTGGCTCCGTGGGTAGTGTCAGCCTGCGGGCCGAAGGGTCCCAGGTTCAATTCCAGTTAAGGGCACATGTCCGGGTTGCACACTTGATCTGGGGGGTTGGAGGGTGGTTTGTACAGGAGGCACCCAATCAATGATTTTCTCATCGTTGATGTTTCTCTTCCCCTCTCCCTCCTCTCTGAATAAATTAATATGAAAAAGCTTTGTCTTTATAAATATATATAAAATAATAGTTACCTTTTGGTAGAAATATTCTGGGTTCTTCACTGATAAAACTGCAGGTAACTTAAAGCAAATATCATCTCTTGTATCATGTTTCACTCTCATTAGGTTATGAAAACTGCTCATAAATTTAAAGTGAATTGTTTGGTGTAAACTTTTAGGTATCTTAGTTCTGTGAGACCCAGCCCAGAAGGAAGTTATAACTTTTAATGAGATGAATAGAATTAGAAGCGAAAAGTGATAGGAAATGTGGTTTATGGTCCAATTTCTGTTTAAACTACAGGTAAATTTTGCTTTAGTTGTCATTTACATAAAAATGCTGGAGAGAGATTTGTTACACGCTTTCTCTTGCAGAATAACCACTGTCCTAAGGACAAGTTAAGTTGATGGGTTGTTTTGTTCGAAAGGATGAAAAATGAGTCAAATTAGCAAAGCAACAGGGCTCATTTCCTGTGTAGGCTAAGAAGCTGTAATATATTCATTTTTCTTCTGATTTTAAAAGAAAACAGTTTTGGGGCACTATGCACTGTATCTAATATATTGCCAGCCCTCGTCCAGGTAGATGGGTAGTGATCTCTGAAAGATGCAGTTTTATGTTTCAGTCACAGTCACACCTGTAACTGAGAAATAAAATGTACATCCATCCAAAGGGGAATATTTTACCACACACAGAGCACATGGTTATAGCAGAGAAGCTTAGAAAGATACATCTCTATAGCAACACATTAAAAAAAGTACACCATGACACGCTCAGGAATCATAAAGTTTACTGTTTCTTTTCCATCATTTGGCACATACCCAAGGCACATTAGAAAATTAGAAGTCATAAATTATTTTGTAGAAAAATAATCAGCCCCTCCCTTTTGTACATACACAAGTATTTCTAAGAACATGCACAAAACCTTTCCCTATTACAAAGTTATTTGAAAATGTACTCAGGATAAACCCATGTTTTGGATCTAGACCAATTAATAAAAAAATAAAAGTATAATTAGTAGAAACTCATAAAAAGGAATAAATTGCAATAATTTCTAGTTATTTTGACCTGGTTTGTGCTGTAAGTTTTGAATCTGATCAAAAGACAGAATAAATCCCTGGCTGGACTAGCTCAGTTGGTTAGAGTGTTGTCCCCATATGCAAAGGTTGCAGGTTTGATCCCTAGTCTGGGTACATACAAGACTCAACCAATGAATACATAAATAAGTGAAACAACAGATTGATCTCTCTCTCTCTCTCTAACAAATAAAAACTAAGAAAAGATGTGCCAAATCTATTTTCTATTACCACCATCCTTCAAGGGTGACAGTTAAGGAAAGGTTCTTAACAGAAAGGGATGTTTCTCAGGTGCACATGTGCAGTGACCAAATAGCTGTATTTTGTTGTAGGAAAAATTATACCCACCTTTTCCCAGTGTAGAATAGATTACATATGTCCTTTTTACAAAAATGAACATCAAAATGCCATTTAGGCATCTTTGAGTTCAAGTGTTGCTTTTCAAAGGAATATTTTCCAGGCCCTCTTTTCTTCATTCAAATGTGACATTTCTGCCAGACCTCCATCTATCTATCTATATATATAAAAGCCTAATATGCAAAGTGTCCCATGGGGAGTTCTAGTTACCAGGAATTTGATTGCTTGCTATGATGTGTGCTGACCACCAGGGGGCCGTGTGGAACAAAGGAAGGCCCTAGCTGTCAGCTAGCAACCACGAGGGACCCTACCAGTGCACAAATTTTGTGCACTGGGCCTCTAGTAGTACCATAAAACTTAAATTACTTGTCTTCAGGTCATCCCAGGTGGAGGAATTCTTTTAATTAAAAAAAAATTTTATATATATATATATATATATATATATATATATATATATATATATATATATATAATTAATTTTTTTACAGAGAGGAAGAGAGGGATAGAGAGTTAGAAACATCAGTGAAAGAATCATCGATCAGCTGCCTCTTGCACACTCACTACTGGGAATGTGCCCGCAACCAAGGTACATGCCCTTGACCGGAATCGAACCTGGGACCTTTCAGTCTGCAGGCTGACGCTCTATCCACTGAGCCAAACCAGTTTTGGCTGGAGGAATCCTTTTAGCTCGTGGTTTGTTATACAGGTGACAGAGGTTTAGCACCTTTCAGTAGGAGGTCAGAATCTGGTGATGAAACATCTCACTATAACCAAGGCACCCTAATACTTGAGAATAAACATCTCTAGCTGGGTAACTCAGTTGGTTAGAGCATTGTCCCAACATGCCAAGGTTGTCCATCTCTGGCCAGGGCACATACAAGAAGCCACAAAAGAATATATAAACAAGTGGAACAACAAATAGATGTTTTTCTTCCTTCATGTCTCTCAAAAGCAATGAAAAAAATTCTTTAAACAAGAAACATCCCAACCCTGGCCAGTTTGGCTCAGTGGATAGAGCGCTGGCCTGCAGACAGAAGGGTCCTAGGTTCGATTCCAGTCAAGGGCACATGCCTGGAATCATTGCGGGCTCAGTCCAACGTGCAGGAGGCAATCAATGATCCCCTTGCATCATTGATGTTTCTGTCTCCCTTCCTCTCTGAAATCAATAAAAATATATTTAAAAAAACACCCCAGTCTTAAGGAACTGACAACCCTGGAATTTTCGTCTATTCCTTTTCAAGGGCATTCATTAGCTCTGAAGAGGAAAAAGATGGTGATTTTTTTCTTTGTTGTATTCTTTGAGCCACAGGAAAGCTTTCAGGAACTTTTTACTTCCTCTTAAGCCAAACAGAAAGTACATTCAGTTCTATGCTGTCTGTATTCATGCTCGGCATCTTCTTGTTAAGGATTCACTTCTAGATAGCAAATGTAATTCCTTATTACTATCAAGACTGGGGAACACTAGCCTCGTGGGGAGCGGTTGGGTTGTCAGCAGTCTCTGGGCCTTCGGTGCAGCGGCGTCCTTGACAGTGTGTCTCTGGGGTATTCACCTGTTCCCAGGAGCGGTTTGCTTCAGTCCAGGCCTCAGGCTGGTCACCGTCTCCTTTGTCAGCAGCCTGCAAGGTGCTCTGGTCTAATAGGTTCTTCTGCTTCTGTGCAACTTTTTGCCTTCCTGGCTAAAGAGAAGGTACAATTTGAACAGTTCACATGTATGCAGTACTTTAAACAACCACCATGATAATAACAGCTACCTTTGAGAGCTTACATGTGCTTAGTCTTTCCAGACATAATTATTTTTAAATCCTCACCTGAAGATACTTTTTCCATTGCTATTTAAAAAAAATATTTTATTTAAAAATACATATTTTAAATTTTTTTACAGAGAGGAAGGGATAGGGATAGAGAGTAAGAAACATCAATGAGAGAGAGACATCGATTAGCTGCCTCTTACATGCCTCCTACTGGGGATGTGCCCACAACCAAGGTACATGCCCTTGATCAGAATGGAACCCGGGACCTTAGGGCTCCATTGCAATTAAAAAAAAATATTTTTTATTGATTTTAGAGAGGAGGAAGGGAGACAGAAACATCAATGAGGAGGGATAAAGCATTTATGCAATATCTAACACATGGAACATGTACGTGCAGAATTGTCTAAATGAGCAACTGTATAGCATATTGAGAGAAGCTTTTTACCCATTTATATACAAACTTAGTTTCTTCTTTATGTTAATGATTAACATATTAGCAAATTTGTTTAGTGAAAGTTGAGAGATTATACCAAGTATGCACCCCATGAACTGCAATGTCTTTCCATGAATATAACTATTTTCCACTTTTTCTTCACTTTCCTTTCTTAGTTCAGAAATGCATTATTAAATACAACAATAAATGGCATCTATACTCTTGACCATGCCAGTAAAGAGCTCATTTTGTTATTAACTCTTATAGTGAGGGGAATAATGAAATGAGAAATGTATTTACCATGAATTAGTTTTTAAAAAGCCTAACTTTAAAAAATATTACTATAATCCAATGTTTAACAACTCACCTCACGTAAAGACTCTTCAGGGAAATTAGTTACACTTTTATCTCTTGCCATAATCTCCCTTGAAGTCCTTCCCCTGAAATCCAAAACAAATTTAATGTTTGAGATAGTGGACCAAAATCTCTGTGGTTGGCCACAAGGTGGCAGCATTTGATGAGAGCATATTTGTCTATAACCTATTCAAGCTGCACATAATGCATGTTTTCAGTAAAGGTAGGGTCAAAAGCACAGACTTCAACTCAAATTTTATACTCACTTAAACTGACCAACTGAGTGGACAAAGTAAAACTGTCTTCTAAAAGGTTCATCTTGTAGATTATACATTTTTGAGTTCCCTGCAGATAAAAGGATAAATATTTGAAAACTTCCAAATAGTTTAATAATTTTTAAAAATTATGGCATAGATATCACCTTTCAATTTTCTTACTTTAACAACATTATATTTATTACTCTGTGAACCCCCATGAAACAAAGATAAATCTTTAATACACAACATTCCCTTGTCACAGCCCAGAGATAGTTTTGGGATTATTCAGATATGTATGTGGGTTTATTCACATTATTGTACTGCAAACTCATTGTAATTAAAACAAAACGTCTAACCTATCACAAGTTAAAAAGGGGGAGGGGGGGAGAGAGAAAATATTTCAGCCTTATCTGTTGGGCAAATGCTGTTCTAATTACCATCAACCAAAAAAATCATTATAAATTTTATTGATTTAAAAAAATATATTTTATTGATATTTTACAGAGAGGAAGGGAGAGAGATAGAGAACTAGAAACGTCGATGAGAGAGAAACATCGACCAGCTGCCTCCTGCACACCCGCCACCGGGGATGTGCCCGCAACCAATGTACATGCCCCTGACCAGAATCGAACCTGGGACCTTTCAGTCTGCAGACCGACGCTCTACCATTGAGTCAAACAAGTTTCGGCAGAGAGCTAGAAACATCGAAGAGAGAATCATCGATCAGCTGCCTCTTGCACCCCCCCATTGGGGATGCGCCAGCAACCAAGGCACATGTCCTTGACTGGAATCGAACCCGGGCCCCTTTAGTCCGCAGGCCGATGCTCTATCCACTGAGCCAAACCAGTCTCGGCCAAAAAAATATTTAAAGGTAGCATTTAGCCTGATGTTCAGGAAATGCCTAGAAAAAGGACTGGCTTTGGAACATGAGACGTGAAAGAAACTACCAGAGGTTGCTCCTCTCCAGTTGGTGGGTGGAGGCCTGACCTTCAAGGTAATGCTAAGATTCGTCATCACAACCAACCAGAACGCTGGTACAGAAATAGCTGATAAATTAGGGTGTAACATATTTCTTTGGTGCCTAATCTCCCCTCAGTCAGAATTATAATTACATTGTACATTTACAATGAAATGAAAACCAGCAATTACTCATGAACTTCCAAATAAACCCAAGTTAAGAATTATAGAAAGAAGTTCTTACATTTTTTCCTGATCTTAACAGTAACGTACTCCTTGTGGTCTGTTTCGCCAACTTCATCTAACGTGGCCACACAGCTTGGTACTACCTGAAGTAATTCCATTATTTTTGAATTCTATAATTTGAAAGGGAAAAGTTAACTAATATTTTTTATTATTTTTCAACAGTTAATTGCCTATTTTGATATACCGTATTTGCCGGCGTATAAGACGATTTTTTTGGCCCTGAAAAATACGTATTTGCAGGTGTATAAGACGACCCCCTAACATTTCCACTAAAAATACAGAGTTTGTTATATACTCGCCGTATAAGACTACCCCCCACTTGGAGGCATATTTTTCAGGGCCAAAAAATCGTCTTATACGCCGGCAAGTATGGTAAATGTCAGTATTAGGATAGCTGGACAGCAGAGCTAAGGAAAAGCAACTATAGTGTAAAGCAGCCCTGCACGTGGACCCAGGTCCGCCTCGGCCAGGCACTGAGGATGAGGCACCTGGCTGCTCTGTGCACTTAGGTTGACAACAATGGGATCCATAATTTTAGTCCTCAAGAGGCTATCCAAGGCCCAGCAATAAAAACATTCCTCAATAAAAGTCCTCAATAAAAACATTCATCAGAATGTTTGAGAAAGTGCTCAACTAAAATTTAAAATATGTCACTACTGTTAAGAAATGTCTGAAACTTAAAATTCATTTAATAAGTCTATGAGTATGTTGATTTTCTGTGACTTGAACATGTCAGTAGTGTCATTTAACAGCCTACTAGTTGTCTACCCCAAGTGGGAGACTAGATAAAGATTCAACATGAAAACAGGAACAGTAAAGAGCTGCCTTCTCCCACTTCTCCATGGTAAACACGGCGGCACTGGGAGTGGCCCGGGGCCATCACAATTGTCCTGCAGAATTCAAGGACTTTTAAAGCCACCAACTGAACAAACTTCCTCCCTCGTGCTGCTAAGACCACAGGTGTTTTTCCAGTGCAGGGAGGGGGGCCAGAATGCTGTCTAAACCTGCTTCTCTGCGAGGACCTGACTGCTCGTCAGGGGGCAGACTTGGCCCCAGACCTGCGGTTGGGGAGAGGAACACTCTCCTCAGGCCTTGGAAAACTACCCCTGAAGGACTGACTCCTGGATCCCGAGCAGCCCACTGTCCAGGTGGCCAGGTTAACCATGTTGGCAGCCTTCTAGCAATTCAAAGGTCTGCTATTTCAGATTGGTTTACACACAAGGCTTATCCAGAGTGAGCTGGGAGGGAGTTGGGTGCCGCCGCTCACCTGCTCAGCATAGTCCACAGCGGAGCGCTGCCTCTTGTTCAAGAGCTGCGCCGATGCTCCGTGTAGCAGCAGCAGCTCCACGACGAAGACGTGCCTCTCTATCACAGCCTCGTGCAGGGCTGTGTTGCCCTTATTGTTGGAGGCATTGATGGAGGCTCCGTGCTAGAAAGAAGCAGCACAATCAAAAGGAATGCTGAAGACAATAATGCAGAACCTAGATGGGTGTTTACTATAAGATTCTTTCAACTTTTCTGTATATCTGAAATTTCTCTTAAAATGTTGGGGTTAAAGTAATACTGAGAAAAAACATTTATGTGCACAGATAGTCACTGTAGCATTTATCATTATGGCAGAAAAAATAGAAAGTCACCTAAATGTATAAAGCAGGAACAGTTAAATAAACACTCTATTGTACATCCATAGGTACGCAACCATTAAAATTTGAGGTTTTAATAAACAATTTTCTACCATAAGCAAAAATATACAAGATAGAAAACAAGACTTCTAAATTATGCACATTTTCTTTCTTTTAAAAAAAAATCCTCAACCAAGGATATTTTTCCATTGCTTCTGTTGATGAGGGAGAGTGAGGGGGAGAGAAAAACTGATGTGAGAGACCCAAGACACACTGATTGGCTGCCTTCTGCACTCGGCTTGGGGATGGAGCCTGCAAGTGAGGTACGTGCCCTTGACCAGAAAAAAAAAAAGGACAAAGGACATTCAGCTCACACTAAAGGTAACAGTTCAACTTAACCCAATGCAATTCAATCTACCCTACAGGTAAAGAAGGCAAGATCCAAACCTTCAGCAAAAGCAGTGTCTGTGCCCTGGCAGACACAGAGAACCACTGTATGGAAATTTCATGCAAAGCTTCTCTCTCCAGGGGCAGCTTAAGGCAAAGGGCAAGCCCTGCCCATCTGCAGTGCACTGCCAGCGTCTCACCAAGTGACCAGTGCCAGCAGCTCCTGGGCGGTGGGGCCCTTACCTGTAGCAACAGCGCCGCGACTTCATGGTGGCCGCTGGCACAGGCGTAAATGAGGGGCGTGCTTCCACTGACATCCTTATTATTGGGTTTTGCATTGGAGTCTAATAGATACTTCACCACCTAGCCCCGAGAAGAACAATTTTTAATTAAAATTGGGGGAAATCCTGTAGCTTGATATTCTTTTGACTCTTCTCTAAGTTTATCTAGTTCATCAAGCAGGCTCTTTAGACCCAGGAGAAAGCGCACCAGCTGAAAAGGGAGCTTAACATCTGTTGAGGGTTGACTGTGTGCCAGGCACTTGTTTCTTCATTTAATCATTTGATCTACCCCACAGAGAGCTGGTATTCTTACTCCAGTTTACAGGTGAGGAAGCTGTTAGGAGAGAGGTGGGAGACCTGAAATATGATTCCTGGCTTTAAAAGCTTACATTAGAATAAGGGAAAATGAAAAAATATAATTTTTAAAACAAAAAATGGGACTTGAAAAAAGTCAATCATCCCTTAGTTATCTCTTGGCCCTCCTTTAGAGGGCTGTACTCTACTTTTTATTATTATTATTTAAAATTGTATTTATTCATCTATTGATTTCAGAGAGAAAAGAAAGGAGAGGGAGAGAGAGATAGAAACATCAACAAGAGCCCTAACCAGTTTGGCTCAGTGGATAGAGCATTGGCCTGTGGACTGAAGGGTCCCAGGTTCGATTCTGGTCAAGGGCATGTACCTTGGTTTTGGCACATCCCCAGTAGGGGGTGTGCAGGAGGCGGCTGATCGATGTTTCTCTCTCATTGATTGATGTTTCTCTCTGTCACTTTCCCTTCCTCTCTGAAAAATCAATAAAGTATATTTTTAAAAAATCAACAAAAGAGAAACATTAATGAGCTGCATCCTGCACCCTCCTTCCCTCACACTGGGGATTGAGCCCACAGCCCACGTGCCCTGACCAGGAATTGAACTGGTGACCTCTTGGTGCATGGGATGACATTCAGCCAGTGAGCCACACCAGCCAGGCTACTGTTATTATTTGTTGTCAATCCTCACCAGAGGGTATTTAAATATATATATATATATATATATATATATATATATATATATATAATTGATTTTTTACAGAGAGGAAGGGAGAGGGATAGTGAGTTAGAAACATCGATCAGCTGCCTCCTGCACACCCCCAAGGTACATGCCCTTGACCGGAATTGAACCCGGGACCCCTCAGCTGACGCTCTATCCACTGAGCCAAACTGGTTTCGGCCAGAGGATATTTAAAAAATATATATATATATTTTTTTTACAGAGAGAAAGGAAGAAGGATAGAGAGTTAGAAACATTGATGAGAGGGAAACATCAATCAGCTGCCTCCGGCATATTCCCCACTGGATATGTGCCCTCAACCAAGGTACATGCTCTTGACCAGAATCTAACCTGGGACCCTTGAGTCTGCAGGCCAACGCTCTATCCTCTGAGCCAAAGTGGTTAGGGCCAGAGGGTATTTTTTCCACTGATTTTCAGAGATTGAAAGGGAGGAAGGGAAAGAGAAAGGATGGAGGTAAGAGAAACATCTATGTGAGAGAGACCCATCGACTGGTTGCCTCCTGCATGCCCCATAACGGGCCCAGGGATTGAACCCACAACCCAGATAAGAGATCTTGACTGGGAAACAAGCCCTCATCCCTTTGGTCAGATGGTCTAACCACTGAAAGCACTGGCCAGGGCTGTTCTCTACTTTATAAAGTGCTGAACTGTTTGGCACTGGCTAAAGCACTGTGGGGACGTCACGGCGCTCACAGGCTGCTGGAGCCTTGGAGGACCAGAGAGCTCGGTCAGGCGGGCCAGGCCAGCACGCTGTGAGGCAGTGGGAAGGGGTTGGCTCCACCCCGGGAGTGTCAGATTCTGTGTTCTGTTGCTGAGTGGTCCATCCATGTGCACCCCAGAATCTCAGGCTGGGAGGAAGGAAGGGTGCTGGTCCTCTGGGCTACATGTCAAACCCCTGTCCCAAGGCAGCATGCCAAAGTGAGGGTCTAAGCCAGGGGGGACGCCTGGCCTGAGGGCTGTGGAAGGCCTGTAAAATCACTCGGTCGGGCCTTGCCAAGGCTTTAAAGCCGAGTTAGTTCCATGTTTGGCCAAATATAGTGGCTAATTTTTAAGCTGACAATTCTGGATGGCCCATGAATGATGTTATAAATATCCAAATGGTCTTAGAAAAAAGATTCCCACCCCTGTTCTAAGCACAAGCAAATACCCTAACGCTCTGCCCGAGACAACCTGTACCTGAAAGTGGCCTTGCTGGCAGGCCAGGTGGAGCGGGACGGCTTGGTTGGCGTTTCTGGCACCCACATTGGCACCATGCTTCAAAAGGAGGGGGATGAGGTCCGCCCGGCCATGCAGGGCAGCAACGTGCAGTGGGGAGGAGCCGTCCCGGTGGGTCACGTTCACACTGAGCCCACTGGCAGGAATCTTTGCCAGCTTCTATAGGTTCAGAGACAGAAACAGAATGCCATTAGTATTTAAGAAGCCAAAGCCCTCTGCCCCTCACAGCCCCTCAGCAAACTCCAGGTCGCAGTGGCATCCAGACCCAGGTTATCCTCAGGTGAATCCCCACTACTTCATTTGTTTATTTATTTTTGTTAATCCTCACCTGAGGATATTTCCCCATTGATTTTTAGAGTGGAAGGAGGGGGAGAGACACACAGAGAGAAACATCGATGTGCGTGAGACACATTGATTGGTTGCCTCCCAAACTTGTCCCAGATCAAGCCTACAACCAAGGTACGTGCCCTTGACCAGAATCAATCCTGTGACCCTCCAGCACATTGGGGTGACATTCTAACCACTGAGCAACCGGTGAGGGCCATCCCAACTACTTTAAAAAGGTATGAAAGTCAAAGGATTAACTTCTATTTTTCAAGAAAGCAACCCCCAGAGTAATTCGGTATTATGCCAAGGGAATAAAAAGTCTATTCAACAGATGATGCTGGAACAACTGGGTATCCATATATCAAAAATCTGTCAATTCTTATCTTACACGAAACACAAAAATTAAAATGCATCTTAGATCTAAATGTAAACACTACGGTTATAAAATCTGAAGAGAACACAGAAGAAAATCTTTCCAACATTGGGTTAAGCAATGATTTCTTAGATAAGACAAAAAGCAAAAACATAAAAGAAAACCTTGATAAACTAGGT
This sequence comes from Vespertilio murinus, assembly GCA_963924515.1. NCBI lineage: Eukaryota > Metazoa > Chordata > Mammalia > Chiroptera > Vespertilionidae > Vespertilio > Vespertilio murinus. Next base: position 29,030,783 of record OZ004716.1, read on the forward strand.
TTAGAAATTGTAAATCTATGTTCTCTGAAAGGGACAATTAAGAAAATGAACCGCCAAAACCGGTTTGGCTCAGTGGATAGAGCGTCGGTCTGCGGAATGAAAGGTCCCAGGTTCGATTCCGGTCAAGGGCATGTACCTTGGTTGCGGGCACATCCCCAGTGGGGGCTGTGCAGGAGGCAGCTAGCTGGTCAATGTTTCTCTCTCATCGATGTTTCTAGCTCTCTATTTCTCTCCCTTCCTCTCTGTAAAAAAATCAATAATATATATATATAAAAAGAAAATGAACCTTCCCCCTTTCCCTGGGAGAAACGTGGCCACGAGCTTGAGGGAGTGCCAGACTCTGGGCGAGACCTAGGGGTTGTGGTCGACTGGCCGGGCACACCTTGGACCTGTCCACACCCGAAGTTCTGTGATGGAGATGGGAGTGTGTCCTCGTACCTCCTGGCACCACTGTGGACAGAACTGAGGGGCGAAGGATAGTATAAAAAAGACAGGCTACTGTGATATTTTGGTCCTGTGTGTGCTTAAAAAGGTTACAGGTTCTGTGCTGATCTTGTAGAACAACTTAAGAACATCAGACGAAATTCAGATAAATTTGTCCCTATGAAGGATGATTTCTTCAGATTAAAGAGTCACAGGCATTACATTCATATGAATGAAGAGACCAAACAGAGAGAATCTGATTGTGGCAATTTTATGGGATAGACAACTTGAAATACAATTTAAAAGCCTCTTAAATGTTTACTGGAGCTTATAGGAAGATATACTAGTAGAAACAGACCTGAGATGTTAAGTAACATGTCCAAAGTAAAAAAGTTTATAAATGGAAGCTCAAACCCAGATTCCAAACTGAGACCACTAAAACTTACTGTCTCTATAGAGATGTGTTGAGAGGAATTAGGCTAAAGGGAGGAAAATTTCACAAAGAAATCAGCATCATTTTTTCCTGAGCTTAATTTTCATATTTACTGAACTTGGTTAAACTAGTTCCCACCATTTCTGGGAGAATGGAATATTTGTAAATAGTTAACTGCTCATTATGTGAAATGTCTTATACATTATATTAATAAATTATGAAGAATTACATTCCAATAAAATATAAATGGACAAAAAAGAAAATCAAAAGGCAGGAGAATTTGAGATCTTACTCCCCAGCTTATATTGTCAGTTTGGCTCAAATAAACTCTAATAAAAATTCTCAAAAAAAAAAAATCACCAAATAAGAGAAAACATTTGTGATATGTATAACTGACAAAGGGCAGAATTAAAAAACAACCTGGTTTGGGGCACATCCCCAATGGGGAGTGTGCAGAAGGCAGCTGATCGATGATCCTCTCTCATTGATGTTTCTAACTCTCTATCCCTCTCTTCCTCTGTAAAAAATCAATAAAATATATTTAAAAACAAAACAAACCACCAAACTCTTACAACTCATTAACACAATCTAATTATTATGATGATTATTATTAAAAAAAAGATTTTTATTGACTTCAGAGAGGAAGGGAGAGGGAGAGAGAGAAAAAAACAATGATGAGCCCTAACCGGTTTGGCTCAGTGGATAGAGCGTCAGTCGGCGAACTGAAGGGTCCAAGGTTTGATTCCGGTTAAGGGCATGTACTTTGGGTGTGAGCACATCTCCAATAGGGGGTGTGCAGGAGGTAGCCGATTGATAATTCTCTCTCATTTGATATTTCTCTCTCCCGCTCCATTCCTCTCTCTAAAACATCAATAAAAACACTAAATTTATACAGGTGATTAAATAAACAAATTATGGTATATTCGACAAAATGCTACCCCACAATAAAAATAAATGGGCTAGTAATGCAACATGGATCTCAAAAATAATCTGCTGAGTAAAGAAAGCCAGACTCAAAAGGGTGTGAACTGTGTGGTTCCATTCATGTACAATTCTAGAAAACGCTGATGAATCTATAAAGACAGAAAGCAGATCAATGATACATCTGACAAACTATCCAGGGCGGAAGGGAGGAAGGGCAGAGCTGCACGTGGCATGAGGAACTCTGGTGGTGATGTGGATGCTCTATATCTTGATTGTGGTGATGGCTTCATGGGTGCACACATCTGTAAGAACTCACCAAATTGTATTCTTCACATGGATATCCAGGAAGTCCTCACTTAACATTATTGATAGGTTCTGCGGTGTTAAGCAAAATGATGTATAACAAAACCAATTTTACTACTGGCTAATTGATATAAGGAGTTAAGTTCCAATAGCATCTCATCAGCATTATATTGAAACTAGAGGCCCAATATACAAAAATTTGTGTAGGCCTTCCTTCCCCCAGCTGCAGCACCAGCTTTCGTCCTCCGGCCCTCGGCAGGCACCTGGGACCCGGGCTGGCTCCCCTGGGCCACCGGCAGGCACCTGGGACCGGGCTGGCTCCCCTGGGCCACCGGCAGGCACCTGGGACCGGGGCTGGCTTCCCTCCAGCCCCAGCTTCGTCAGGAAAGATGTCCGGAATGATGTTCGGTCTAAGTAGCATTTTATTATTACAGGTATTATTTGAGGACTTGCTGTACTTTCTTGTATGTAAGTTATATTCCAATAAAGAGTTTTTTAAAAACTTTATATACACCAGTGGGATAGAAGAGAATGGGGTTGGAGAGAAGTTTTAATTTAATTACAGACATGAAGCAATTTAGTGCTGTGCTTTTTTGAGAACTTACAAAAAGAAAAAGATAAGAGTGTTTTATATATATATATATATATATATATATATATATATATATATATGTTTTAAATTAATTTTAGAGAGGAAGGAAGAGGGAAAGAGATAGAAACATCAATGATGAGAAAGAATCAATGATTGGCTGCCTCCTGCACACTCCCCACTGGGGATGGAGCCCCAACCTGGGCATGTGTCCTTCACCGGAATCGAACCTGGGACCCTTTAGTCTGCAGGATGATACTCTATCCACTGAGCCAACTGGCTAGGGCCAGAAAAGAGTTTTAAAAGAGCAGGGAACATAAGGCTTTTTGGGGGTCTGTTGGTTTTTTTTTATTATTGATTTTAGAGAGAGAGAAAAAGGAGAGAGAGAAAAACATCAATCAGTTGCTTCCCATAGCACCAGACTGGGGATCAAACCTGTAACCTGGGTATGTATCCTGACCGGTAATTGAACCCAAGACCCTTTAGTACACGGGGTGATGCTCCAACCTATTGACCCACACTGGCCAGGACCAATATAAAGCTTTAATCTAATAAATTCAAAAGATATTTTCATGTTTTAAGCATCTTGTTACAGCTAATGAACTGAGGCGAAGAACAGAGTATAGAGAAACGGGAAAAGAAGGGAGATGGAATACCTGCTTCCAGTTGCAAAGACTCGCTGACTGGAGCTAGGGGCTCTGTTACCTCATATCTTCTGAAACATAAGTTGCCTTCTTTTTTTAAAAATATATGTTTATTGATTTCAGAGAGGAAGGGAGTGGGAGAGAGATGTAGAAACATCAATGATGAGAGAGAATCATCCATTGGCTGCCTCTTGCATACCCCCCACTGGGGACTGAGCTCGCAAACTGGGCATGTGCCCTTGACTGGAGTTGAACCCGGGACCCCTCAGTCCACAGACCAATGCTCTGTCCACTGAGTCTAACCAGCTAGGGGAATCCCTATGTTTTTCATAGCCACCCATCTAGGGGAAAAAGTTTTTGGACTGTACAAATCCAGCACCATGGGAGCAGAACAAAAGCTGCACAGTCTAATGTACATATTACCCTACTGCTGCTGAAAAGCTACACGAGTGAAAAATATAGTCATTTCAGTACTCTTAGGTTGGAGAAACCCATGGTAAAGCTTTTCAAATAAGGTAGTATAATCTTACAATATGAAGCATAACACCACTATATCTATTTGTAAATTCAAATTAATTTTCTTAGTATGGAACACACATTGAGTTAAGAGCTAGCACATGAGTGCATACTATGTACATGATGCTATCTACAATTACACAAAAGAAAATGAAATACTTAGGTATACATTACAAAATGGACAAGGATCTGTTATGCTGAAAATCACAAAATGTTGATGAAGAAATCAAAGAAGGCCTAAATATATTAGAGATATACCATATTCATGAAGACTCAACATAGTAAAGATGTTATTTTTCTTCAAATTGATCTACAGTTTTCATTCAATTCCTATCAAAATTCTAGCAAGGTTTTTTTGTAGAGATAGACAGCTTATAGCTTATAGGAAAAGGCACAGGCTCTAGAATAGCTAAAACAATCCTGGCAAAGAAGAGTAAATTAGGGAGAATTCACTCTACTCAATATTAAGTCTTACTATTCAGCTACAATAATCAAGATAGCGTGGCATGCTGAAACCGGTTTGGCTCAGTGAATAGAGCGTCGGCCTGCGGACTGAAAGGTCCCAGGTTCGATTCCGGTCAAGGGCATGTACCTTGGTTGTGGGCACACCCCCAATAGGGTGTGTGCAGGAGGCAGCTGATCGATGTTCCTCTCTCATTGATGTTTCTATCTCTCTATCCCTCTCTCTTCCTCTCTGCAAAAAGAAAAAAAGAAAAAGATAGCGTGGCACTGTGTGGCCTGCAAGGGAGGGCAGTTGAGAGGGACCAGGCCTGCAATGAGGGCAGTTGGGGGCGATCAACCCTGCAGGGGAGGGCAGTTAGGGGTGACCAGGCCGGTAGAAGAAGGAAGTTGGGGGCAAACAGGCTGACAGGGGAGCAGTTAGACATCAATCAGGCTGGCATGGGAGTGGTTAGGGGGTCCGGCTGGCAGGCAGAATAGGTTAGGGGCAATCAGGAAGGCAAGCAGGCAAGCAGTTGGGAGCCAGCAGTCCTGGATTGTGAGAGGGATGTCTGACTGCCCGTTAAGGCCTGATCCTATTGGGAAGTCGGACATCCTTCAAGGGGTCCCAGATTGGAGAGGGTGCAGGCTGGACTGAGGGACACCCCCCACCTCCATGCACGAATTCCATGCACCAGGCCTCTAGTACTAGTATAAAGAACTCTGAAAACTCAACAGTAAAACACACACACACACACACACTCCAGAGTGTTGTCCTGATATGCCTGGTCAGGGCACATTCAAGAATCAACCAATACGCCGAAACCGGTTTGGCTCAGTGGATAGAGCGTCAGCCTGCGGACTGAAAGGTCCCAGGTTCGATTCCGGTCAAGGGCATGTACCTTGGTTGTGGGCACATCTCCAGTAGGGAGTGTGCAAGAGGCAGCTGATCGATGATTCTCTCTCATTGATGTTTCTAACTCTCTATCCCTCTCTCTTCCTCTCTGTAAAAAATCAATAAAAATATATTAAAAAAAAAAAAAGAAAGAAAGAAAGAAACAACCAATAAGCCCTAGCGGTGGAGTGTGGGCCTGTAGACTGAAGGGTCCTGTGTTTGATTCCAGTCAAGGGCACATGCCTGAACTGCGGGCTCGATCCCCAGTAGGGGGTGTGCAGGCTCTCTCCCTTTTCTTTCCTCTCTGAAATCATTAAAAATATATTTCAAAAAAATCAACCAATGAATGCATAAATAGTTGGAACAACAAATTGATGTCTCTCTTTCCCCTTTCTCTCTCTCGAGTCAATAATATTTTTTTTTTAAAGAAAGAAAAGAGTAACAAAGTGGGTAAAGGAAATGAACAGACATTTCACTGAAGAATATATACAGATGGCAAATAAGCACAGGAAAAGAGGTTCAACGTCATTACCCAGTAGGGAAAGCAAACTGCAGCCCAACGAGACAGTGTTACACTTATTGGAAGGGCTAAAATAGCAAATAGAGACAACACCAAGCTGGTGAGGATGCAGAGAAATTGGACCGCTCACAGATTGCTGGTGGGAATGTAAAATGTACAGCCAGCCTGGGAAAGTCTGTCAGTTCCTTACAAAACTAACCACAGAATTAACATGTAATTATCACTCGAGTCAGCAATTGCACTCTTGGGCATTTACCATAAAGAAAACTATGTTATGTTCTTACAAAAACTGGTACAAAATGTACATAGCAGCTTTATTTGTAATTTCCCATCTAGAAACAAGCAACATATCATTCAGCAGGAGAGTGGTTACACCAACTGGCACATACAACCATGAAATATTGCTCAACAATAAATAATTAAACTGTTAATTACATGCAACAACTTGGAATCATGGTAGAGAACAAAGCCAATCCTCAAAGGTTACGTGCTGTATGATTACATATATAACATTTTTGACGTGGACAACAGATTAGTGGGTGGTGGGGTGAGGGTGACAGAGAGAGGTGGGTGTGGTCGTAAAAGGGCAACGTGAATGATTCTTCTCCTGGTGAGTGAACTATTCTGTACCTTGAATGTGGTGGTGGGTACACAAAGCCATATATGTGATAAAACTAGATAGAACTAAACCCCCACACACACAAGCACAGGTAAAATGGGATATCTCAGTAAGGTGAATGGACTGTGTCTATGGTTTTGCAAGCTGTTACCATTAGGGGAAACTGGATTGTACAGGAGACGTGTCTGCCACAGAGGAAGTACCAATGTGAGCAATGGTAGTGGCAACAGCTCTCGAGTGCAGCCTCCCCAGGGGATGTGGCCATGTGGACGGAGACTCTCAGGCGTGTCTATTTGTAAACTCCTGCCTGTGCCTGAGGGGCCCAGAAAGCCACATGTGACGTCCCTGCTCACTGACCTGCCTGTTCAGGAAGCAGGCAGCCCAAGCCAGATCCTGTACAGGCACAGCTCCTCTCCGCCCTGGGCTAACTCACCCGGCCACATCTCAGGGATACCCACTACCAGCCACTCAGAAATCAGCTGGCTGAGAAGCAGACATCGTTCTCAAGGGGACAAAGAAGAATGTTCCCTCCTATCACCACCCTCATCAACAGAAGCAATGCCAAACCTTTTGAGCCGGAGCACATTTTGGGCATTGGCACAAGGGGTGACAAAATTCAAGATCTGCAGCACTGACAGCATCCTCCGCATCTTCCAGGTCCTCCTCTGTCCACTCCAAAAGGTAACGCACCTGAGGTTGTACAGTAAAAGAGAAATAGGAACTTAAAACTCACCCTTAGCTCTTTTATAAGATACAGTACCTTAAACTCTCTAACTGTTCCCAAATCAGGGCCATAGTCACTAAAAAAATGACAGCTGCTGCTCACAAAGATTCCAGGGGTCACATGTGCTCAAGCCTTTTTAAACCCTTTCATGGTGATAAAGAGATTAAGCTACTGTTTCTGCAGCTTGTGTTAGAGATTCTTTCCTTCCTTCCTTTCTTCCCTTTCTCTCCCTCTTTCTCTCTAAAAAAATATATTTATTGTCGAGAGTATTACAGATATTCTCTTTTCCCTCCCACTGCCCCTCCACCTGTTTCCCGCCCTGCCCCATGCCTTCACCACCCTATTGCCTGTGTCCATAGCTAATGCACATCTATACAAAAGCCTAAGTGACCATTACAGTGGAATGACCAGGATGACCGGTTGCTATGATACACACTGACCACCAGGGGGCAGACGGTCAACACAGGTGCTACCCCCTGGTGGTCAGTGCACTCTCACAGGGGGAGTGCCGCTCAGCCAGAAGCTGGGCTCAGGGCTGGTGAGAGCAGCGGTGGTGACTGGAGCTTCTCCTCCCTCTACAGCAGTGCTAAGGAGCAGCAAGCTGAGTGGTAAGGAGCCAGCAGGCCGGCGGTAAGGACTGTGAGAGGGATGTCCGCCTGCTGGCTTAGCCCTGATCCCTAGGGGCTCCTGGGGTGTGAAAGGGCACCAGCCAGGCTGAAGGACCAACCCCAATGCACAAATTTCATACCAGGCCTCTAGGCCATATATATATAAAAGCCTAAGCGATTGTTACAACTAGATGGTAGCTATGATGCACAATCACCAAGGGGCAGATGCTCAACACAGGAGCTTCCCCCTGGTGGTCAGTGCACTCCCACAGCCAACCTCCCGCAGTCCCTCCCTCTGGCCAGCTGGCCCAGAATAGTCCCGATTGGGACTGGACAAGATGGCCCTGATCGCCTGCCAGTCCAAGAGACCTGATCTGTGCACGAACTCATGCACTGGGCCTCTAGTATGTATATAAGATCTTTATTGAATCTCTTCCTGCCTCCCCACCCCCTTCCCTCTGAGAACCATCAGTCCATTTTCATGCTTCTAATTCTATTTTATTCACAAGTTTATCCTATTCATTAGATTTCTTATTCATTTATTTTGATTTTTAGATTCAATTATTGATATTTACTGGCATTTTATTGTTCATAATTTTTATCGTTTTCTTCTTTCTCTTCTTAAAGAATACCCTTCCAACATTTCATGTAATATTGGTTTGGTGGTGATGAACTACTTCAGCTTTTCCTTGTCTGTGAAGCTCTTTATCTGATGATACATTTGCAGGGTAAAGTAATTGTGGTTATAGGTCCTTGCTATTTATCACTTTGAATACTTCTTACCACTACCTCCTGGCCTGCATAGTTTCTGTTGAGAAATAAGCTCAGAGTTATGTGGGTGCTCTCTTGTAGGTAACTGCTTTTCAAAGTTAAATCTTTAACCCTTGGCATTTTAATTATGTGTTTTGGTGTGGTCCTCTTTGGGTTCCTCTTGTTTGGGACTCTCTGTGATTCTTGGACTTGTAAGTGGGCATGTGCCCACAATCAAAGTACATGCCCTTGACCGGAATCGAACCTGGGACCTTTCAGTCCACAGGCTGATGCTCTACCCACTGAACCAAACCGGCTGACTGGTTCTTTTTCATGTCTTTGGGATTCTCACTAAAATCCTTGAAAGTCTAAGTCTCTTGAAGGTATCATAGATATGTTGAACTCATATCCACTGGTTCTTTCACCAGGTAGGGGAAATTTTCTGTCATTATTTCTTCAAATAGGTTTTCAATATCTTGCTCTCTCTCTTTGCCTTCTGGCACCCCCATAATGTGAATATTGGTACACTTGAAGTTGTCCCAGAGACTTCTTAAACTATCTTCATATTTTTAAAATTCCTTTTTCTTTTTGTTCTTCTGATTGGGTGTTTTTTGCTTCCTCACATTCCAAATTGTTGATTTGATTCTTGGAATCCTCTATTTTCCTATTGAATTCATGTAAATTATTCTTTATTTCAGTAGTGTAAGCTTAATTTCTGACTAGTTCTTTTTCTTTCTTTAAAAAAATTTTTTTAATTGATTTTTTACAGAGAAGAAGGGAGAGGGATGGAGAGTTAGAAACATTGATAAGAGAGAAACATCTATCAGCTGCCTCCTGCACACCCCCCACCGGGGATGTGCCCACAATCAAAGTACATGCCCTTGACCGGAATCGAACCTGGGACCTTTCAGTCCACAGGCTGATGCTCTACCCACTGAACCAAACCGGCTGACTGGTTCTTTTTCATGTCTTTGGGATTCTCACTAAAATCCTTGAAAGTCTAAGTCTCTTGAAGGTATCATAGATATGTTGAACTCATATCCACTGGTTCATTCTCTCCCATTTCTTTTATTTGTGACATGTTTCTTTGTCACCATATTTTGGCTGCTTCCCTGTGTTTGTTTCTATGTATTAGGTAGAGCTAGTATGTCTCCTGGAGTTGGAAGACTAGCCTTATGTAATAGGTGTCCTATAGGGCCCAGTGGCTCAGCCTTCCCAGTCACCCGAGCTGGGCACTATAGGTGCTTCCCTATTAAAAAAAATATTCTATTGATTTTTTTACATAGAGGAAGGGAGAGGGATAGTTAGAAACATCAACAAGAGAGAAACATTGATCAGCTGCCTCCTACACCCTTCCCCCACTGGGGATGTGCCCACAACCAAGGTACCAGAATCAAACCTGGGACCCTTCAGTCCACAGGCCGACACTCTATCCAATGAGCCAAACCAGCTAGGGCTAGGTGCTTCCCTTTGTGGGCTATTTGCACAGTCTTGTTATAATTGAGCCTTGATTGCTGTTGGTGACACTGGGAAGAACCTCCAGGCGACTTAGCTGTGAGGACCAGCTGCAACTATAGTGGGAGAGCTGCTGTGCAGGAAACACCCCTATGAAGCAGGACTTGCTTCAGTGGGGCTATGGAGCTCACTGAGTCTGCCCCTTCAGTGTGTTGCTTGTGGATATGTAGAGTGCAATGTGGTATGGTTTGAAGCTGTCCACTGGACAAACTGGCCCTTGGGTCTCTTGGGAGGTGCAAAGTTAGCCCTACCTGGGGCCGCCTGGCAGGAGTTAGAGATAGCTGCAGATTCTTTCTATTTGTATCAGGTTTGGAAGTGCCCAGGGGAGGCCCAGCTTTGAAGTAGGGCAAGCTGGTACTGCTGTCAGGTGTCAGGCCTTTTGTTGATAAGTTTGGGGGTATACTGATGCCAGCTGCTGCTTGTTTAAGAGATTTTAGCAAAGTCTGAAGCCTGAGCCAGGACAGGCCATTCATATGGAAAAGCTGCTGCAAATATCTTGGGTGGGGCTGCAAATTGGAGGGGATGGGATCTCAGAATCACCAGGTTGCCAGGGATTCAGATATGGTTGCCAGTCAGCCCTGGGACAGGGAGGTCCCAGAACAGGAACAATGACTGCTGTGAGCACTTCCGTCTGATAGAAAGCTGCCTTTGAGTTCCTGCACTTCTGCCAGACAATCTGGTTCCTTTCCATGTGCCTGGGTCTCCCAACACTACAGCTCAGAGGAAGTCTGAGTAAGTTCATACCAGGCCTTTAAAATGGACACCTGGGCCTCCCCAGTAGCCTCCGTGTCCCTCAGCTACAATCCCTGCTGGTTTTTACAGCCCCAAGTTACAGGGACTTCTCTTCCCACCTCTTGAACCCTGGGTAGGAGGTCTGGTGTGGGGCTAGGACCCCTGGCACTTAAAGGGCGGCCTCCACAGGGATAATTCCTTCTGGATTAAGAAAAAATGGCACATGTCCCTAGTTGGTTTGGCTCAGTGGATAGAGCATTGGCCAATGGACTAAAAGGTCCTGGGTTTGATTCCGGTCAAGGGTCTGTACCTCAGTTGCAGGCTTCTCCCCAGCCCAAGCCCTGGTCAGGGCTTGTGCAGGAACCAACCAATCGATGTATTTCTCTCACACTGATATTTCTCTCTGTCATTCTCTTTCTCTTCACTCTCTCTAAAAATCAATGCAAAAACATCCTTGGATGAGGATTAAACATCAACAGCTTGATCTATGCCTCCATCCATCCTACCAGTCTCAATGTGCTTTATTCTTTACTTCTCTAGTTGTAGGGCTTCCATTCAGCCCGCTTTCAGGTGTTCTGAATGATGGTTGTTCTGTGTTTTATTTTTAATATATTTTATTGATATTTTACAGAGAGGAAGGGAGAAAGATAGAGAGCTAGAAACGTCAATGAGAGAGAAACATCAACCAGCTGCCTCCTGAACACCCCCCACCGGGGATGTGCCCACAACCAATGTACATGCCCTTGACCGGAATCGAACCCGGGACCTTTCAGTCCGCAGACCAACGCTCTACCACTGAGCCAAACCGGTTTCGGCGGTTGTTCTGTGTTTTAGCAGAGTGGTGCTGCTTGAAAACGCTGTTCCTGGAGCATTTAATAAGCACGTCCTCTTTGACCTAACTGTATACTTTCCAACCAGCCCTTCCCTTTTCACCTGGAGAAAACTCACTCAAGAGGTCAATAACTTGTTCAGGGCCACTCAACTATTAAGTTGTGGTTGGAACTCCATACCAATGTCCTTTCCACTAGAAAGCACTAGCTCACAGGTGAGAGCACTGGAAAGACTGCCAAACAGGTCAAATTTATGTTCCAGTAAAGAAAAGCTTCTAAGATATTAAATTTGAGAAAACATTCTAAATACATATCTAGGACTGGTTCTCAGCACTGAGGAAGTCAGCATATGCCTGCAAGACTGACAAAAGGTTTCAGTTTGTCAGTCTTTGACCTCAAGTTTCTCTCTTCGAGGTCCCTACCATCCAAGACGATGTGGAAACACCAAAGGCCCTGACTGAGGGTCCTCACTGACCAGTTAGCCGAGACTGAGGGCAGCTTCTCTTGATGAGAAGAAGGGAACAAGAATAGGGGCAGGGAGCTAAGGTGGTCCCAGACAGGAGGTTGGAAGCTATCGCATAAGTAGATCATTTGGATGGGGGCCCCCGGGCACTGGACAGTTGGTCTCAGTCCTCTCACCCACCCACAAAAGGACCTAAGCACCTAACTGACTCCTCCTTTGAAGACTAAACAAATCCCTTTCAGGAAGCCAAAGGCAAGCCAGGCGAAATATCTCTGGGAATCTCATGAAGGCTGTCTCCCCTCTCAAGTGATCTCATCATAGACGTTCCCTGTCACCTGGCACTGTTGGTTAGGACAGACACTTTCCCTTCCTGCAGGACATCCTCAACAGGTTCCGACCTACATCAGTCAGCACCATCTTGTTTGGCACCTGCTTGACTCCTTGGGGCTCCAAGCCTCAGACTTGAGCCTCCTGGCCCCGGTGTCCACAACTTCTCCAAGGCCACTCTAACACCCCCTGGGCTCTGACCTCGCCTCCACCACCCCCTCCTCACCCACCACCCTGTCTGCTCACCTTGTCCCTAGCTAGTGGGTCAGGCTTTGAGCCCATATTTGAGACCTGGGTGCGGGCGGGCTAGTCTCTTGCCAACATCTCACCACCCTCCCAGGATATGAATGTCTAAGAGGCAGGGACATGCTCACTATGCAGAACTTACGTCCACTCGCCTCATTATTTGTGGTGGAAAGGTCACATTGCCATTACCAAATATTTATTAAGTGTATTGCCTTCTATGTGAAAGAGAACAGCAAAGCCACACAGCTCCTAACTGAACCGAGAGCAAGCTTTGTAAAATGTACTTCTACAAACTCACCATTTCTAAATCTCCATCAGCAACTGCTCTTAAAAGCTTTTCTACCTTAAAAAAAAAAAAAAAAAGAATATTAGAAAAATAAGTTTAATAAAATAAGAATAAAAATAAGAAGCCCTGGCCAGGTAGTTCTGTTGGTTACGCAGTGTTTCCCAAAGTGTGGTACACGTACTCCCAGGGGTACGGGAAGAGTTTGGTGGGGGTACACGTTGCACCGGAGGAGTTTGGTGGGATATGCACTGCACCGTGCTTAGCTGCGCCTAATTCTACGTTCTCATGAGTCAAGTCAAGACAGTCTTGTGAGGCGTGAGATGGTCCGGTGTGCAAATAAATGTTATTTATAATATAACTTTTATTTATATTCTATTATGAATAATTTTATTTTTTTATTTTTTATTTTTAAAAAAATTTTTTGTGTATGTATCAAAAAAAGAAATATATTTTTATTGTTATTAAAATATATCCATTTTTTTTGACGACGGGTACTCAGCGTTACGAAAATTATAGAAGGGGAACACTGGGTTAGAGCATCATCCCAATATGCCAAGGTTGAGGTTTTAAGCCCTGGTCAGGACACATACAACAATCTACCCATGCTGAAGCCGCTTTGGCTCAGTAGATAGAGTGTCAGTCTGCGGACCGAAAGGTCCCAGGTTCGATTCCGGTCAAGAGCATGTAACTTGGTTGCAGGCACATCCCCAGTAGGGGGTGTGCAGGAGGCAGCTGAATTGATGTTTCTCTCTCATCAATGTTTCTATCTCTCTCCCTTCCTCTCTGTAAAAAATCAATAAAATATATTTTTTTAAAAAGAGAGAATCTAACCATGAATGCATAAATAAGTGGAACAACAAATTGATCTCTCTCTCTCTCTCTTCCTCTCTCTCAATAAATGAGAAAAAATATTAAAAGAAACCACCTTTCTGAAAGCCTAGTAGCTTTCATTTGTTTCTTAATTTGGAGTTTAATTCAGTAGCTTTCAAACACATCCCTAAAACTGCTCAGACAGACATCTTAGGAGGTGCTGGTGTGCTCTGAACCCATCACCCTGCAAAGTTTATAAAATGACACTGCTATCATGTGGCAAAGTGAGATGATGGCCACCTTGAAGTACAAGCACTCCCTAGGCCAGAAACCTTTAGAACTACAATTATTCAGCCCTCATTATCTGCTAGCTGAGAGTACTTACGGGGACATCCCTCCCAAGGATGACCCCAGGTCTCTGTTAGACCCTGCAGAGTGCCTGTTGGTTTTCTTTGCTGTGCTTTTGCATTGGCCAAGCTTGCTGGGTTATCCACGAGCAGGTCAGGGCTTGAGGGTAACATGGGAGAAGGGGTCTTAGGTAGAGTCAGTGAGGGTCCCCACCCACAGGGAATGAGCAGAAGAGTTGTGGTGTGGCACATCCATGCAATGGTCTACTCTATGGGCTGACACTGAACAAAATCTAAGATTAAATGCAAAAAACAAACCCCAGGCTATAAATCAGCTTTTACTAAACACAAAGTGTGAGTGCATATAAATGTCTCTATAAACTTTGTAAGGACTTAGGAAGGGCCCACCTCGGCTAACAGAGGTCTTACGGAGTGGGAGGTGAGGGCAGAGAAAATTTGCTTTGTAAAATGATCTTATATCAGTGGACTTAGAGGTGACTTTACTTATACTTTTCTTAGGCTATTCTCTCTCTCACAAACACATTGTCCACAAAGCAAAGAGCTGCTGAGGGAGCAGACCATGAAGGGCAAGCAGGGTGAGAGCATCTGGGCTCCTCTCCAGGCCACAGCAGGCGAGGCTGTCCTGGTTATGGTGGTCAGGACAACTAGGTGGCCCTCATCAGGCCCTCTTTATTTTTTAAAAAAATATATATTTGTATTGATTTCAGAGAGGAAGGGAGAGGGAGAGAGAAACATCAATGATGAGAGAGAGAGAATCATTGATTGGCTACCTCCTGCATGCCCCCTACTGGGGATTGAGCCTGCAACCTGGGCAAGTGCCTGTGACCGGAATCAAACCTGGGACCTTCACTCTTCAGGCTGATGCTCTATCCACTGAGCCAAATCAGCAAGGGCAAGCCCTCTTAAAAAAAAAAAAAAAAAAAAAAGTTTTATTGATTTTTTACAGAGAGGAAGGGAGAGGGATAGAGTTAGAAACATCGAAGAGAGAGAATCATCGATCAGCTGCCTCTTGCATACCCCTCACTAGGGATGTGCCCGCAACCAAGGTACATGCCCTTGACTGGATCGAACCTGGGACCTTTCAGTCCTCAGGCCGACACTCTATCCACTGAGCCAAACCGGTTTCAGCAAGCCCTGACTCTTTACCGGAGCCATATGCAGGGCTTCGTAGCCCTTCCTTCCAGCTGGGGCCTCACCTCTTTATAGTCCTTCTTGGGCTCCCTTTGTCTGGAGCTGACAGACACAGAGGAGGAGCTGGAGGCGGAGGACCTCTGGCTGATGGAGTCCATGAAGTGTTGAGGGGGTGGCACAGGGACCTGCAGCAAGGGAGCACGACAAGAGAAGAGACAGGTGAGGGCCAGAGAGGACACTCTGGTCATAAACAGGGCCAAGGACTACCACCCTGTTCACTTACCGCTGAAGACTGTTGTCTCCTTTCAAAGGACATGTGACGGGCTTCCATTATAGACAGAATCTAGGAGGACAAAGGGGACAAGCAAAGTACTGAATGAGATGGATCACCAAAGCGTCACTCATAATACCCCACTGACTGCCCATCTCCTCGGAAGGGCAGACAGCTCAGCCACCCCCCTGGGAAACCATGGCCTGGGTGGAACTCACTCAGAACCAGAGTGAGTCTGGGCTTCCTCTTGCCGCACCACACTCCTGCTGCCTGGCAGAGGAGCTGGTGCTTCCCGTGAACGGGCTCCGAGGACAAGAGAAGCCCGCCACAGAAGGGGCCTCGAAGGCTGCCCTGTCTAGCCGCTGGGCTATCTGTCCACAGGAATGAAGTGTGGCCTTTTCACTGGCACCACGAGCAGCTCAGAGCGGACCCAAGCAGGCAGCTGTCTCCTTCCCTCTGAGACTTCCCTTTGGAAGGGGCCTTTGGAAGAAGAAGAAACCCTCAGCTCCTCCGGGCACCTCAGGCCACAGGCAGCACCACCCAGTCCATCAGCTGTGGCTGCCACAGAGCAGACCCTGTAAGTGCACAGGAAGTATGGCCCAGGGGTCAGGAGCAGGGATTTCACCTTCAAAAACTGTGCTCCTGTAGATTTTATGTTAAGTGTTCTTGTCACACACAAACATAATAATAAAGACGAGAGGAAACTTTTGAAGGTGATGGATATGTTTATAGCACAGACTGTGGTGATGGTCTCACCGGTATGTACGTATCTCCAAATGCATCAAGTTGCGTATCGTCGTACCTCATTTTATTGTGCTTTGCCATATTGCACTTCACAGATGTTGCATGTTTTACAAATTGAAGGCAAGACTCTCCCAAAAGCAAAAATTTATGACTCACTTTCCCGTAGTGGTCTGGGAAAAACCTGCCATCTCCTAGGTGTGCCTGTACATGAAATATGTACAGCTCTTTGTATGTCCATCACACCTCAATAAAGTAGTTTAAAAACTGCGCTACTCCTAGAAGATGATATAAACTGAAAGGCTTCCCTAGAAGAGAGTCAGAAACTAAAAGGAAGCCGAAAACATCAAAGAAGCAAAAAGCAAGGCCTGTGCAGAGGGAGACAACAGGAAGCCTGTATTAAAATGGAATCGTTTGCCCTAGCTGGTTTGGCTCAGTGGATAGAGCGTCAGCCTGAAGACCAAAGGGTCCCAGGTTCGATTCTGATCAAGGACACATGCCTCAGTTACAGGCTCCTCCCTGGCCCAGGCCCTGGTCGGGGCTTGTGCAGGAGGGAACCAATCGATGTGTTTCTCTCACTTCGATGTTTCTCTCATTTCGATGTTTCTCTCTGTCTTTTCCTCTCTCCCACTCTCTCTAAAAATCAATGGAAAAATATTGGGAGAGGATTAACAACAACAAAAAGAATCGTTTGCTCTAACCAGCTAAAGCATTGTCTTGGTCACTGAAAGGTAAGTAGCAGGTTTAATTCCTAGTCAGGGCATATACTCAGGTTGTGGGTTTGATCCCCGGTTGGAGTGCGTATGGGAGACAACCAATTGATGTTTCTCTTTTACCTCCCTCCCCCTCTCTCTTATTAATGAACAATATCCTCAGGTGAGGATTAAAAAATAAAATACATAAAATGGAATCGTTTCTGTGAGCCACAAATCAGTGATGTTCTAGACACATCAACCTGATGACCTGGGACCTTCTACTGCATGTGGCTCAGCTTCCTCTAGCCAGCTGGCCGACCACACTTCACTGAAGGCATGCCTTCAATCTGCTGGGAGACGAGGTACAAATAAATGGTTTCTCTAAGCCCTGGACTCCTTACTCCCCACTCACTCATGAAGTGAGCACTTTTACATGTTGTCAAAAACTGAATGCTAGTCTGGACTGGTTTGGCTCAGTGGAGAGAGCGTTGGCCTGCAGACTGAGAGGTCCCAGGTTCGATTCTGGTCAAGGGCATGTACGTTGGTTGCAGGCAAATTTCCAGTAGGAGGTGTGCAGGAGGCAGCTGGTTGATATTTCTCTCTCATCAATGTTTCTAATTCTCTATTCCTCTCCCTTCCTCTCTATAAGAAATCAATAAAATATATATTAAAAAAACAAAACAAAACAAAACAACAACAACAAAACACACACAAAAAACTGAATGCTCCCAGACATTACTCCCAGGAAAGGATGAGTAGTTCATTAACAAATCACTTTTAAAAGAAGTAATACCCAATGATGATCAAAACTGGTCAAATTAGGATAAAGTTTTTAGGAGCTGAAGATTCTTTACTGCTTCCATGTTCCATTCGCTTTCTCTGCTTCTGCCAGTCAGAGTTACTCTCCCGTTTTACCCACTCTATTTGCTCATAAGGCAATAGCACAGAGGCTGGGGCAAACTCTGCTGGGAGTACTCTTAGAACAACTCATCCTAATATACAAAAACCCAGGGTCCGTAATGACCGACTGAAGGATCGACTGAATACTGGAAGTCAGTCTTGCACTCAGTGTTGGGTTGCCATGGGGACCCAGCACTGACTGCCACTGGTGCAGGCGTGGTGACCCAGCACTGACTGCTGAGGGGGCTGTAGATCAGGCCTGGAGAGAGACAGGGTCTGATCCGGAGCCTCCGTGACAGCTGTTGATCGGCTGTTGCCTCTCTTTCTCTCCGGGCTTTGCCAGCAGCTGCACCTCTTTTTCTCCCAGGGCCTGGGGGTGGGGGTGGGAGGAGGGCTGCTGATTAGCTCAGCCTCTCTGATCAGGCCTGGAGATAGGCCCAGAGATGCTGATTGGCATAGAAACTAATCAATCAGAACCAAATCTGGGTGAACTGTGAGGAGCCAATGGCTGCCTAGGAGGCGGAGCTTTTGACGCTGACTGGCATAGAAACTGAACAATCAGAACCAAATTGGCCAGTAGGAGAGGGTAGTTGGGGGTGATCAGGCAGGCAGGGGAGGGCAGTTGGGGACAATCAGGCAGGCAGGGGAGGGCAGTTAGGGGCAGGTGAGTGGTTAGGAGCCAGCAGTTCCAGATTGCAGTAGGACATTCCCCCAAGGGGTCCCTGATTGGAGAGGGTGCAGGCTGGGCTGAGGAAACCCCCCTTCGTGCATGAATTTCATGCACCAGGCCACTAATAATAATATAAATAAGTAAAAACCCATTAACCACCAGGTCCCAAATGCAGCAGGGAGAATACAGGCCAAGTCCTGCCCTCGGGCACTAATGCAATTTGTCCAGCATAGCCAAGACCTAATCTGTAGACACTGATTTTGTTTTTAAAGTCATAGTCCTTTTAAAAACACACACACAAAGAAACACAAAAACACAAAAACAAAAACAATCTACCTTTGGGTTTAATGCACACTTGAGGGGCGTTTCTTTCATTCTGTTCTGGATCTCTGTGGATGCTCCATTTTGTAGCAACGTCTCTATGATGCCCTGGTAACCCCAGCGTGCAGCTATGTGTAGGGGAGTGTCTCCTTTCTCATTACCAATATCTAGTTTGCATGACTGCACATCATAGTAGACCAGAGCCTTCACACACTGCAAAGAAATTGGGAGATGCCACATTATCTCACATGCAAAGCCCCAAGGAACATGTGTACTCCACAGCCTAGATCCAGGTCCCAGCTCAATCAAGGCTCCACTAACCAAACAGCTGCACAGTAACAGAGAGGGAACCCAAGGGCTCCAGGTTACCTGATCAAGACACCTCACTTTCTCAAAGAACCCAAGGGTCAGTTAGACATGGCTGAAAAAATTGTGATGTATCCATGTGCAGAAAGGAATGACCACAGCAGGCCCGAGACCACAGTCCCTTGAAAGGCCTGACTGCAAGGTTGGCCCTTGATTTGCAGTATTCCTTGTGAGCTTGGATTTAGGTTGTGTCTAAGTCCCCTACCTGATAAGAGGGGCTCACTGTGACCAACCTGTTGATATGAACAACTGCTTTCCTTCTGGGAGTCTGACATTTTGGCACATGCCAAGCAGAGGGTGTTTACATGACCAGCCTCCAATAAAATGTGGCCTGAGTGGCCCAATGAGCTGCCCTGGTAGATAATATTTCATAGGTATTGTCACAATCAATGGGTAGTCTTAAGAACACTGCCGAAACCGGTTTGGCTCAGTGGTAGAGCGTCGGTCTGCGGACTAAAAGGTCCCAGGTTCGATTCTGATCAAGGGCATGTACCTTGGCTGCGGGCACATCCCTGGTAGGGGGTGTGCAAGAGGCAGCTGGTCGATATTTCTCTCTCATCGACGTTTCTAGCTCTCTATCTCTCTCCCTTCCTCTCTGTAAAATATCAATAAAAAATATTTTTTTAAAAAGAACACTGATGCAATACACATAATTGATTACTGCAGCGATCAAAGACAGGCCAGATCTATATTTACTGACCTAGAGAATTTCCATAATGTAGCATTCAGTTAGGAAAGCAAGTTGCATGAAAATGTGTAGGGTATGACCTCGTTTTTACACATCACCTACCTCACCCAGCTTTAACCCTATCTATAATAATAAAAGCTAATTACCCTATCTATAATAATAAAAGCATAACATGCTAATTAGACGGGGTGGCCTTCTGGACGACCTTCTGGATGAAGCCGGGGCTAGGAGGGAAGCCCAGGTCCCAGGGGCCTTCTGGTGGCCGGAGGGAAGCACGGATCCCGGGTGCCAGAGGGAAGCCAGTGCTGGCAGCCGGGGGAAAGGAAGGCCTACCCTTGCACGAATTTTGTGCATCAGGTCTCTATTATATGTATAAAACTACTTGTATGTTACTATGAAGAAAAGAGGGAAAGAGAATAGTTAGGAAAAAATAAAATACACTGTTAAGTATTAAGTGAAAATGGAAATTATGAAATTCTTTGATATTACTATAAAAAAGTACCGTATTTTCCGGCGTATAAGACGACTTTTTGGCCCTGAAAAATATGCCTCCAAGTGGGGGGTAGTCTTATACGGCGAGTATATAACAAACTCTGTATTTTTAGTGAAAATGTTAGGGGGTCGTCTTATACGCCCAGTCGTCTTATACGCCGGCAAATACATATTTTTCAGGACCAAAAAATCGTCTTATACGCCGGCAAATACGGTAAAAGATAGAAATTTAATATGAACAGAGGTAAGAGTCAGATGGTAGCAGGGATAATGAGCTATCAAGTTTCAGGTTTTTTATTTCAACATAGCATCTATAATAAACTTAAAAAATTTTAGTTAAAAAAAAAAAATTACAGCTGAAACCGATTTGGCTCAGTGGATAGAGCGTCGGCCTGTGGACTGAAGGGTCCTGGGTTCAATTCCGGTCAAGGGCATGTGCCTTGGTTGCAGGCACGTCCCCAGTGGGAGGTGTGCAAGAGGCAGCTGATTGATGTTTCTCTCTCATCAATGTTTCTAACTCTCTATCCCTCTCTCTTCCTCTCTGTGAAAAATCAATAAAATATTTTTTAAAATTACACACCAAATTGTCCAATAATTATCCACACAAAACACACTACACTAAACTAAGTAAAATTTCACATTTATTCACGAGAGAGAAAGGGTGAACGCAGCCAGGGATAGCAAGCACCACTTACGTCTTCGTGGCCATGAGCACAGGCCAGGTGGAGAGCGGTGTTGCCGTTATTGTCTTGCACATCAGCGCTGGCCTTGTAGTGCAACAGCAGCAGCTTGCGAAGGGGAGGAGAAAGCAGGTGATAAGGGGGAGGTCACTTGTTTCTATTTTCAATCTTATTTACCCATTCTACAAATAAATGATATCACTCTCATCCTTCCTTGGAGAGAAAAATGTTTTGAGATTTAAAAAAGTACATTCCCCCCCCTCCCATTTACCCCCAGATTATCAGGACATTTTAGGAAAGCAAGTGCTAAAATGTTTGTCCTGATAATCTAGACCTCACAGTTTTTTCTGGGGCTGGAGGCCCGCAGCCCTGCTGTGTAGCTGCAGCACAGCCAGTGGGACAGAGGAGCGCAGCCAGCACGACTGGAGTCAGTCAGAGCCCAGCTCACCGGAGCACGTGCACTGGTGGCGCCATCACCCCCTGCTCACCGTCACGCTCTGATAGCCCTTCTGACATGCAAGATGAAGTGGAGTTGACCCGTGATAGTCCATGGCGTTCACCACAGCGCCTCTGGAAACCAGGAGGTCAATGAGGGATGCCTGCCCTACAGAACAGAAGGACTTCACAATGGAGAAAGACAAGAGGCTTTCAGACCCTAAGTGTGAAGCCACAACATTACTTCTTTACCCTTTTGTTCCCTGGCCTGAGTCAGGCCAGAAGGAACTTTTCTGCTTGAGAAGAACCAGAGCTAACATTGCTAATCACTGCAGATTCTGCTTGAGAAGAGCCAGAGCTAATCACTGCAGATTCTGGGCACTTCGGGGTGCCTCTTAACAGGGACTTAGCTCCAATCCACTTCTTGGCAAGAGAAGGTACTGGGAAAAAGCCTCGACACCCACAGAAGATTCCATGGTTCATCAATTCATAAGATGAATACTGTGAACCATTAAAAAATATGACAAGGAGAAATGCTCTTACCCTTCACTGAGTGAAAAAAGCATAGTATAGAACAGTATGACCCCCACAAGATCATATGCTTTATATTCATATACACACAAGCACAGGGAAATTCCAGATATTCATAAATCAAAATTATATCTGGGAGGCAGAAGGATGGATGGCAGGTGACACTGGAGAAAATTGTGTTTCTACTTTGTGCACTTTAAAAGTTATTTTTTTAAAAGCGGGATATAAGAAAGCCAATTCTAAGATCATTCTCATAGCTCAGACTCAAGCTTCCCTCCCTGGACCCCGGCCCAGGACAGTGAGAACATGGATAAGCCCGGGAGCAGCACAGGAAAGCCCGAGGAACGCCTGCTATTCTCTCCCAGCGAAGCCACCCGCGGTGGCCCACGATGCAGCCCTTCCACATCCCAACTCCACGGCACCTGCTGTCCAGGCCTCTGCTAGGCCATCCTTGGTTCCATCCCTTTTCCTTGGCAACCCTCAGAGGCCCACCCAAGACCACATACCACAGAGAGCAGCCACATGGAGTGGTGTATGACCCCTGTCATCTCTGGAGAATGGAGTGACAACTGAAGGATCATTCAGCCTCCTAAACAGAGAAAAGATAAAGACACCTGAGGAACGGCAGGGCAAAGCCTCCTCATGGTAAGGCTGGCTATGCCAAGGTATTGGGACTGGAGGACAGACTCAGGGTGTGATCCAAACTGGGCCTCTCTTATAGTGTCCTGGAGAGAACCCACTCCCTGCTCACAGGGTGAGGAACTGAGGCATCTAGTGTCCTAGCCGGCCACCCCACTCCTCTAGGCCTGGACACCCAGCAAAACAGCCTGATGAGGTTAAGGGGAGACCAAAGAGAGTTTCTGGAGGAAGTTGGCATGCTTCCCATCCCAAACACATTTGCCGAGGCTGGGCAGGCCCTATATCTGCCTACCCTGTATCGAGCCCAGCAGCGTGCCAAGTACTTTCAGGACCTTTATTCCATCTAATGCCCCAAAGAGGCAGAGATCAGTGTCCCCACTTTACAGCAGAGGAAGCTGAGTGCATCCAGGATAAATGCCTCATTCAAAATCACATGGCAAGGAAGTAGAAAAGTTCCATCAAAGCCCTGAGTATCCTGCTTCCTGGCACCCGGAGCCTCCATGTGTGCCAGGAAGGACTCTCTTACCCAGAGACCAGTTTCTCACAGTCATCACAGAAGCACAGAGGGTGGCACATCTTTTGGATGGCATCTTTATCTTGGTCTTCTTGGCTCAGAAGTCTTTCCACTTCTTTTTGGTTACCTGAAGCAATGTGCTGAGAAGTGATATCAAAGATACTATCAGTATTGAGAAATTTGCTTTTAAGTGTGAATTTTTAAAATATATATATTTTATTGATTTTTTACAGAGAGGAAGAGAGAGGGATAGAGAGTTAGAAACATCGATGAGAGAGAAACATCGATCAGCTGCCTCTTGCACACCCCCTACCGGGGATGTGCCCGCAACCAATGTACATGCCCCTGACCGGAATCGAACCTGGGACCTTTCAGTCTGCAGGCCAACGCTCTATCCACTGAACCAAACCGGTTTCGGCTTAAGTATGAATTTTTTGAGTGTTGCAGAAACACTAATGTATGGATGGATGAATTGATTTGCTCTTTGAGATTTATTTCAAAACCATCCGGGTGGGTGAATAAAAAAAGGGGGCGAGGGTAGAGATGAACTAAGTTGGGGAGATGGCTATATGGGACCTGTCCATGACACTAATCTTTTACTTCTGTAGTTTGTAAATGTAAAAAATTTTCATAATTAAAAAATGACAACTGATAAAATTCCCAAAGCAAAAGAAGTAGAGGCAATACATTCAGAATTCAGACTTACTAGAACAAGCCTCGGTCCTGTCCTCTTGTACCTGATAGACCTTGGCTTGGGGGGTGAGGGAGGAAACAGCTGCAATCAGCAGGAAACCCCATCAACAAGCAAGATTGCAGGGCTCACCCCTGTGATTCCTGGATGTGTTCCCCCAGGGAGTGAGATGTTCTAGGGAGCACACTGTCCCAGGAGGCATTCTGGGCCTCCACGGAACCCACTCTGGCTCCGGTGACCTCTCGGGGAGATCTGCCCTCTCCTAGTCCTCGCTTACTGCCCAGTGGGCACCTCGACAGCCTCCCAGCAGTTGAACAAATCTGAGCGGGGAGCTGGGTGCACGTGCTGCTACATGATCGAACCACCACCGGGTAGTGCACTCCCAGTCCAGGGGATACGCACACTTGAGATGTGGGACTCCTGGAACTGAGAAGAGGCATCCCCTCTGTGGGGCCTCCAGTGAGGTACCACTGAACTGGCCTATGGACAAACTGTGTTTTGTCGAGTGGAGAAAGGACAGATGGGGCAGACGGTTCCACAGGTGGAGGCCCAGGGCCCTCGGCGAATCGTCCAGCGGAGCTATCACATAGCACACACTGTGCAGATGAGCATAGGTGCTGATTTCACCTATGTGAAAACCTCAGTATCCCTACCACCCTGAGCACAAGGCGAACTTCAGTGTTCAGCTACATCGACCACCATGTGGATTCTGTAGAGATGCTGAAGATGGCATGCTCCTCACAAAGAAAGACTTCTGGTGTCTTACCTTAAACAAGCAGTCAATGGGAGTTGAAGTCATCTGAGACAGTAAGCTCATTCTCTGCTTAAGGAACAGTCTGTCACCAAATCCCTCAGACTCCTGCAGGAAAACCCAACAGTCTGGTTTATCCCTCACTCCTCTCTCCCCCTTTCACTGTGCAGGAGAGCTGACCATCATCAGGTTGAGAGAAGGAGTTCTTATCTGTCTCTCCAGGAAGTGGTAGCTCTGATGACTGTTTTCCAGGGGGACTCTGGGAAAGTGGTGGTACACTGGCTGTGAACGTGTAGAATGTGTCACCTCTAAGTGTGAAATGTTGCATGCACACACCATCCTCCTGCAGATGGAACCTGGACTGTACTAGCCTCCTTCTCCTCTCAAGTTTCTGTCCTAGCCTGCACAGCTCTATCCCCTGCTATTTTATCTGCAGCGTACAGGCAGGAAAACCATTGGACAGATGGTCTATATTTCTCAATGTCAACCAGCAGGGGAGAGAGGAGTCTTAGCTTTTGAACATATTTATTAAAATAGCAAACAATAGGGCCATTGGCTCCAAGTCCAATAGTATACTGGGATCTACCCCAATTAATAAAGTTATGATTACCTAGATACAAAAATCTAATAATGTACACTTACTTTATTTTTCTTTTTTATTGAATTTATTGGGGTGACATTGGTCAACAAAATTATATAGATTTCAGGTGTACAATTCTATAACACATTATCTGTATATGTATTGTATGTTCACCAGCTCAAGTCAAGTCTCCTTCTGTCACCATTTATCCCCCCTGTACCTTCTCCTACCTATCTTTATTTTATAAAATAATTTCTTAGCAAGATACTTTAATAATGCTCAGTTGAGCACCTGCTACTAAACTGTCTAATGACAAATTAACTTCCTTAAAAAGAGTTTTTGTGGGTGGTAAAGAGAGTTTTTTTCCAGCCAGTTGCTGCCAGAAGAACTCACCAACCCAGATAAAACTTTAGGATAAGGCTCTCTAAATTCTGACTTTACAGGTCCAGCAAAAGACAGAGCTGACAGCATTTCGAGGAGTGGATCATTTCTGGAGTCTACTGTCAAGACTGCCCTCAGAGGATTAATTTGGCAAACAAACACCAACACCTCAGCATTAGAACCATTTTAGCTCCCAGCTGTTATAAGCTATGAAAGCTCTCTACGTTTTATTCAGTGACTTATAGCTGAGCAGGTTAGGGTCAGAGAAACATCGAAGACATTACTGTCCAGGTAAATTCGGTGTTCTTCCTCGACTCTGGGGAATTATCAAGGGCAGCGATGAAGAGAGGCAAGACCTCTAGGACTGAATCTTCAGGGGAAAATGAGCTGCCAGAAGACAAAGCATAAGAGAGAAGACCTATTTGGGAGTGGGGTGAACACTACTTATTAGAAACCTGGTCAAGTGAGAAAAGCCAGAGCCTGAAAAGCTAGAGCAGAGGAGGGCACAGATGCTTCCAGGTTCTCTCTCCTGGCTTTTCATCCCACAATGTGTGTTTAAAAAATATATATTTTTATTGATTTTAGAGAAGAAGGGAGAGGGATAGAGAGATAAAAAAACATCAATTATAAGAATAAATGATCAGCTTGCTCCTGCTCAGGCCCTACTGGGGAGAGAATATTAAAAGCAGCAAGAGAAAAACAGTTAATTATCTACAAGGGAACACCCATAGGATTGTCAGCTGATTTCTCACAGAAACTATGCAGGCCAGACGGGAGTGGCAAGAAATATTCAAAGTGATGAACAGCAAGAACCTACAACCAAGATTACTCTACCCAGCAAAACTATCATTCAGAATTGAAGGTCAGATAAAGAGCTTCACAGATAAGAAAAAGCTAAAGGAGTTCCTCACCACCAAACCAGTATTATATGAAATGCTGAAAGGTATTCTTTAAGAGGAAGAAGAAGAAAATAGTAAAGATAAAAATTATGAACGACAAATACATGTCTATCAACAAGTGAACCTAAAAATCAAGTGAATAAAAAATCCGATGAACAGAATAAACTGGTGAATATAATAGAATCAGGGTCACAGAAAGGGAGTGGACTGACAATTATCAGGAGGAAAGGTGTGGGGTGTGTGGGAAGAGAGTGGACAAAAATCATATACTTATGGATGAGGACAGTTGAGAGTGGGGGGAGGTAAAGGCAGAGGGTGTGGTGGGAACCAGGTGGAGGAAGGTATGGGGGGAAAAAAGAGGAACAATTGTGATAATTTGAACAATAAAGATTTATTAATTTTTTTTAAAAAAAGATCCTCATAATTCACATAGAAATATAATTTCCTCTTCTTAGCCAAAGCTCACCAACCAACCAAGAAAGTAATAATAAGGCCACTGAATCCTAAAATTGCATATATTAACCTCATTTCTTGCCTATTTGGTCAGGATATCTGAAGTCACTGTTTCTGGCTTCCCCTCTGCCCATGTGCTTTTGAGAATGCCAAGGATCAGTGAAGTAGGATATAAACAATGTAAGTCTCGATGAAAACGCACAAACTTTCACAGCTAAATCTGGTACTCCGTGTACAGTGTGCTGGGTTGCTGTCTGGGCTCAGGGCCTGTAAACAGCTGAGGCCCCATTCTCAGGAGACCATTTAAGAATTCACCCCTCCACACCAACCTCAGAACCCTATCAAATGTTCAATGACACCCCCCAAAGAAAGACCAAGGTAGGAGGGGATCTTACCAGCGGTTTAACAGAGAGGCTTCCTTGCCGAATATATTCAATTGCAGCTTCAATTGAGGTCAGGCAGTATCCCAATTCATCTTTTGTTGAGTTGCTAAATCTGAAGTTTTTGATATAACTCAAATTTGCCATCCTAACAAAAGGGAAAAAATGTTTTATTCTTTTTTTAAAAATATATGTATATTTTATTGATATTTTACAGAGAGGAAGGGAGAGAGATAGAGAGCTAGAAACATCGAAGAGAGAGAAACATTGACCAGCTGCCTCTTGCACAACCCCTACTGGGGATGTGCCCGCAACCAATGTACATGCCCTTGACCGGAATCGAACCTGGGACCCTTCAGTCCGCAGATCGACGCTCTACCACTGAGCCAAACTGGTTTCGGCAAATGTTTTATTCTTGTACACAAGTAACACTTGTAGAAACAATGACATTGGCTTAGGTGACTGAACTTGGTTAGCTCCAGGGAACACTGACTGCTAATACCTCACTCTATTCAGAGTGTGTGTAATTAGGAAATAAATAAAACTTCTTATTATTTTCCTGGAATAGGCTATTAAAATATAATATTATATATTATATTTTATATATTATATATTATATAAAATATAATATTATATATTATATATTATATATATTTTAATAGCCTATTCCAGGAAAATATATATATATATATATATGATTGATTTTTTACAGAGAGGAAGGGAGAGGGATAGAGAGTTAGAAACATCGATAAGAGAGAAACATCAATCAGCTGCCTCCTGCACTCCCCAACTGGAGATAGGTCCGCAACCAAGATACATGCCCTGGACCGGAATCGAACCTGGGACCCTTCAGTCAGCAGGCCGATGCTCTAGCCACTGAGCCAAACCAGTCAGGTAGGCTATTTTTAATTTTTGTTTATTTTTTAAAAGATTTTTTAAAATTGATATTTAGAGAGAGAGAGGGAAGGACCATGTGAGAGCGAACCATGGATCAGCTGCCTCCTACACGCTCCCTCCAGGGAATTGAGCCCGCAACCTGGGCATGAGTCCTGATTGAGAATTAAACCGGCAACCTTTCAGCGCACGGGATGATGCCCAACCAACTGGGCTGAAATAGGCTATTTTTTAGAAAGCTCATTATTGTAAAGTGAGCTGCGGGTTCCTAAGGGAAGAAGATGAGCTTTGTGACCACACAGCTTCCTGCTTAGCCACGACGTTTCTTAGCTAGAAACGTCGATGAGAGAGAAACATCGACCAGCCGCCTCCTGCACACCCCCTGCTTGTTCCAGAATGAGAAACGTAAGCTCTCTGGACCTCCGTTTCCCATCATAAATGGAATGAGAGCCACCCACAGCCAAGTGAAGGTGGAGCAGGCATGGCACCTTACTCATGAGAGGTGCTCAATTTCCTAGTTATACTAACACTGCCATTTCAAAAACTATTTTAACAAAAAATATTACCAATTAGGTATCTCTGTTTTCACAAGCAAGTATAACAGGACCGACAGCAGATCATCAGCACACATAGTCTCCAAGTTAACTGCAAGGAGGAAACATGTTCAAAGTCATCATGAGACTGAAATGGACCAATAATCCTCTCAACTCCTCATCACAATTCAACCCCACAACCACAATCCAGTAAGATTACACATTAGAGAGAAATTCGATTGCACAATTTCCTTTACAGTGTCCTGAACAGATGTCAGATTCAAGGGGAACACAAACGCCTATCACTCCCAGAACATGTACAAGAGCAGGGAGCTCCAAGCAAACCACCCCTTGCTACCTTCCTGGATGTGCAAAGCCCAGGGAGGTCAGTGACAGTGGACAAAAAGCGAAGGTGTGCCCAGAGCCACTGCTGAACGCCTCTTGCCTCCTGAGATCATGTCTGCTTTTGCACTGTGGAGTCCAATGCTGAAGTAGCTATTTTTTTTTTTTTAATCCTCACCTAAGGGCATGCTTGTAGAGAGGAAAGTGTGCCACATACACCCCTGTTTATTTCATGTAATATACTTTTAAGATCATTCCCTATCTGTATACACAAATCTGGCTCATTTTAACTTTTATACTGGAAAATTTTAAACATACATTAAACGAGTGTAAGCAGTCTACAGAACACCTGAACCCCATGTGTCCATCACCAGCCTGGCTCACTGCTGAGGCTGCTGCTCCTCTGCCACCATTTTCTTACCGAGTCATGACACATCTACCCCATCGCATTCGCAGGCACTCACTCATCAGCACAGCCCCCAAGGCGCTCAAGCTAGGAGGCTGGGCTGCACACACCAGCCCATCTGTATGGTCCTTTAAGATAGCACTGCCCCTTAACAGACTTCTGCTTCTAGGTGGACGCATCTAACCCCCCTCCCCCCGCCCGGCCCCTTTCCCAGCACAAACCTCTCTGGCTAGGAGACTGTGTAATTAGCTGTACCACCTTTCGCAAACAAACCAACTTCTGCTGTGGGGAGGTACATTTGTTCAGCTGAGCCAGTTCTCTCTTTGCACGAGGTATGTTGAAGCTGTAAAATAATTTGGCAAGTGACAACTTAAGAGCACAGCATAAGGGCCCTTTTTCTCTGGTCTAATAATGTACCTCTGATTTACATTTCTTATAACAAACCATGGTAATGAAAAATAAAAATAGAAACTCAGAAGCCATCTTGCTCAAGTCAGTGGCACAACGGCTTCAAACGTCTCATTCAGGCTGCCTGGTGACAGCAGCACCAGAAAATTAGAGGGGGGGGGAATAAAAAAAGTCCTTAGCCTCAGAATGAAATAGCCCAAAGGGGGAAAATAAGTAGTTTAAACATAAACACTTTAGACATTTTTTATCCCAATGAAACTTAATCCAGAAGGAGGTGTCTCTCTGGCAGGGTTCCCTCAATAGGCAGATGAGGAGAGCTGTCTCCAGGCAGAACCCACCTGGGTGAGCTATGTGCCCACCTGGAGACCAACTGTGGGAAACCACAGCCCCGTTAGCTCCCACCCAGGTGGTACGTGGGCAGACAGTTACAGGAGGGTGACAGCTTACAACACAGTCATCTGCCAGTGTCAGCACTTTATCTTTGGTCACAAATAACTGCACTGCTCCTCAACATGAACCAAGTCAAACCAGCCTGCCGGCACTGCTGCCGAGGGGCCTGCTTCTAAGGAGGCTGAGCTGCCACAGTGCAAACCCTTACCTGAACTCAGGTTTCACACCAATATCTTTCTGCTGAAGATCTTGAAGGCTTCTTGTGATTTTGTTAAAGGCAGCATCCTAACAACAGATTTTAATGAAGCTTCAAATTTCCTAGAAAGCACAGAGTAAGGCTTCCAACCCGGGCGATGAAGATTTAGAACTTACCTCACTTGCCTCCATCGTCCCCACATATTTAAAGATCAGATCATAAATATCGTGCTGGACGTACATCTGTGAAATCAACGAGCCCAGTTCAGGGGTGTGTGGGGGGCAGCAAGGAGAGTTGCAGCACTGCCGCCTTCTCTCCCTCACTGCCCTGGCCTCTTACCTCTACTGCCTGCTTCATCAGGTTCATCTGGGCCTCATGCCTGGCTAGCATCTTCTAGAAGACAAGAAAAGTACAGTAAAAGTGCTTGGCTTTGCATGTGGGCAAACTGCAATTCTCTCTTTTGAAAGTCCTGCTGCTTACCAGGTGAGAGTCCCTCAGAAGGTGCTGGAGGCATTTGGTGTAGAGCGCATTCACTGCGTCCTAAGTGACAGAGCGGAGAGACAGGTCACTCTCATAATCTGAGGCCATAACACAAAACCCAGGACATGTTGCATGTGAAGAAAATATTTTACAAAATGTGACAGACTTTTAGTGCTTATGCATGCTTATCAACTCATTGATTTTTTTCAACTTTTTTTTTTTTAGGTGTATATACATTAAAAGTAGAAATAAAATCCTTTTGGAGTTAACAAGATGCATACACACACACACACACACACACACACACACACACACACACACCACACAATATTGATTTTAGAAAGGAAGTAAGAGGAAAAGATAGAAACATCAATGATAAAAGAGAATTATTGATTGGCTGCCTCCTGCACATCCCCTAATGGGGATCAAGCCCCCAACCTAGGCATGTGCCCTTGACAGGAATTCAATCTGGGACCCTTTAGTCTACAGGACAGTGCTCTATCCATTGAGCCAAACCAGCTAGAGGCCCGGTGCATGAAATTTATGCATGGGGGTGGAGTGGGAAGGGGGGAGGTGTCCCTCAGCCCAGCCTGCACCCTCTCCATCTGGGACATTCCTCTCACAATCCAGGACTGCCTGCCTGATTGCCCCTATCAGTTTCTGCCTGCCAGCCTGATTACCTCTTAACCACTCCCCTGCCAGCCTGATCAACGCCTAACTGTTCCTCTGCCAGTCTGATTGCCCCTAACTGCCCCCCAATCTTTGCAGGCCTGGTTGCTCCTAACTGCTCTGACCTGTAGGCATGGTCCCCCCCCCCCCAACTTCCCTCTCCTGCAGGCCTGGTTTCCCCCAACTGCCCTCCCCTGCAGGCCTGGTTCTCCCTTACTGTCTTTCCCTACCGACCTGGTCACTCCCAACTGCCCTCCTCTGCCTGCCTGGTCACCCCTAACTGCCCTCTCCTGCAGCCCTGATCATCCCCAACTGCCCTCCCTTTCAGGCCTGGTCCCTCCCAACTGCCCTCCCTTGCTGGCCTGATCACCCACAACTGCCCTCCCTTGCTGGCCATCTTGTGTTGGAGTGACGGTCAACTTGTATATTATCTCTTTATTATATAGGATATATTTTTTTAATACTACCAGAGGATATTTTTTCACTGTTTTTTTTTTTTTTTTTTGGGGGGGGGGTGTAGAGTGGAAGGGGGAGAGAAAGAGAAACATTGATTTGAAAGAGACACATTGATTGGTTGCCTCCCACATGCACCCTGTCTGGGGCTGTGTGTAGGATAATGCTCTAACCACTGTGCCCACTGTCCAGGGTGATAATATTAATTTTTATACTTCTCTGTGATTTTCAAGTTTTCTACAGTGGCTTGTACTACTTTTATAGTTAGAAAGAAATATTTCAAACAAACTTCCAACAGTGGAGGCAGCAAAGCTTCAGAGTAAACTGAGGGATTCTGGGCTCTCAACTGGCCCAAGACCAGGCATGCCTGGCAAAGCAAGACATAGGTACTGACTATGTGATGACGGAGGCTCTTCCTTTCACATTCTCTGAATGTTCGCTGGAAAGAGGCAATGTTCTTGTCAAATCTCTCCGAGTGTCTTCCCAAAAACTCTCTCACATCTTCGATGGTTTTCAAGGAAAAGGTATCTGAGGGTGTTGAAGGCTCTTCTGAAAAAGAGAGTCAGGATGATTGAAGCTTTCACTGTTTCCTAACAGGGGAAGTGCCACATCCTTTGCACTGCTTCCCCAGGTGGACGAGGAGGATGAACCTATTTCAAGATATCACCCAAGGGCAGCCCAGTGGTTCAGAGAGCTTGGTCCTATTAAGACAGTTTTCCGGGACAAAACCTAGACTATCTGGGACCTTGGGCTTGATCTGTGTGGCTCTGGTGAAGAAGCCCTTATTATTGATAATAAGAGCCTCAGGCTACATTTGGCACATTGCTGCCTCAATTTCCTGGAGCAGCTAGAGAATTATTCATTAAAAATAAAGAGATCTCAAAGAGGCACCTTTGAGATCAAAGTGGGGCTGGTGGGTAGTAATGCTATAAGAGATAGCTCTAAAGCTGGGGCCGAGGCAAAGCCAGGGCTACCACTTTGCACAACTCTAGGGGACGACACCCGCACTGAGGCCTCTGTGAATACTGCCTCCTGGAACTGTCATGTCCAAAGTGTGAGCCTTCCGCAACAGCCTAGTCCACACCTTAGCTTAAGAAAGCCTTCTGATTAAGTTCTATGGGGAATTATGTAAATAATTATTCAGCTTTCTTGTGGGCTCTTGAATATTTTATGGGATGTTTGTAACAGTTATGTCAGGAGGAAATTAAAAAAATACATTGCTCCAAATCATGAGAAAGGGGTTTTCTTGTAGAATACCTGAACTCTCTCTCTTCTCCAAAGGATGGGCTATACACAGCAGGCTGAAACTTTCTTCTTTTTCATTGTAGAAAGTTTCTTCAAAGAGAATGGGCACTGAGAGAAGACAGGCGAAACCAGCTCCTAATTTAATCCTGTTTCCTTGTATAAAGACATCCTGGAACAAGAGAACCATTACTGTACTACTAGCCAGTGGTGACCATTGACCCCTCCGCCTGGACCCAATACAGTATTTTACCCAACCTGCCCCTCTTTGCTCCAATGTGGATTTGTAGGGACAGCACTACTCTTATTGATTTTTTCACACACACACACTGATTTGTTGTTCCACTTATTTATGCACTCATTGGTTGATTCTTGTATGTGCCCTAACTAGGGATCGGACCCACAAACTTGGCATATGTGGATGATGCTCTAACTAATTGAGCTATAGCATGGGAGGACTACTCTTTAATTTGCTTTTTGATACTAAAATGTTTTTCTTTACTCTTTGTTCACTCTGTAGTTGTGGCTACAGTAGTATCCTGAGCCTTTTTATATTATTTAAAATATATTTTTATTTCAGAGAGAAATGGAGAAGGAGAGAAGGACAGAAACATCAATGATGAGAGGGAATCATTGATCGGCCGCCTCCTGCACACCCTCCACTGGGGATTGAGCCCAGAACTCGGGCATGTGCCCTGATCAGGAATCAAAGCCATGACCTCCTTGGGTCCATGCATAACCAGAGCCACACTGGATGGGCCCTGATCCTTTTTAAATGTTGCAACAGAAGCACTAAGCTGCTCCTCAGAGTAGCAGAAACTACACCCTCCAGGAATGGACAAGTAGGAAGGCTCTCCTCTCTGAACAGAAGACCAAAGTGTCCGGTGTTCAACTGGGATGGGACTGGACAATGATGCTGTGTCCACTTTGAGGCTCACCACTCTGGCCTGGCCAGGGAGCCTGGGGCAGACCCGCTGCGATAAGCCTAACTGCTCCGCTCTTTGTAGATCTGGGTACCCCAAAGAGAACAAAAAACTAACAAGGGACTGCCAGCTGTGGTGAGCAGATCTCTGGCAGGAAAACAGTGGCATGCCTCGTGAGCCACTGGGCTGCTGACCCCAAGCTAGTGTCCAGGTTACCCCATGCCCCATCCCTCCTCTTCCCCACACAGTGCCTACAGCTGCTGGGTTGGAGGGTCCTGACTAGGAATGGAACCTCCGCTGTCAGAACCTACTTGTTTACACTTAAAAAATAAGAAAATGCATACTCCAAAGTTAACCCAGACAATGAGATAGATGGATATCATGTGCCCCCTGAAGTGATACATGGAGGAAGATAAAATAGCCTTTGGAAGCATTCCTACCAGAAACGGTAACTGCTAATCTAATCATGAGGAAACATCCGAGGGCCCACACGGAGGGAGAGTCCCTAAAGCAAAACAGAAATGTCAGTGTCACGAGAGACAGACTGAGGGCCTCTTGCAAAAAAGAAAACTAAAAATGCATTCTGTGACCCTGGGTCTGAAAGGAGTATTAGTGCAATTAGTATAGCTGGTATAAGAGCAGGATGTTGGAGGACAGTACTCTATCAATGTTAAATTTTCTTTAAAAAAATATATATATATAAAAATATATATATATTTTATTGATTTTCCATAGAGAAGAAGGGAGAGGGATAGAGAACTAGAAACGTCGATGAGAGAGAAACATCGACCAGCTGCCTCCTGCACACCCCCCCACTGGGGATGTGCCCACAACCCATGTACATGCCCTTGACCGGAATCGAACCTGGGACCTTTCAGTACGCAGACCGACGCTCTATCCACTGAGCCAAACCGGTTTTGGCAAATGTTAAAGTTTCTGAGTGTGATCAATGTGCTCTGGTTATGTAGGAAATACAGATTGAATTATTTTGAAGTAAAGGGACATGGTTTATGAAACATTTTCTGAAAAAGGTTCAGAAAAAGTAATAGTAATGTATATTATGAATAGTGATAAAGTAAATGTGGCCAAATATTAATAGTTCACCAATCTAGGGGAAGGGTATATAAATTCTTTCTACTTTACTGAAACTTTCTGCAGGATTGAGATTATTTCAAAACAAAATTGTATTTAAAAATAAATATTTTACTGATTATTTATAGAGAGGAAGAAAGGGG
Source organism: Vespertilio murinus (assembly GCA_963924515.1). Taxonomy (NCBI): domain Eukaryota; kingdom Metazoa; phylum Chordata; class Mammalia; order Chiroptera; family Vespertilionidae; genus Vespertilio; species Vespertilio murinus. The sequence continues at coordinate 29,066,126 of OZ004716.1, forward strand.
GATAGAGAATTAGAAAAATCGATGAGAGAGAATCATCGATCAGCTGCCTCTTGCACATCCCCTACTGGGAATGTGCCCACAACCAAGGTACATGCCCTTGACCGGAATCGAACCCGGGACCTTTCAGTCCGCAGGCTGACGCTCTATCCACTGAGCCAAACCGGTTTCAGCCAAAATTGAATGTTTTTAAAAAATATATTTTTATTGATTTCAGAGAGAGGAAGGGAGAGGGAGAGAAGATAGAAACATCAATGATGAAAGAGAATTATTGATCAGCTGCCTCTTGCATGCCCCTTCCTGGGAATCGAGTCCATAACCTGGGCATGTGCCCTGACCAGGAGTAAGGACTTCCTGGTTCACAGGTCAATCCTCAACCACTGAGCTATACCAGCCTGGCTCAAAACAAAGTTTTAAAAAAATTAAACTTTATCCCTGACCTCCAATTTGTGGCCAAGAAACCAATGAGCTCTCAATGTCACAGGGATAAAATAGCTTGCTTTGCCAGGACCTCAGGGAAGAGATATCACTGGCAGGAAACCCAGAGGCTGAGGAAGAGATGTCCAGCCAAGGTCCTGCTCAGCACTACCATCTCCTCTTTCCTCAAAGGCAACGGGCCCTCCAACCCCATCCCACAGGGCAGATGTGATAAAGCCATCATTTAACATAAATCTGAAAGGGTGATAAGCAGGATTCTTTCCCCTCCAGCCCACCCAAATACTGAGTAAGTAACCCTGGTTGACCCACAAAGAAATGAATACCTTTCCATTTAAGGTCTGAAAGTGTTCTTCCACCGGTTTCAAAATATAGGACTCAAACTGACAAGTAGACTGAACATTGCTTGTTAGGCTTCCTTTGCAGGGTACTAAGACCTAGAAAAAAATAATTAGGGTGAATACTAGAAATGTGTCATTTACAACTTTAGCAGAACAGGATGCATCACAAAATATTCCAGCTGGAACTGTTGTGGGGACCTACTGCAGAGATAATGCCCGGGTCACTTGCCAACATGGCAACGGGTGATGCCAGCGGACCCAATCCGTTGTCATTGTGACGGAGCCCGGTCGGAAGGAGGTAGCTCCCACCCTGTAGGGTCCCCCCCCACAGCTGGACTGGGTGCCCCACTCAGGCATCATTTGGCCCATGAATGTTCTAGACGGAGAGAGCATAGTTTGGAAAGCACAGAAAAGTGACACTAATAATTCACACGTATTCCCACAACTAAATGACAAACACTGCACACGAGGACAGTTTCCTTCCCATCTTCCTTCCACGTTTGTTTCCAAGCCTAGTTATGATCACAGTTTGTAACATAAATACAGAAACTCAGTTTCCTCTTGCACGCTGTCACCTCCACCAGAGATGGTTCTGTGTGCCAGACCCTCACTTGGGGGAAGGTGCAATCTGAAACCTGAATTTTTAGTCCAACAGTGGCTACCTCACTGACCAGAAACCAGCTCCTCAGCTCCAAGCAGCACAGGAAGGAACTTGACTCAAAATGCCTACTGCCCTGACACATGGATCTGTGCTTAGCTCAGGGACTCTCAGACTCAGTGTACCCAGAAGGAAGATGACCCAAAGCAGCTAAGTCATTCAGAGCCCCATCTCCTAAAGCAGCCCAGCCAAAGGCAAGCGGCTTCTGCGCTATCCCCCCTGGACAGAAGAGGAAAGTGAGACTCAAAGAGTTAAGTAACTTGCCCAGGGTCACAGAACCAGGGAGTGGCAGAGCCATGATTCCGACTCCTGCCACCCTCCTAACCACTGCCCAACTTGTGGAAGCAGTGCCTAGCACCTCCTGCACCTTCCTCTGCAAAGACACCGTGGAACTCGGGAGCCTCTGGGAGCAGCGGTCCTCGGGAGCCTCCTCAGGGAGTCAGAAAGAGCAGTGGGGCCTCTCTCCCCACGGAGACACCCCAACCCCTCACAGCAGGAAAGGGAGGCACTGACTGATGAAAGACCTCAAGCCTGTCCACGAAGTGGCATTGCCCTGCCTCAAAAAATCAAGACTGAACCAGATCAAGATCTAGATTTAACTACCAATTCCAGGAAATACAGAGAACAGAGGGCCATGTTAAACACGACTGAAACTGGCAAAAGCCAGAATGCAGAAAATAGAATAAATGACCAAAGAGAGAATTAAAAATAAACTTAAGATTGCACATTAAGTATGTGCAGTTTAGTGTACGTCAGTTTAGCTCAATAAAGTTAGGAGAAAAAGAGAGAGTTATCAATTCAACATAATGTGTGGATCTCCTTTGAATCCTTATTTGAACAAACCAATTGTAAAATAAACAAAAAAATATGAGCGATTGGGAAATTTGAACAGGACTAGATATTAGTCAACATTGAAGAAATATTGAGGCCCTAGTTGATTTGGTTCAGTGGATAGAGCGTCAGTCTGCAGACTGAAAGGTCCTAGGTTCAATTCCAATCCAGGGCACATGCCCGGGTTGTGGACTTGATCCCCAGTGTGGGGCTTGCAGGAGGCAGCTGATCAGTGATTCTCTCTCATCACTGATGTTTCTATCTCTCTTCCTTCCTCTCTGAAATCATCAATAAAAATATATTTTAAAAAAAGAAATATCGAGAAAAATTTTTAGCTGTGAAAATGGCAATGTCATTTTTATATTTTTAAATGATAAGAGCTCTTACCATTTAAATATTTAAATATTTACAGATGAAATCCTATGACTACCTTATATAATTTTCTGGGATTTGCTTCAAAATAATCCAGTGGCTGAGGATGCAGGGCAGGAGGCGTAGAAATGGTATGTGACTGGCCACTGAACTAATCACTGCGATGGTGCATAATAATATTATTCTTTCCACTTTTATGTGTTTGAAATGAAACATAATTTAAAATTTTATTAACAAGAAAAGGAAGGTCCTCAAGTATGAGCCTGGATTGAGAAACCTCAAGGCTCCCAGAAGGCCTCATGGCAGAGTGAACACACAGAGAAGGAAGATCCTGGGGGCCTGGGAGTCTGCCGCAGGCAAGGACACGTCACAGACCAGACACAGGGGGTGCTGGATGCCAAACTCAGAGAGGTCCTTCCTCGTATGGCCCCACTCCAGCTCTGTGCATGAAGGAGTCTCGTGGTCCCGTTCGAAGAATGGCCTCCGAGGATCAGGAACTTCTGAGGTGCTTAGGGGCACTCCACCCCAAGGGTGAATAAATTCTATTTCCCTGTTACAAAAGCCTCCTCCACCTCCCTAACTCGCATAGAGTATGACTGGCTCCCACTGCACTATAACCTCATTACCCAGCACATAGCTCGAAGTATAGTACTACCCAATCAATGTTTGTGGAGTGAATAGAGGGTCCTCCAACTTCAGGCCCTCCCCCACACCCCCAGTTTTCAGGCAGACAATGCTGCCCAGAGCATTTCATTGCAAGCAGAATCTAGTGGGTGGCTCTTGGTGGCTCCATCCACCTCCATCAGAGTCCCGAGTCCTGCTGGGGTTTGGGGGTGGGGAGGAGCCATGAAGCTTCCCAAGGGGGGGAGGGGTCAAGTGCCTCACAAGACAGAGCCTCAGACTGCTTCAGGAATAGATATCATGGAATAGGCGACAAGTTGGAGACCTACTCATTTCAAAGCTTAATAATCAAATAAAGACAAGAATCAGCATTAGTGACACCCACTCCAGGGTGCCCTCCTGACTCCTCCCCAGATTGGGTTAGTTACTCCACAGGAACCCATGACTTCTGACACTCATTCCTCTGTCCTACAAATAGCCTGACATAAGCTGCGCTCCCCACTCATCCGAGTAACCCTGAAAACTCAGCACACTGCCTGGCACATAGTAGATACTCAATAAATGTTTGTTGGTTGGATCTATAAGAAATAAATCCTGAGAACTGGATATGACCATCAGTGCCCCTAGCTGGGCTATCTAGGTATTTTACTTGAAAGTCAGTTCTCTGGAACTTATAAGACATGCTGCTAAGCTCCCAATCTAGTACTCAAAATCCTACCTAGTCTATAATTAAAGGATCACTATGAAAGAAACATATTTAGCCAAAACCGGTTTGGCTCAGTGGATAGAGCATCGGTCTGCGGACTGAAAGGTCCCGGGTTCGATTCCGGTCAAGGGCATGTACATTAGTTGCGGGCACATCCCCGGTGGGGGTGTGCAGGAGGCGGCTGGTCAATGTTTCTCTCTCATCGATGTTTCTAGCTCTCTATCCCTCTCCCTTCCTCTCTGTAAAATATCAATAAAATATATATTTTTTAAAAGAAACATATTTAATCTCCTTTTATAATTTTTGTTTTTCCAATAGGCAAATGGACCCACCCCCAACCTACCCAGGAAACATGGAGGATTCTCCCTACGACACCCCAAGGACAAGAGCCCAGGGTGCAGCAAGCCTGTCAAGCCTGGTCTGACGAAGTCACAGTGCATAATGAGCTAGGTGGTTGTAAGAAAAGGGGTGGCTAGTAGAAGCAGTGTGTGGGTGTCACAGGCCTCTGTGACTGGAAACAGGGAACATGAGGAAAAGAACTTGCTCTGTCCAGACAGAGAGCAAGATGATAGAAGGAGGTGAGTGCCTGGACAGGGAGGCGTGGAAGGAAGACTCGGGGATGGGCAAGGGAAGGGCAGTGGGGGAAGCAGTCAAGCTGCATTCTTTTTTAAAATATATTTTATTGATTTTTCACAGAGAGGAAGAGAGAGGGATAGAGAGTTAGAAACATCGATGAGAAACATCTATCAGCTGCCTCTTGCACACCCCCTACTGGGGACGGGCCCACAACCAAGGTACACTTTGTGTGAGGATGAGGTGGCCTGCAAGCTCGGCTTACAGGGAGAGGAGTGAGGGGCAGTTAAGCCTAGGGGATATGCATATTTAAAAGTGGCAATCTGAATGTTGGTAATCTTGCAGTTGTCCCAGAGGCTCCTTACACTATCTTTATATTTTTGGATTCTTTTTTATTTTTGTTCTTCTGAGTCGGTGTTTTTTGCTTCCTCATATTCCAAGTTGTTGATTTGATTTTCGGAATCTTCTATTCTCCATTGAATCCTTGTAAATTATTCTTTATTGCAGTTAGTATAGTATATGCTTAATTTCTGACTGGTTCTTTTTTGACTGGTTCTTTTTTAAGTCTTTGACATTCTCACTAAGATCCTAGAAAGTCTTACTAAGTCCACTGAAGCTCCCATTAATTCACTTCAAACTCTCATTAAAATCCTCGAGTAACCTTATAATCATTGAATTCTGTATCCAATAGTTTGCTTACTTCCATTTCTTTTACTTGTGACATGTTTCTTTGTCTCCGCATGTTAGCTGCTATGCCTCCTGGAATTAGCCTTGGGTAGTATGTGTCTTGTAGGGCCCAGTGGCCCAGTCTCCCCAGTCACTTGAGCTGGGCACTCTAGGTAGGCCCCTGTGTGCATAGTCTTGTAGTTGAGCCTTGACTTTTTCTTGTCTGTGAAGCTTTTTCCAACTATTTTTTAAAAATATTCTTAAAATGTGTTTTTATTTATTTCAGAGAAGAAGGGAGAGGGAGAGAGAGACAGAAATATCAATGATGAGAGAGAATCATTGATAGGCTGCATCCTGCATGCCACTGAGGATAGACCTCACAAACCCAGCATGGGCCTTGACCAGGAATCAAACTATGACCTCCTGATTCATGGGTCAACACTCAATCACTGAGCCACACTGGCTGGATTCTCCAACTGTTTTTTTTTTAAATATATTTTTATTGATTTCAGAGAGAGAAAGGGAGAGAGAGAAAAAAATAAAAGCATCAAGGATAAGAGAGAATCATTAATTGGCTGCCTCCTGCACCCCCCACCTCCTAATAGAGATTGAGCTCGAAATCCAGACATGTGCCCTAACTGGGAATCAAACAAGTGATTTCCTGGTTCATGGGTGGATGCTCAACCACTGAGCCATACAGGCTGGGCTCTCTGTTTTTGTTTGTTTGTTTTTTAAATATATTTTATTGATTTTTTACAGAGAGAAAGGGAGAGGGATAGAGTTAGAAACATCGATGAGATTAAAACATTGATCAGCTGCCTCCTGCACACCTCCGACTGGGGATGTGCCTGCAACCACAGTACATGCCCTTGACTAGAATGAACCTGGGACCTTTCCATCCACAGGCCGACGCTCTATCCACTGAGCCAAACTAGTTTTGGCTGGGCTCTCTGTTTTTATAATGAACATTATGACTTCTAAAATCCAGAATAAGTGCTAGCTGGTTTAGTTCAGTGGATAAGAGTGTCGGCCTGTGGACTGAAGGGTCCTAGGTTCGATTCCAGTCAAGGGCTCATGCCCAGGTTGTGGGCTCGATCCCCAGTAGAAGACATGCAGGAGGCAGTCAATTAATGATTCTCTTTCATCATTGATGTTTCTATATCTCTCTCACTCTCCCTTCCTCTCTGAAATTATTAAAGATATATTAAAAAATAAAAATAAGCCCTAGCTGGTTTGGCTCAATGGACAGAGCATCAGCCTGCGGACTGAAGGGTCCCAGGTTCAATTCTGGCCAAGGCCAAGGGCACATGCCTAGGTTGTGGGCTTGATCCCCAGTAGGGGGCGTGCAGGAGGCAGCCAATCAATGCTTCTCTCTTATCATTGATGTTTCTATCTTTCTCTCCCTCTCCCTTCCTCTCTAAAATCAAGAAAATCTATTGAAAATAAATAAATAAAATAAAAATAAGCCCTAGCCAGTTTGGCTCAGTAGAAAGAGCACTGGCCTGAGGACTGAAGGGTCCCAAGCTTGATTCCAGTCAAGGCTCAATTCCAAGTTTGGGGCATGCTGGAAGCAGCTACTCTCATCGTAGATGTTTCTATCTTTCTTGCCTTCTCCCTTCCTCTCTGAAATTATATATATATATATAAAATTTAAAAACAACAAGTCTAGATAAAATGTATGAATAACAAAACCAATCATAAAAATCATAAGGGACTTCAAGAAATCAGGCTTCTGCCGAAACCGGTTTGGCTCAGTGGTAGAGCGTCAGTCTGCGGACTGAAAGGTCCCAGGTTCGATTCCGGTCAAGGGCATGTACATTGGTTGCGGGCACATCTCCGGTAGGGGGTGTGCAGGAGGCAGCTGTTCAATGTTTCTCTCTCATCGACGTTTCTAGCTCTCTATCTCTTTCCCTTCCTCTCTGTAAAATATCAATAAAATATATTTTTAAAAAAAGAAAAAGAAATCAGGCTTCTGATAGCACAGGGATGGACTGGGTGGTCTGAAAGTCAGTTGCAATTTTCCAGAGGACAGCTGAGAACCTGACATCATTGGGCTAAAGTGACTTCTCCTTTGGTTCAAACCCACAGCCTCCAGACATGCCTGAGTAAAATCATATCCCATGGCAAGAAAAGCGGGAACATAGTATGAGAAGAGGACAACACACAGAAGGAAGACTCCTCAAGCACAGGATGGATCAGGGGCGCCCACACACTGTGTCCCACTGTGTTGTGTAAGACAACCTCAGAACTGGACAGACCTGCAGCATGAGGCCTGCCTTCTCGCCAGGCAACAAGGCCCCACAGACAGACTACAGTCTCTCTTGCACACTTCCCTCATTCCTGTTACCGGGCTGCCTGTGAAGGTGTTTGAGGTTGTGGCCCCTATTATAAACATTCCTTCACTGTAGGAAATGACATGGGAATGTGTTCACAGGTTCTCTTATTCTATAGGAGTGAGCGCCCACCTCACACCAGGACTCATGAATCCCTGAGAAGGAATGTCATTTCTGTCCTCAATAGCCCTCACGGTCAATATGGAAACAAAAGAAACAGAGGTGAACACCATGAGACCTGTGTCAAGATGGGCCGAGAGTGCAGAGAAAAGATTACACCCTGGGTTGGTACTCAGTCCATTCCAAGTACAGTCTGAGGCTTATATACTGAGTAGGTTTGTAGCTGATTCCATATAAACTTAACCAAAGTCTACTATATTTCTGGCCTCGCCAGCACTGCTCGGTCCACAGCTAATGGAAAAGGACAACCCTCAGGGTTGATGCACTTACAATGCCATGAAGTTGAGCCACCTTGTTGCACAGGTCAGGGCGCCACTTTTGAAGGGCCAGGTAGAAAGGGTTTTTCAGGAGATCCTCATCATAAAGAGCCATATGGACTTCAGATGGGGCAAAGCGAGATCCTGGGACAAGAGAGGAAAAGGCAATAAATGACCACTGTCGGATTCATAAAACACATGCAAGTCTAGATCTGGCAATTTCTAAAAATGATCCCTGACACGTAGTACTCTACCACCTAACACCCCAGCAGGAAATGTCAAAGGTAATCCATCAGTTCTAGGATGACGTGTTTTCACTGGTTAAATGTATAAATTATGTTCAGGAAATTAAACTCCAAGTCATTGCAAGTGTGAAAATGGCTCTTTTTAGAACATTCTACATGACTAAAATTATGACATTTTATTAAAGATATGCGTATTTTTAATGAAATATTTTAAACATAAAGAAAAATAAAAACATAAACTACCACCCAGAATTACCAATTCTTAACACTTTGCCATAATTTGCCTCAGATTTTCTTTTAAGAAAGAGTCTATCAGAACAGACTGGAACCCCCGCTGTGCCCGTCCTGATCCCATTCTCTTCTCCCCTTCCAGAAGCAGCCATGCTCCTGGAGCTGAATATCATTCCTGTTCACATTATTATTCCTTTAACACTTATACATTCATAAATAAACTAGAAAATTGTTTTATGTGGCTCAAAATTTACATAAATGGCATCACAGTATAAGTATTCTGGAACATATCCTTTTCAATCAACATTACATTTGCAAGTTCTATCCATGCTGATCCACACAGCTCTCATTCATTCAGATTTCTGTATAGTATTTTTAAGTAAACATGACACAATTTATTTACCTAATATCCTATATTTAAGTTGTTTCTACATTTCCATTATTACAAACAATGCTGGGATGAACACTCTGTATCAGACTACACGTCTAGGAATGTCCCACGGAGGCACTACAGGGTGGATCCACCTGCACCATCACCAGATGCTGGCAAGGCCTTGTGCTCAGGATTTATAGTTCTTTATATATCTGGATATTTAAAAATGCTGCAAATATCTTCTCTCAATCTGCAACTGTCTTTTCATTTTTTCAAATGGGTGTTTTCAGATATCAAAGGGTTTGATTTTTTTTTAATTAAAAATTTTTTTGTTTGTTAATCCTCACCCAAGGATATTTTTCCATTGATTTTTAGAAAGAGTGAAAGGGAGGGAGACAGAGAGAGAAACATCTATGTGAGAGAGACACTTCAATTTGTTGCCTCCTGTGCGTGCCCTGACCAGGGCTGGGGATCAAGGTACATGCCCTTCACTAGTATCAAACCTGGGACCCTTTAGTGTGGGGGCCAACACTATCTACTGAGCTAAAGGCATCGACGTGTTTGATTTCTTTTCTTTTTTTTTTAAATTGGCAGCAGGAAGGGCACCAGGGGTCTGACTGGTGGGGTCAGACCAAACCTGGATTCAGCAACCTCAGTACTTGGGTTCTGACTAGGAAAGAATTCAGAGGAAGAACCAAACCGTAAGAGAACATTTATTTGGTAAATTACAGAGGTAGAAGTAGCTTGTAGAAGAAATTGGTTTAGAAAACGAGTTATTGAGATAAAGGAAGGGCCCTTGGAGCTTGGAAGTGGAGGTGGAGGGGTAGGGAAGGGGGGTGGGAAAGGCACTAGCTTCTCCCTGGAGGGAGAGCACCACTGAAGTGTTTGATTTTAACGTAGTTGAACTTGTTAATCTTGGCCTTAACAGTCAGAGCTTTTTGGATTTTAGGGAATCCTATAATCTGGCATGTCTCTTTGCAAAGCGACTCAACATTCCCCCAATCAGAAAGTGGTGTCTACTTCCTCACCCCTGGAGTCTGACTCAGCCCATGAATTGCTTTAACCAACTAACAGAACTGATACTCTGTGATTTCTGAGGGTTGACCTCAACAGGCCTTGCAGAGTCCACTCTCATTCTCTTGGTGCCCTGAGTCTACTATGCTATGAAGAAGCCCAAGGGATGAAAGGCCATCAAATAAGACAGAAACCCAGGCGGTCCAGAGAGCACAGCCATCCCACCAGCGGAAGAATCACCTGCCACCCCACAGAACAGTAGGAAGTAATAAACTGTGGCAGTTTTAAGCTACTAAGTTTTAGGCTGATCTGTTATGCAACAAAGGCTATCCCTGAAACCACATCCTTTCCAACACCAAGGCCATAAATACAGTCCCTATAATTTCTAAGAATCTTTAAAACATTTTCATTTTTAGGTGGTCTTTATATTTATACTAATGGTCCAGTGCACAAAATTCATGCACTTGGGGAGGAGGATCCCCCATCCTGTCATAGTGCAGGAGCTGCCCATTCCATTGCCCCAAAGAGGTAGGCCCTGCCCACCCATCTGGGGTTCCTGGATGGATTGCCCCAAAGAGGTAGGACTGAGCTAGGGGTCCTGCCTCCACGCCGTGTGGAGCTGTGGGACCCTTAGGCCTTGCCACATGGAGGTCTCCACCAGGCCCCAGGCCTCCTGGTGACGGACTGTGATGGTGTGATGCAAGTCCCCAATGCTGCAAGTCCATGCCCACCCAAGCCTGCTGTGCATGCAGTCTGCAGATTGGTCATTACGTGTGAGGGCGTCCCGACCATTAGCATATTAGCCCTTTATTATATAGATGTTATAAATCAGTCATCTAACTTAATTTTTTTCCATAAAGCAAATTGTCAGTCTGTTTGGGATGCTATGACAGAATACCATAGAGTAAGTGGCTTAAACAACAAAAATTTATTTCTCACAGCTTTGGAGACTAGGAAGTCCAAGATCAAAGTGCCAACAGATTTGGTTCTTGGTGAGGGCCCACTTCCTGGATTGTAGACCTCACTGTATTATCACATGATGGAGAGAGAGTACCACTGTCTCTTTCTCTTTTTATAAGGGCATTAATTCCATAATGAGGGCCTTACTCTTATATCCTTACCTAACACTAATTAGATCCCAATGTCCCACCTCCAAATACCATATTAAGGATAGGGCTTCACCATATAAATGGGTATGTGTGTGGACAGATGACATAACAATAAGCCAATTATGTTTTTATTAAAATGTTTTTATTTTATTTAGAGAGAGAGGAAAAGATAGAAACATCAATGTGAGAGTGTAACAGCGATCAGCTGCCTCCTGCATACTCCCTATGAGGGATAAAGCATGCAATCTGGGCTTTCAGTGCACAGGACAATGCCTAACCACTGAGCAACATCAGCCAGGGCCCCATCATTGTTTTCTAAATAGTCTATCCCTTTCACATGGCTGATCATGCTATTTTTGCCATACTCCAAGTTCCCATACATGTTTTGTCTGTTTCTAGGCTCTATTCTGTTTCAATGATCCAGACCAGACCAGTGCTGTCCAACAGATGTATGTAGGTAATATAATAACATACATATTATGCATAGTTACATATGTAATTTAAAATTTTCTAGTAGCCACATAAAGAAAAAGGGGAAATTAATTTTAATAATATATTTTACTTATCCTAATATGTTCAAAATATTACATTTTTAACATGTGATCAATATTTTAAAGTTATTTAAGACATATTTTACATTATTTTTTTACTCCTACTAAATCTTCAAATCTGGTGTGTATTTTACATTTATAGCACTTCTCAGTTCATACTAGCCACATGTGCTTAATAGCTATTAAATTGGACAGAGCAAGACTACATTATGTTATGACTACAGCTTCACAATCTGCCTTGATATCTCATAAAGAGAGGCCTTCCTTCTTGTTCTTCAAAATTACCTGGTTATCCCAAATTCTTTGCAATGTCACACGAATTAGAATCAGCTTACCAATTCCATGAAAAATTATGTTGGGATTTTTATTGAAACTACTGAATTTAAGGACAAGAGAGTCAACATCTTTATAATAATCTTATTATGCATGAACATGGTATGGTATGTCTTTCCATGTACATCTTCTTCTATGTCCTACAATTAACTTTTCTCTATAAAGACCATATATAGCCCAGCCAGTGTGGCTCGGTGGTTGAGCATTGACCTATGAACCAGGAGGTCAGAGTTAGATTCCTGATCAGGGCACATGCCAGATTACACACTTGATCCTCAGTAGGGAGCATGCTGGAGGCAACCGATCAATGATTCTCTCTCATCATTGATGTTTCTCTCTCTCTCCCTTTCCCTTCCTCTCTGAAATCAATAAAAATATTATACAAAATATCATATATAACTTTTATTAACGTTATTTATATATTCTGTATAAATGTGTTCCTTTTATGAATGGGATCTCCATTGTCCCTGGTTTGTGGTTTTTACTGAGTTCTCAGAGAGGAATATGAAAAATGGGCACAGAAAAGGAGTCAGAGTTCTAGCCACGTCACTGTATCTCTCAAATCTCTATCTCACTCTGTGCAACAGAGAATACAAATATCTTCCTTACAGGATTTCCATTTACACTCCTCACTAATCACTTTTGCCATACTGCATACCAATGTACCACCACTTACTGCTAGCCCACATGGTCCCTTTGTGAGAAATCTAAAGGGATACCAGGGCACATGGCTTGATAAACAGCTAATAGACTACATACCAGCCCATTTCCCACAGTGCCCCACTCCCAAGCAGATTAACTTTACAATAAATAACCTGCACATTGTACACGACAGCTCTATTATTAATGTTTGACATTTTCCTTTAAAAATCTACTCTTTTAAAAACTTATTTAATTAAAATTTATTTTTAAAAGAATATTATACTTAATTGAAAAAAAATCAGTATCAAATCCCATAAAAAGATAATCTTAAAATTAAAAGTTATAAGAACAATTCACACTATTTAAAACCTTGCTAGATACTATTGCCTGCCAAAGGTTCTGAACTTAAGCCTGTGGCTTCTTCATTAAAAAGAAAAAATTAGCCCTAGCTAGTTTGGTTCAGTGGGCCTATGGACTGAAGGGTCCCAGGTTCAATCCTGGTCAAGGGCGTGTACCACGGTTGCAGACTTGATCTGGGCATGTGTGGGCTGCAACCAACCAATCAATGTTTCTCTCTGTCTCTCCTCAAAACTCAATGGAAAAATATCCTTGGGTGAGGATTAATAAAAAAAAGAGAAAAAAAAAAGAAAAGAAAAAGAAAACTAGCAACTATTAAGGAGCATCAAGTAAATTTATCCTTAATATAATCAGATGAATGAAATATGAATGAAAACTAAATTACTTCCTTACTATGTTACAATATTCCAATATGCTTCCTTGGGAAAATACCAGAACAGTATGCGTAAGTATATTATGAATTCTCTCCCTTGTAGTAAATGATAAAAACAGCTACCATTTGAGAACATCCTTGGTCTAGACACTGTGGTAACTTCTATACATCCTCATCCCATTTTAATGCTCCTGACATCTATGGGTAACTAATAATAACTAATACAATAACCATTGGTATCATTAGCCCCAAAGCACAGATGAAGAAACTGAGGCTCAGTTGGCTAATTTGAGATTACACAAAAATGTCAAAATTTATTCTAGCCGAAACCGGTTTGGCTCAGTGGTAGAGCGTCGGTCTGCGGACTGAAAGGTCCCGGGTTCGATTCCGATCAAGGGCATGTACATTGGTTGCGGGCACATCCCCGGTGGGGGTGTGCAAGAGGCAACTGGTCGATGTTTCTCTCTCATCAACGTTTCTAGCTCTCTATCTCTCTCCCTTCCTCTCTGTAAAATATCAATAAAATATATTTTTTTAAAAATTTATTCTAACACCTTCCCCTTTAACCACTACATCCATCATGTAAAAGAAGTATGCGTGGATTAGGGGTTATTTCATGAAGCATGGATGCAAGGATTTCACACTTCATTTCCCCCAAAGGAAAAGTCCCCCTGACAGGCAGCTACACAAGCCCCACATGGGATCTCCTGGGTCTGGTCTGGCCAGAGCTGTCCTGGCTGCAGCTCCTGGGGACTGCCTGAAGGAGGCCCTGCAAATCTGCTTACTGAGGAGTCTAGCGTGAAAACAGTTACCTATAATCCTTCCTGGACCACAGAGATAGTTCTGCAACAATTCAGGTATTTGATCTGTCGAATTAAATTATTACAAGTGCAGATAATCCTTTCATGAGTCCTTACCAGAAGAACTGAATAATGTGATTTTGCTGGGACAGTCACAAGAAAACAAAATTCTTCAGGTTACTGACACAGTTGATTCTATATAGCAGAGTGCAAAAGTAAAGATGCCTTGGACAAAAACCTCACGAAAAACAAGATATGCTATGGTCAGACTAAAGCTGCAAAGGGATACTTCTGCTCTCGCAGCAAGATGCTGGTGGAACACCAATACCTCCGCCCCCAAGATGAAGGTGACAGGGCTAACTTTGACAGAGACACTAATAACCTAGCTGGGAGGCAAAGAATGTACACCAGAAGAGTAAACCAAACCCCGAACAGTGCTGGGAAAAGTGAGGACCAGATAGAGACAGGAACAGGAGGGAGGAGGTGGGGGGGCAAGTAGGGGGTGGGGGAAGACACATCCTGGCAGGAAGCACGAAAAGGTTCTTGTGGGCACAGAAAACCCAAGTAAAGCCCCAGCGAGTTTGGCTCAGTGGACAGAGCTTTGGCTTGCAGACTGAAGGGTCCCAGGTTCAATTCTAGTCAAGGGTACCTACCTAGTTGTAGGCTCAATCCCTGGCCCTGGTCAGGGCATGTGCAAGAGACCACCAGTGTGTCTCATATCGATGATTTATCTCCCTCTCTCCCCTTCCCTTCCTCCCTCCCTTTCTCTCCTTTCCCCTCCATTCTCTAAAAAAAATCAATGGAGGGGAGAAACCAAGATGGCAGCATAGGAAAATGCCTAACTGCAGCCGCAATCAACAATTCCAAAAAATACAACTAAAATATATAGTGGACATTATCCAGAACTACAGGAAAGTTGACTGACTGGAAATTCTACAACTAGAAGGAAAGAGAAAACCAGAAGGAAAATCAGAGGAGCTGTAAAAGCCTAAGGTATGGAGACACGGTGCGAGAGTGGGGAGAGGACGGAGCCGGAGAGGAGGAGCGGCTGAGTGCCTAGCTGGTGTTCCCTAGTGGGAAGGAGATAAAAGCCCCGGACTGTGCTGAACCCCAATTCTGACTGCACTTACCCCCAGTTCTGGGCGAGACCCTCGGGCCCCAGCCTCATACAGAGGGAATCTGGGCTGTAAGACAAAAGCTCAGGGGATCGGCACAAGGCAGAGCCCCTGAGTCGCGCACATTTCACGCAGGGGACAGACTGTTGTTTGAGCCGCAGGATTGCCCTAGCGGGAAGGAGACATAAGCTCCGGACTGCTCTAAACCTCACTTCCAACTGCACTGAACCCCAGTTCCGGGCTCATAGCAGGAGAGACTAGACCAGGGGTGGGCAAGCTTTTTGACTCAAGGGCCACAATGGGTTCTTAAACTGGACCGGAGGGCCGAAACAAAAGCAACCTGACCATGCTGGCACTCTCATCTTGGGCTGCTGGTGAAGGAGCAGAGGGGAAAGCAAGAGAACCCTCCGCTCTTTTGGCCCCGTGGGCTGGATAGAATAGCTGAACGGGCCAGATCCGGCCCGTGGGCCTAGTTTGCCCACAGCTGGACTAGACTGTCTGGTAGTGAGCGAAACTCTAGGGTGCCTTTCTCTCAGAAGTGCTTGCAGCGAGTACCAAAGGACACTGAGGTACACTGAGACTCAGGAACCTCAGAGGGCGGGGCTAACCAGAAGCCAAGGCTGTAGGCTCCACCCTGAAACTCCGCCCCATCCAAGCTGAGCACAGAGGCTTCTGCAGTTTTCCAAGTCTAGTGGAATAAGGCTGTTTCCTGGCATAGACACAGCTGATCCTCCCAACCTACCAACTCAGGGAAGCAGCGAAAATGTCGAGACAAGGAAACAGATCACAAACAAAAGAAATGGGAGGACAAAAAGTAACTGGATATAGACTTTGAAACCAAGCTTATAAGGTTTTTCAAGAATTTCCTAGAAAAGGCTGATAAAATAAATGAGACCTATGAGGATATGAAAAGGGATAAACTAGAAATAAAAAGGGATCAACTAGAAATAGTAAAGGATCAACTAGAAATAAAGAATACATTGTCTGAAATAAAAAATATTATACAGAGTCCTAAAAACAGAATGGAAGATTGCAAGAACCAAGTCAAAGATTTGGAACACAAAGAGCCAGAGGACACTCCTCCGCAGAAGCAAGAAAAACAGAGAATCCAGAAAGTTGAAGATAGTGTAAGAAACCTCTGGGACAACTTCAAGGGAACCAACATCAGAATTATGGGCGTCCCAAAAGATGACAGAGAGCAAGATACCGAAAACATATTGAAAGAAATTCCAATAGAGCAGGTAAGAGAGGTAATAATTCAAACAGAGCAGTTAAGAGAAGGCCCCTAAATGCCACATCAAAACATTCAGTTTAAAAGCATGAACTGTGTAAACACATAAGACTCCTAGCAAGGCCAAAACCGGTTTGGCTCAGTGGTAGAGCATCGGTCTGCGGACTAGAAGGTCCCGGGTTCGATTCCGGTCAAGGGCATGTATATTGGTTGCAGGCACATCCCCGGTAGGGGGTGTGCAAGAGGCAGCTGGTTGATGTTTCTCTCATCGACGTTTCTAGCTCTCTTATATCTCTCCCTTTCTCTCTGTAAAATATCAATAAAATATATATATTTTTTAAAAAAAAAGACTCCTAGCAAGTATTGCTGGTAAATGGGATGGAGCTTACTGTTTTTCAGTCCTAAATCACCTGCTTTCTCTCGGACATAGTCCTCCTGGTTGCCAACGTCTGGACCCTGAACTCTGTCTAGGAGTAGATTCAAAGAGCTCTGTCTAGCACTGTTCTCAACCTTTCTGTCCCAGGGTTAAAAATATCTAATAAATCACAATTTGGTGCATAATGCGAGTTGAATTCTTACATAGGGGTAAGTCCTTAAAAATAATATTTAATATTCTGACAAGTTTACTTGCAAGAATTAGTTTTATATTTTATATTTTAAAATATCAAGCAAAGTAAAGATGCCTTGGATAAAAGCCTCGTGAAAAACAAGATATGATACAGTCAGACTAGTTTTTCCTCATAAAACTAAAAAGGTGAGTGAGTCCTCTTATAAAACTCCTTTTTTTTTTTTTTTTTTTTTTTTAATTACACCCCTGCCCTGGCTGGTATGACTCAGGTGGTTGGGTATTGTTCCATGCACCAAACGGTCACCGGCTCAATTCCTGGTCAGGGCACATGCCCAGGTTTTGGGCTCCATTCCCAGAAGGGGGTATGCAGGAGGCAGCCGACTGACATTCCAATCACACATTGATATTTTTTCTCTCCCTCTCCCTTCCTCTCTTTGTAAAAATATCAGTAAAAATATATTTTTTTAAAATTGCATCCCTGCCTAAGCTCAAATAATTTCATTTACAGAAAATACAGCAAAGTTAGAGATCAAATATCCCTGAACCTGAGTTATCTAAAGTTACCCTGTGGTCAGGACAGCCCGGCAAGGCCTCAAACCAGTACCAGGTATTTCAGGAGGCAGTGTGCACACTTGTGGTTTTGTGGTCTTCAACCGTCTTGCCAGCCTGGAGGACTCTGCTGGCCAGGGACAGCAAGTGACAGTGTGCAGCCTGGCTCAGAGAACCCAGCATAGGAGAGTCTGCACCTCCAGAGACGCATTCCCTGCTGAAATCTCACTGCTGTGGCTCTTGCTACCCTTCCAGGGACCTGACCAAAGACCCTGAACAGGAATATTTCCCAACTAATGAGCAATATTCTCCAGCTGGAGGAAAAGGCAAAAAGGAAAAACTTTCTACTCGTCTGTTTTAATTTCAAATGGAAGCAATCTGCTGATATAATGTATCGTGTTATGGTCACTTGTGTCCTTCTGGCCCATAATGTCTATGGACCTCAAACATATTTTTCTCAAAGCTCCTCTTTGAAGCACCCACCCTGCGCCTGGCTTACTTAGCTCGCTGTAGGCATGTTAACTATTCTCCCATTTGAACAAAATAATAGTGGGGTGTTAGAGGAAGCTTAAGCTCCCAGGGAGGGGGTCATCTCTCACTGGAGCTGGAAATCCACTGCCCAAATCCAGGGGAGGAGGAAGGGCTGTCCCTAGGCAGCCATTGGCTAAAAAATCAGAAAGTTTCCTTAGAGCTAGCTAAACACTGTGACAGCTAGACTGTGGAGGGTCACGGAGAGAAAGAGAAGGCCTCATGGTTGGAAAGGGGTGTGACTACCGAGGGAGCAGGAAAGTTTGGAGGAGCACAACTGCTCCACAGAATGCCACTCCATCACCCTGCTCCCAGAGTTGCAGGTGCAGTCACCTCCCTGCAAAGCCCACCTCCCTGCCAGCATCTTGGGCAGAAAGGCAGGGACTCCAAGGGCCACTTCTCAGTCTGTCTCAGATGTGGAAGCAACCTCAGGACAAACCAGGTCTGGAAATCTTTTCTAGGTCTGGTATCTATCATCACATGTTCGCCGCATTCCTCTGCTCCTCTAGGAGAACATGAAGTTACTGAATACCAAGCTAATCCTGGCAGTTCATCAACAGAGGGAGAGCCCGGACAGACACACTAACAGGCACAGACTCGTAGAACAAAGAACCAGCAGCTGCCCTCAGGGCGACAACACAATCCAAGGAGCCACAAGGAGGCACAATCAAGACCTGACGGCAGGCCCTGTGCAAACACGACAGCTCACTCCCCCAGGAACACCGTCCCACAGGATTTTTGCAGGTGACAAGCCAAGGATGGGAGAGCTCACCCAGTGTCTACAAAAACGGCACAGCCCCAACTGCTTTCTTGCCACTAGAGCCAGTCAGAAGTATCTGTTCTGGCTCTCATACTGCACTTTTCCCTTGGAGGCCACAGGCTCTGCCTGCTGATGCCACTCAAACTTGTTCACAGGAAAGACCACAAAGTGGTCTGTGCAGGATTCCACAATGACTTCCTCTCCACTCCCTAGGAGATGAACTCTTAACTCCTCTGGTTGGCATTAAGGGCCTCTTACACCTGACCTCCCACTCATCTCCACAGCTTCATCTCCTTCTGCTGTCCCCACAACTCCCCCAAAGAGATGGGTTCTCCCTCCTTCGACCATTTTGTCTGGAAAACTACTCTTCCTCTGTCAAGGCATCCATTTGGCAGGTGGGTGGCTGAGATCCTCCTTGGCAAAGAAGGGACAAGGCCAAGAGAACCTGAGTCCTCACCACAAATGGCCGCTGAATCAATGAACTAAAGGACAGTCTCCTCAGTGAGAGCAAGCCCTGCGGACCAGCCCTCTGGACCCTCCAAAGTGCCTCAACACCAGAACCAGAGAGGTGACCTAGAAATGCCAACATCCCCTGCTCTTCTCTAACGCTAGTGTGTGTTGACCCTCGTTTCTTGAATGTCCCAAATCCTCAATTAAGACTTGACAAACCTGCTCTGGTGGTCCGGCAAGGGCCCGAAGTGCCCAGGTCTCCAGCACCTCAAAGGGCATCCAGAGGGACTTGGCCTGGCACTAGAACCTGTAGGCTGTCCATCTCTAACAAAAAGAACTGAACAGACCCAGTGTCCGGAATATCTCCCGGTGCTTAAGAATTGTCCTGGAGTAATCTTTACCTAGCAGGACGAGGAGACCCAGCTCCGCGAGAGGCAGGTAGGCAGGTGTTCCCTTTTCCCTCCCCCGCGCCTTCATCACCCCCTACCCGGGACCACAAGAGCCTGGCCGGAGGCCCTGGATAACCGCTCACAGCCTTCTCCCCTCCACCTTCAGGGCCAGGCCGCCCGCAAACCCAGGAGGCCACTTCGCCAGGAGCTTCGGTCCCGCCCACTGCCCGCGACTCTGAACTCCGGAGACCCCGGACGCCCAGGCCCACGCCAGCGCCGCGGGGGTCAGAGGACGCATCTTCCCCACCTCACCCCACCCCACCCCGGAAAGGGGAGCCCAAACAAGTCCTGCTGCGGACGGGACCGGAAGAGCACGGGCTGGGCGGACTATCGGCGAAGGGTCGGGGCCTCAGTAGTCGCCCGGGAGCCACCGTCCCGGCCAGGGGCGCCGCGGGGCGCCGGGGGCGGAAAGAGTAGTGGCCAGCCCCGGCCTCCTCCGGCCTCCGGTCCCGAGCGCAGCCGTCCCGAGGGGAGGGAGGCCCGGGAGCAGACAGGAGAGAGGACACTTACTTAGAAGGCTACATAGTTTCACTCCCTGCCCTTTCCGGAGCAGCGGCGACACCAGCGGCCCCTGGGCTCCGGCCTCAGGTACCGCCACCCTAGCGCGCGGCCCCACGCCACCGCCCACCCTCCTGCTCCACCGTTGGGCGGAGCCGCGTCCCGGAGTCTGCCCAATGAGCGGCCGTCCTCGCCCAGAGTGACGTGCGCGCAGAGCAATCATGAAGCGGGCCCGGCCGGGGGCGGGGTTCAGGCGGCGCACTGCGCTTCCTACTCCGGCCGGCGAGCCCCGAGCTGCCGACTGCGCGTGCCCAGAACGGGAGAGGGCGGGGTCGCGAGCCACTGTGTCGCGGGAAGGGGTCCAAGCTTGGTCTCTGGAAAGCGGGCAGGATTGCGACTGGGGATCCAGGAGCCATAACCTCCTCATGGATCGCCCCTTACTGCTGGCTTTGGAGGACGGAGGTGCCCACTTCGATGAAGTACACCACTCCCGTCGCTGGCAGGGGCTGGGCGTCACGGTCCTTAGGTTCTAAACCCCTCACTTGCTTGGATGTAGAGTGACACGACCCCTCATCCCTTTATTTTTTTACCTGGGCCTCAGTTTTCCCCATCGGTAAAAATAGAGGGTTAGATAAGCGAAGCGCTATTATTCCAGACCTGCAGTGGGGTGGGGAGGAGGGAGAGACTGGGGACCTACACGTGACCTCCCGCGCGGGGCCCCGCCCACCCCCTGTCCAGGGGACGGCAGCACCCCGCGAGGACGGGCGGGGTGGGTGGATCCTAAGGAACACGACCCAGCCATCCTCGGCAGCGGCTGAGGCGGAGCGCGCAGCTCGCCGGTTAGCCCTAGAGACGGCACCCGAGGAGGATGGGGGCCGCAGCCCGGGCTTCGCAGGGGGCTACCGCGGAGGCCAGGGCAGTACAGAGACTCGGCGTGTGACTTGGGCGTATCTGGGAGGATGGACGAGGGGACCGGGGGCAGCTAACGCGCACGGCGCACGTCGCGAGTCCCTAGCCGGCTCCGTCGACAGCCCTGCAGCGCGGAGCTGGTCTGGGGCCATGAGGAAGGTGCCAGCGGCCGCACCCGGAGCCGCCGTGGGGACTGGCCGTTCGGCTGTGCTGAGGGCCTGAGGCCGAGAGCCGGGGCGCAGGCAGGCAGGCGGTCCGGTCGCGCCGGAGCGCATCGCTATGGCGAGGGAGGAGTGCAAGGCGCTGCTGGACGCGCTCAACAAGGCGACGGCATGCTACCACCACCTGGTGCTGACCATCGGAGGCTCGGCGGACTCGCAGAACCTCCGCGAGGAGCTCCAGAAGACGCGCCAGAAGGCGCGGGAGCTGGCGGTGGCCACCGGCGCGCCGCTGACGACCGCGCTGCGAGACCGGGGCCTGGGCGCCGAGGAACGCGCCGAGTTCGAACGCCTCTGGGTAGCCTTCTCCGGCTGCCTGGACCTGCTGGAAGCCGACATGCGGCGCGCGCTGGCGCTGGGCGCCGCGTTCCCCCTGCACGCGCCGCGCCGGCCGCTGGTGCGCACGGGCGTGGCGGGCGGGGCGGCCGGCGTCGCCGCCCGGGCGCTGAGCGTCCGCACCCTGCGGCACGAGGCGGAGCGCAACTTCGACGCGGACGACCTGCGCGAGCTGGAGCGGGATGTCCGTCAGGTGGGCCAGATGATCGACGACCTGGAGATGAAGGTCAACGTGCCCCGCTGGACGGTGCAAGCCCGGCAGGCGGCGGGCGCCGAGCTCCTGACGGGTGCTGGAGCCTCCTCGGCGGGCTTTGTGTCCGTGGAAGAGCGCACCGGGCCCTGCGACCCGAGCAAGGCCCTGGCTGCCACTGTGTTCAGCGCCGTGCTGCTGGCCGCGGTGGCCCTGGCGGTGTGCGTGGCAAAGCTGAGCTGACCGACGCCCGACAGCCTGCCGCGCAGCTCCTTCCGGACCGCCACCCTCCTTCCCCAGAGACGCCCCGCTCCCCGAACCACCCTTCCCGCTGGGACTCGCGATGGGAGTGGAATCTGGCACGTTTAAGGGGAGCAATTCCAAAACCCCGTGTGTGTGCGCAGGTGTACACGCGTATTCCAAGCACACATCTACCAGCGAAACGTGGTTTCCTCCCGCTGGCCAGGGAGGAGTTAATTTGTGCAGACTGCCAGGGCATTACCGCTAATGTTGGCAGGAGCTTTATCCTCTATTAATAGAAAACGGTCCACAGTGACCCCAGATTCCTCTGAGTTAATGGGTGACCGCGTGTGCTGCTGGGGCGTGTTTGCACCGAGTCCCAGTTTGGTGCCGCCACCCCTCCCGGAGACTCCCACGCTCTACACGGGGCAGTTTGATGAAGGCGGTGATGAAATGCAGTGTGGAGAGGGGGGGTACTTTGCTGGAGGGGGGGTTGTTTCTTTCTGGACAAGAGGCAAATTGCAACAGGATATAAGCAGGTTTTTGTTTGTTTTTATTTGTTTTACTTTAATCCTTTGGGGCCTAAGTTTAGGAGAGGGAAAATAGACGTTCATGCAAAGTGCTTTCTGGACGGGCTCACAATTGCTCTTCTTGGCAGAGTCACCAAAAGCAGCTAGAAGAGGTTTGGGGTTGTGCCCTCGCTGCAGGGTCTGACTCTGCTTAGGAAACCAGAGAAGGGCCACAGGACCTTCCTCCATGGGGTTGGACCCCTGCACACACTGCCTCTTTTTAAAAGGGCTCTCCCTCGCCCGCCGGGGCGGGGTACGAGCGTTGGGAAGGGCCGCCTGCTGTATAAACAGGAACTTTCTCCTTCCCTTTGGCTTATTTTTGTTCCAAAACTAGACCAGAGTTTTTTATCCTCCTTTTCGCGGAGGGCTAGGGAATCCTCTTTGGAACCCTTAATCCTGTCTATCCCTTGGAATTTGCTTGCCAGCCAGTAGGAGCGCTGGCTTTGGAAGGAGCTGCACAGCTCTCTGACCCAAACACTGCCCCCTGAGGGGACATAGTAGCATCACCGGCGTGCAGAGAACGTAATCGTTTTAACTTGGAATTTGATGTGTTTTAAAAATAACAATCATTTTAAAGAAAAATCACATTGTGTACTATCAAAGTTGTTGTTTTTTTTTTCCTAAAGAACATCTGGCCACGAATTTATACGTGCCAATAAGTCAAACATAGTCTTTACTTATATACTTTGGTTACTAAATATGTATTTCCGTTTAGCTTTAAAATTGATCTTGAAGGCAGGAGGTCATAACAAAAACTATTAGAACCACAGGTGTAGGTGACAGAAATTAAGCAGCCCTTGCTTCTCTTGGTCAATAAATAAAGAAATGTAGAAAACACCCTGGGTCTGAGGCTAGAATTTGCCTGAGCTGCGCTGCCACCTCCTACCTGTGTTACCGAGAGAACACCTGCTGAGAAAAAAAGATGCATTTACTCCCTAAAGGTAATAATTAACTAACAAGGGTTTTTTCCTTCCTTTTTTTTTTTTTTTACCTCCAAAGTAAAAAAAGGGACCAAGAGGGGAGAATTGGCGGGTTTTCACAAGGGCAGCTTGGGAGGGGCAAAGGCAGAGGCAAATAGCAGCCGGAGTGCTGTTTGGGCGCCCAGTCCTAAGGACAATCTCCCAGCCCAGCCCACTCCCAGCTCCTCAGCACACAGGTTCCAGTAACTTAGAATATGAGATGCTTGCATAGCAGTTTCAAACGACTCACAGGGTCTTAACCCGATTAAAGTTTTATGACAATAACTAATTAAAAGGAACTTATGCCTCATCCAGTCTGGGTGAGTCTAAATAGCGGCCAACATAACATTATTTTGCATCTGACAGTCCAGGGTACTTTCAGAGATGACACAGAAAGTTTTCTAACTCTTTTCTTCCTCTTCCCATATACAACACAACATGGAATCTCTGTCACTTTCCCCAAAGTCTCATCTCAGGCAAGAGGAGGCTGGGGTATTTTGGGACCCAGTGTTGGAAAATATCCCTAAAAACTGAGCCCTAAGTAAATTCTTCCCTTTCAAATACTGTGATTCTGTTCTCTTTTTTTTAAAAAAGAATAGTTTATTTTTTTAAAAAGAGAATAGTTTTATTGATTTTTTTGAAAGAGAAGAGGAGAGAGGGAGAGAAAGAAATAGCACACTCCCTACTGGGGATGGAACCAGCAACCTCCTAGTGTGTAGGACAACCCATTGAGCCACACTGGCCAGGGTCTGACTATGTTTTTATCAAGGTGTTTTGTTTATGAAAAACAAATTGTTCAGCAGAACCTGTTTTAAAAAAACTTTAGAAGTTGTGTAATCCATAGAGAGCAATTGGTTGCCACTCTTTCCACCCACTTGGCAGATCCTTGAGTCTTCACTTACATGTGCAATCAAATGTGCACCTGATTCTGAGAGTCCTCTGCTCACTGAAATTAGTGACAGAGTGTTGCAAAATTAGGCCAAATTACAATAAACATTTTTTTTTCTGTAGACTTGTTAGCTTAAACAACACCCTGAGTTTGAAAATGTTAAACATTAGGACTATTTGGCATTATTTGTAGTTATAACATTGCCTAATAGAACTTTTGCTCAATGATACAAGCAAAATCACTTGCTGCTTGAGCAACAGGCTACTCTTTTCTCTCTGCTCTGATTTCTATATATGTTTCAAGAAATTGCTTTCTTGTAGAAGCCTGATTTAATTTAGATGTTTGATATGTGTCTCAAAAAAACACTTGGTATGATCTTATACCATGATACAAGTGATAGAAAAGAAAACAAATTCAACATGTTTAATATAGGGTATAATGAAGCGGTCAATGTTAAGGTCTAGGTCAGAGAACATCTAATTTCCCAAATTAAAAGTACAAGCTAAAGGATAGAGCTTTACTTCCAAAGTAAAATGCTATTGTTAAGTAAGATCTCAGGTGAAGTTAAATACTTGTAAAGAGGAAACATCCCTGGCTTTTCCTTTGGGAAAACAGCACTGCTTTCTGTGATACTGAAAAGACAAGAACTGGATATGTCAAGGCACTTATCATGGGAACTTTGAATTATTGCTGTTAGTTTAAAAAAAAAGCACCAACTAATAATGTTTGTGGGAGAAAAAATGCCTGCTGGCAAATGCTTTTTTTATGTGCTCTAAAAACTTACACTTTCAAAATGCCAGAAGGGAAAATATTTTTGGTGATTAAAAATAGAGCATAAACTTTATGATTTACCTAAAGTTTACAATAAGCTACATATGAGATGCATGATGTCAAATGACTAAAAAGTACTTTTGACTGGAGAGAGAGAGAGAGAGAGAGAGAGAGAGAGAGAGAGAGAGAGAAAGCGAGCCCTGATAATGCTGCATTTTCCTTTTCAATGTGCACATTGGTATGTTTTTATTACTTGGCTGCTTTTCAGAATGTAGTTCTCTCTTTTTTATTGAGTGCTTGCTAAGAGTGTGAGCCCTAGAGCGAGTCTGCATGTCAGTCTGAGAAACAAAGTGATTAGGACTGGTCTTTATGCGCTTCGAGGGCATGCCTCCTCCGGCAAGGCCTGGCCAGCTGCAATTGTCAGGGACGCTGCCTCTTTCCAGGTACCTCAGACAAGTCACTGAATCCCTGTGCCTCACTTCCCTTATTTATGACATGGCTGTGTGTGTGTGCACGCGCGCTCGCGGGGAGGGGGGGGGGTGTTCCTCACTAACTCCAAGGTCCCTTCCAGACCTTAAAATGTTTAATGGAATGCAGTTAAGCAAGAAAGGGTTATTTTGATTGCTTGGTGTGTTTTGGTGCATATTGAAATGGAATCTTACAGTTTGGTGGTTATTGTCTAAAATTAGTCTGTGGGTAAAATTCCATATGATTTTAAAAAAATTAGAATGAACTAAGCTTACTGTGATGTTAGTCCATATCAGAACTAGTGGGTGGACATAAGAAGCAAAATTGTGTCAATGCTACTTAAATTAGATTAGGAATTTAAATTCAAACCCTAACTCTACGTCCAAGGAAGCCCAGTGTTTATTAAATAGTTTGTTGTGCCCAGCAGCTGGACCACCTAACCTGATTCTGGGAAATTACAGATGCGAAAACCCGTCATTTGTCACGCAGACTGGGAGAATCCTATTCTGTAAGTAACCTGGTGCCCTCAGGACTGTGACTACGTTGGCCGCCTGATGTCAGAGAGTGTGAGCACAGCATGGATTGTTTTGAATGTGGCGTTGATAGGAGCAGGGAGGAAATGGTGGGCACTAACCGTGTTCCTGGGTATTATAAGTCATTTCTGTTCTGTCTTCACCAAAGAAGATACACTCTGACCTGGGAACTGGCTCTCTTTGGGAGTTTTCCCCGGGAACGCTGTCCATTCTCAGATTCTGGGAAGCTGTTTGACATCATAAAAAGATTAACTACCTGGTTATCAGACTTTAGGATTCTGGGGTCGGACACACTGACCACATACCCCACAGCCTTTATTCTGCTATATGTAGCTTTTCTTCCTTATCCCTATGTAATCAGCCAACTGGTGGAAGCTGTTAGATTAGTTTTTAAAAATATATATATATTTTATTGATTTTTTACAGAGACAAAGGGAGAGGGATAGAAAGTCAGAAACATCGATGAGAGAGAAACATCGATCAGCCGCCTCTTGCACACCCCCTACCCGGGATGTGCCCGCAACCAAGGTACATGCCCTTGACCGGAATCGAACCTGGGACCCTTGAGTCTGCAGGCCGACGCTCTATCCACTGAGCCAAACCGGTTTTGGCTAGATTAGTTTAAAAAAAATAGTTTTTATTGATTTGAGAGAGAGGAAGGAAGAGGGATAGAGACATAAAAACATCTATGAGAGAGAGAAATATCCATCTTGCTGCCTCCTGCATGCTCCCTATTGGGGATCGAGCCCACAACCCAGGCATGTGCCCTGACAGGTGCCCTGATCTGATGTCTTTTTGGTTCATGGGTTGATGATCAACTACTGAGCCACGTGAGCAGGGCAGAGCAGTTTTTTAAAAGATGCCACATCTTGCCGAAACCGGTTTGGCTCAGTGGATAGAGCGTCGGCCTGCAGACTGAAGGGTCCCAGGTTCGATTCCGGTCAAGGGCATGTGCATTGGTTGCGGGCACATCCCCAGTCGGGGGTGTACAAGGGGCAGCTGGTCGGTGATTCTCTCTCATCGATGTTTCTGGCTCTCTGTCCCTCTCTCTTCCTCTCTGTAAAAAATCAATAAAATATATTTAAAAAAAAAAAAAAAAAAAAAAAAAAAAAAAAAAAAAAGATGCCACATCTGCTGCTCTCTCCTATTGCCTACAATTCGAATAAACATAAGATTCAACCTGGTCTCTACTCTTTGACTTTATGGCGACAGGCAGCAACGGACCTGTTATGTCTGGTATCAGCAACAGATCCAACGTGAATTAAAAAGCTTTGTGTCGCCGAAACCGGTTTGGCTCAGTGGTAGAGCGTCGGTCTGCGGACTGAAGGGTCCCGGGTTCGATTCCGGCCAAGGGCATGTACAATGTTTGCGGGCACATCCCCAGTAGGGGGTGTGCAAGAGGCAGCTGGTTGATGTTTCTCTCATTGACATTTCTAGCTCTCTATCTCTCTCCCTTCCTCTCTGTAAAATATCAATAAAATATATATTTTAAAAAGGTTTGTGTCTCTTAACTAAGATGTTTATTAATAATTAAAAATTAAAGATAATATATATTTGATATATTTATGACTTAGTTGGAAAAGGCGCCCTCAAATGATTCAGCTGTCAACTATTGTGATTTAAAAAAAAAAATCCTAATCTTTTTCATCCATGTTTAAAGTGAATGTCCTGATCAACATATTTACCCTTCACAGATTTCATTACATAAAGAGGTGTTCAGAAATACCCCAGGCTTATAAATCTCCAAGTGCTGTTCTACAATATGATTATACTTATCTTTTAATGCAGCCTGAAATCCAGGAGGAAAAGTAGGTCTCCACATGAAGGATCTTTGGCTGTGGTCAACAAAAATCAAAGTCACATTTAAATGTTGTTCCTTTGGCTCTTAGAAACGGAGACCAAAGGAGCAGGGACTGACCACATGCTGCAGCCCTGTGTCCACGAGGAATAATGGATTTCTGGAAAATCATTCTTCTCTTTCATTTACTTGTTTTCGTCTCATTTCACAGAGGAATCTGAGTGTTTTTGTTGTAGTA
Organism: Vespertilio murinus; assembly: GCA_963924515.1. Lineage (NCBI taxonomy): Eukaryota > Metazoa > Chordata > Mammalia > Chiroptera > Vespertilionidae > Vespertilio > Vespertilio murinus. The sequence goes on from OZ004716.1 coordinate 29,094,390, forward strand.
TCATGAGATCTTGGGCATCCTTGTTCTTTGGTGTGTAAGTTTAGAATTGTATAAACTTGAGACTCATGTGACAAATGTAAATATGCCAAATGAGGGCTCCTGTTGGCAAAATGATTTTGAAGAGTCCTTTTAATATGCTATTGCCACAAGGCAAATTTGAGTGTCTCCTGCTTGTATGCATGTGTTAGGCATATAGAGAAGATCTACAAGGAAATGCACAGAAATGAAAATATTAAGGTGGTGGGATTATGAATGATGTTTTTTTCAGTATTTTTAATTTAGTGTTCTATGGTGTTTTTACAATAAAACTTTGAATGCTCTTATCACCTAGAAAATGTTGTTATTAAATTATATATTTTGTTACAGTTCGAGTCTCAATTATAATAAGAAACAATTTTAGAACCTTCCTCCCCAAAACAAGGCAAAACACTTCTGGAATCTTACCCCAGAGAATCAGAAGCATTCTTTGAAATATGGTATCAAGACAGAATAGTATAGAGGTTAAGAGCACTGCCTATGGAATAAGATACATCTAAGTTCTGATCCGACTTCCTTAAATAACTTCCTTAATCTCTCTGACCTCAATTACCTTATCTTTACAATGGGAGTGTATATATTAGTATGTGAAAACATTTAACTTTCTAAAATTCAGTTTGGAGGTTAAAACTAGATAAACTTGTCAAATGAGAGAAATTATGTAACCAAGAAGTTAAGGCTACAGAGGGAAATTCAGGTTGATGCAGAGGTTGGAATCCATACATTTATAAAGTCCAACTTATTGAGGTATGATTTAAATGCAGCAGCACTCACCCTTCTTAGGTGTTCAGTTTTGAGTTTTGACAGATGTATACAATCCTGTAACCACCACCCTAGTCAAGATAAAAAATGTTTCCTTCACCCCCAAAAGTTTCCCATGTCCTTTAGTAGTCATCCTTTCCTCTCACCCCTGACTCTGGCTACCACTTACCTGATTTCTGTCCCTATAGTTTTGCCTTCTCCAAAATGTCACATAAATGGAATCCATACATTTCAAAAAAAATATGTTTTTACTGATCTTAGAAAGAGAGGAAGGAAAGAGGGAGACAAAAAAACACAGATGAGAGAGACATTTATTGGCTGTCTTCTGCACGCCCCCTATTGGGGATCGAACTCAAAACATGGCAAGTACCCTGACCCAGAATCAACTCTGCAATCTCACGGTGCACAAAATAATGCTCATCCAACTGAGCCATACTGGCCAGGCAGAATATACATTTTTGAGAGAAAAAATATGAATCTTTTAAAGACTCTCCTCAGAAAACCTTTTGGGAAGTGAGTTTTATGTGGTGATTCTTATAAAAAATATATTTTATTGATTTTTTACAGAGAGGAAGAGAGAGGGATAGAGAGTTAGAAACATCAATGAGAGAGAATCATCGATCAGCTGCCTCTTGCACACACCCCACTGGGGATGTGTCCGCAACCAAGATACATGCCCTTGACCAGAATTGAACCGGGACCCTTCAGTCCTCAGGCCAATGCTCTATCCATTGAGCCAAACTGAATTTGGCTATGTGGTGATTCTTGGTGCACAGGATGTTACTGGTCATTCATAGGCAAATTTTGTTTCACAGTAGTGACATGCCTTGGTTTCTAGGCAGGTGGAATCTATAAGCTAAAATAACCTCTCCATTGCTAGCCCTGCAGATCACATTCTCTTCCCTTTTCAAGGGAAAAAAAAACTGGTAAATAATGGATAATAGAAATTAATTTAGGATCACTGAAAGAGAGATTGAAATAAAAGCCCTCTTGGAGCTGTGGGTAAGAAGCAATGTGACATGTTTGTAACTTTTTCCTCCAGGATTATGCATGTTCTAATAAATCAAATGAGGAAAGTTTGTATTGTGAAGATAGCTAGGGAGGACTACAGTAATAGAGCATAAGAATGAAGAGTCAACTTTCCTTAGCGATGAAGTAACTGCTGACTTGTATTTCGAGGGAATGGTAATTGCTAGCACTAGGAGGGGATGGCTGTGTGCACTTACTGTCAGGCCTGTGGTAGCTGGCAGTGTGCATGGCAAAACAGGTCGGGGCATGGCATTCAGATCAAAATCTGGAGAGTTTTTGATACCTGCTGTTGTGGGACCTTGAGTAAATCACAATGAACTATCTTTTCATTATCTCTTGCCCATTTTTCTACACAATTGGAGTTTTTTCTTTTCAATTTTTCCTAATTATTTTTTAAAATATATTTTTATTGATTTCAGAGAGGGAGAGTGAGAAAGAGATAGAAACATCAATGAAGAGAGAGAATCATTGATTGGCTGCCTCCTTTGTCGGAAGCCTTGACTAAAGTTTTTTCATCTTAACAAAAACCTGACATTCCAGGAGAGTTAGGTCTCTGTTTCCCCCAGGCAGCTGCTGCTTACAGAGATAACATATACAGCACAACCTGCCATTACACAGATTTGGCCGATAGCAAGAAATAACACAGCTAAGACTCACATCCTGCTATCACACAAGCAGCTGCATCCCCCTGACCTGCCCCAAGAAGCTGTATATATACCAGAAACTTTGAAATAAAATTTGAGGCTTTATCAGATTCTTGTCTTGCCTCCATTCTTCTGCGTCTCTTGTCTCTTCTCATTCCCTTACAGGATCCTCCTCGCCCACATTGATTGTCCCTCAGGTCGGGATACTCCTTCATGCCCCACCCGGGATGGAGCCCACAACCCAGGCATGTGTCCTGACCAGGAATCGAACTGTGGTCTCCTGGTTCATAGGTCAGTGCTCAACCACTGAACCATGCTGGCTGGGCCATTTTTTCTAATTCTTAATTCTTTATGACAGGCACCACAGGTGATTTTTATTTTGTTTTTTATATCTCAGACTCTCTTCTGGTGTTTTTATCATAATAAAGTTATACATATGGACAGAAAGTGTGTCAAATTGAAAGCCGATGATTGAGGCATTGTATAAATGGACCTTCCCTCCAGTGCTCAGCCAAATCCCAGCTGACTTGCTGACCACAATCTCATAGGAGATAGAGTCAGACTCACCCAGCTAAGATGCTCTCAAGTTCCTGGTACAAAAAAACTGTGAGATAGTAGATGTTTATTATCTTAAGCCATCAAGTTGTTTGGTTTTTTTTTTTGTTTATTTGTTTTTAAGAATTTAACAGCAACAGATAAGTACATCTACTAATTAGTTTTCCTGTGAGCAGAGCACATTAGATTTTAATATATTTGTATCTTTTGCTGCTCAGATTCTATTCTTTGATTCTGTTCTGGCTCTTGGCTATAGTTAAGATTGTTAACTATATAATAATATAGTTTTAGGCCGAAACCGGTTTGGCTCAGTGAATAGAGCATTGGCCTGAGGACTAAAAGGTCCCAGGTTTGATTCCGGTCAAGGGCATGTACCTTGGTTGTGGGCACATCCCCAGTGGGGGGTGTGCAGGAGGCAGTTGGTTGATGTTTCTAACTCTCTATTCCTCACTCTATAAAAAAATCAATAAAAAATATAAATAATAATAATAATAATAACATAGTTTTAGGATACTAGAGGCCCAGTGCACGAAATTCATGCACTTGGGGTGGGGTCCCTCAGCCCAGCCTGCACCCTCTTGCAGTCTGGGACCCTTCGGGAGATGTCTACCTGCTGTCTTAGGGCCTAAGTCGGCAGTCAGATAACCCTCTCATAGTTCAGGACCCCTCACTCCTTACCGCCCATATGCAGCAGAGGCAGGACTGTGCTTGCCAGCCATGAGCCCAGCTTCTGGCTGAGCGGCGCTCCCCCTGTGGGAGCACACTGACCACCAGAGGGCAGCTCCTGCATTGAGCATCTGCTCCCTGGTAGTGTGCATCATAGCAACTGGTCGTCCTGTCATTCGGTTGATTTGCATGTTAGCTGTTTATTATATATGACTACAGGCCCGGTGCACGAAATTTGTGCACAGGGTGAGGCGGGGAGGGCACGGGGGTGTCCCTCAGCCCAGCCTGCACCCTCTCCAATCCAGAACTGCTGGCTCCCAACTGCTCACCTGCCTGCCTTCCTGATTGCCCCTAACCATTTCTGCTTGCCAGCCTGATCACCCCCAATCACTCCCATGTCAGCCTGATTGATGTCTAACTGCTTCCCTGTCAGCCAGTTTGCCCCCAACTTCCCTCCTCTGCAGGCATGGTCACCCCTAACTGCCCTCTCCTGCAGGGTTGATTGTCCCCCCTTGCAGGTCTGGTGCCTCCCAACTGCCTTCCCCTGCTGGCCATCTTGTGGCGGCTATCTTGTGTCCATATGGGGGCAGGATCTTTGACCACATGGGGGTAGCCATCTTGTGTGTTGGAGTGATGGTCAATTTGCATATTACTCTTTTATTAGATAGGATAGAGGTTTGGTGCATGGGTGTGGTCCGGCTGGTTTTCCCAGAAAGGTATCCTGGATCAGGGTGGAGGTTCCTTTGGGGCATGGGGTGGCCTGGGCGAGGAGCCTGTGGTGGTTTGCAGGCCAGCCATGCCCCCTGGTGACCCAGGCAGGGGGCCCTGGTATCTGGAATTTATTTACCTTCTACAATTGAAATTTTGTAGCCTGGAGTGGAGCCAAGCCTTCTGCTAGCTTGTGGTGGCAGGGGATTTATTTAACTTCTATAACTGAAACTTTGTAACCTTAAGCTGATGCCTGGGCCAGCCAGGGTGTGCGGAAAGCTTGGCTTCCTCTATTGCCTGGGAAACCCAAGCCTTCCTCCTGCTTTCTGTGTGGCTGTAGCCATCTTGGCTGTGTTAATTTGCATACTTGCTCTGATTGGCTTGTGGGTGTGGCTTGTGGAAGTAGCAGAGTGATGGTTAATTTGCATATTACTCTTTTATTATATAGGATGATCTCTGGATACACACATAACCTGGTGCTGCATTATCATAGAGCTGCCTAAGATGACCCACACAGCAGTGTGCAGTTCTGGATCTAAGATCTAATTCTAACCAAAGTGCATCACTTTGCTATGTACTCCAGAACTTGGCCATCTCTCAAGAGTGACCACCTTTGGGAAAACCACCTGACCTAGAAACAAACATTTGTACCTACAAACCATGGTGTTATTTTACAGTGAAGAGTGTGCCCTTTCTTAACTCTTCTGTGAATGATTTCTCATCTGGGAAATGGCAATAGCTATTTCTATTATAATATTTTGTGAGGATTTTACAAAGTTTCTAATGCCTCACACACAGTAAATATTAATGCTTATTAAATATTAATGTTATTACTCCTAGGATTGAAGGACTGTTACTTCACTTTCCCAAGCTAGAACCTTAACTCCTTCCTCTCCCTTGATCTGCATACTCAATCAAGTCTATCTCCTACATACTCTCTAAGACACTCCCTTCTCCCACCTCACCCCCCTCTCCACATAGTTCAGGCTCTCATTATTTCTTGCCTAGCACAGTCCAGTTTGCAGCCATCTAGTAAATCCTATCTTCCCCAAACCAGGGACACTTAAGAGTAAGTGGTTTGTACTTCTCCTCCCCAACCAGAGGGTAAATAGCTTAAGTCACCCTACTCAGGGAGACAGACAGCAGAAATCCAAATAGTGCCTTTGCCAACCACACCCAAGTACAGATGAAGTTAAAAGAATAAATTTCATGTTGGCAATCTGCATACAGCTGACGAATATTATATTGAGATCCTCCCATAAATGTCCAGCCTTCAAACCCTTCAAAATAAAGGTCCAGCTCCATGCTCCCCTTCTTTCCTCATAGGCACGCATCTACAAAATTCTAAAGGACCCCACAAGGCTTAGAACCAGGGCAGCAATGGGCAGAGGCGGTTCACCTGGAACAAACTCCCTGAACCTCTCTTCAAGGCCGCTTTTCTCTGACGTCGTAGTGAGCCAATGCGGTCCAGTCCAGGCTCATTTCCTCAGCCCTTCCTGCTTTCATCGCCCCCCCCCCCCAAGTCCTCATCTGAGGGTAGGTATTCCATTGATTTCCAGAGAGAGAGAGAGAGAGAGAGAGAGAGAGAGAGAGAGAGAGAGAGAGAGAGAGAAGGGGGCGAGAAGAGGACAAGAACATTGATATGAGACACATCCATTGGCTCCCTCTCCTGTCATCCCCCACGATACATGCCCTTGACCTGAAATTCAACCCCCCCGCTCTTCAGTGTTCAAGCTGACGCTCCAACCACTGAGCCCATCAGCCTGGGTTCAGCTTTTTTTTTTTTTAAAAAAAATATTTTTATTGATTTTTCACAGAGAGGAAGGGAGAGGGATAGAGAGCTAGAAACGTCGATGAGAGAGAAGCATCGACCAGCTGCCTCCTGCACACCCCCCTTCGGGGATGTGCCCGCAACCAATGCACATGCCCTTGGCCGGAGTCGAACCTGGGACCTTTCAGTCCGCAGACCGACGCTCTACCACTGAGCCAAACCGGTTTCGGCACTGGGTTCAGCTTTAATAAATGTCCTCTAAAATTCATCAGGACTTGTGAATTTTTTCTGCAAACTACCGGCTGGTACAAACTAGGCTCCCCCGCTCAGGGCCAGGCCCCCTTTGGGTAGTAACATCACTGGCCTGGATTGTATCACACTCTTACGCCGCCTGCAGGTCACTGGGCCCATAAGCATTCCTGCTTTTGGTCCGGTGTCCCGGGTGAGGCCCGCGCGGCTCTCCCTTAAAGCGGCAGCGACGGCCCCCGTCCCCAGAGAGAGCCCCGGTTGGGGGCCGGGGCTCCGGAGGCGGAGCTTCCCGCGGCCGCGCCACGCCCCTCCCGCTGGAAGGCACCCGCCCAGGCTCGCCGGCCCGGATCCCAGAGCTGGCCGGCGGCGGCGGTTCCACCTGGGAGACACAGGCCTCCCTCCTCAGGCCCGGGAAGACCACGGGCGGTGCCAGGGGGTCCCCGAGCGCCGGCCGCGCCAAACCCGGAGGCCGGACACCATGAGCGGCTTCCTGCGCTCCGGCTCGAGCCACTGGCGGCGGGCGGCCACCCTGGTGCTGGCGGCGGGCTGGGCGCACCCCGGCCCCGGGGCCCCGCCGCTGCCGCCGCTGCCGCCCGAGGGCTTCCGGCTGCTGCTGCTGCAGCGCTCCTCGCGGCAGGGCTTCATGCCCGGCGCGCACGTCTTCCCGGGCGGCGTGGTGGACGCGGCGGACCGCTCGGAGGAATGGCTGCGCCTCTTCGCGCCGCACCACGGGCCGCCGCGCTTCGGCCTGGGCCCCGCGCCGCCCTCGCGCGCCGCCTTCCCGGTGCTGCCCGCCGCCGCCGCCGCGGAGGGCCCCCCGGGGCTGCCGGACGACGTGGCCTTCCGCATCTGCGCCATCCGCGAGACCTTCGAGGAGGCGGGCGTGCTGCTGCTGCGGCCCCGCGCCCTCCCGCCGCCCGCGGGGCCCGCGGGGCCCGCGCCGGGCCGCGCCCTCCCGCCGCCCGCCGGCCTGGACGCCTGGCGCGCCCTGGTGCGCCGCGACGCGCGCCACTTCCTGCGCCTGTGCGCGCAGCTCGACTGCACCCCCGACATCTGGGCGCTGCACGACTGGGGCGCCTGGCTCACGCCCTTCATCCGGCCCGGCGGCCGCCGCTTCGACACGGCCTTCTTTCTGTGCTGCCTGCGCGACCCGCCGCCCGTCTCCCCGGACTTGGCTGAGGTGGTGGGCAGCCAGGTAGGGCGCCCTCGCGGGACCGCGGCCGGAGGCCAGGACCCACCCAGAACCTCGGGATCAGGGCCCTACAGCCAGTAAGTGACCGGGCGGGCTGGGGGCCCCGGCGGCCCGGCCCCAGCCCGGAGCCAAGCCCGTTCTCTCCGCGGCTGCACAGCCCCAAGGCCCTCTCTCTCTCTCCCCGCGCGGCTTCCCTGGCGGAGCCGCCTGTTGGCTCCAGACTCCCTCCTAAGCACGTCACATTCATCAAGGCATTTCACCTCCACAGCAGTTTAATTCCGATTCCTTTTTTAAAAAAATGCATTTTAGGGGTTTTTTTTACAGAGAGGAAGGGAGAGGGACAGAGTCAGAAACATGATGAGAGAGAAACATTGGTCAGCTGCCTCCTGCACACCCCCTACGGGGGGATGTGCCCCCGCCATCAAGGTACAGACAAGCCCTTGACCAGAATCGAACCTCTTAGTCCGCAGGCCACGCTCTGTCCACTGAGCCAAACCGGTTTCAGCTAATTCCGTTTCCTTTTAAAAGTCATTTGAGACCTGCTCTATAGCCCCATATATGGCCTATTTTGGTGGGTTGTGTCCTTTGCATCTGAAAAAAGAATATTCTGCTGTTTGAGGGAGTGTTTGTAAAAATTGACAATTAGGTTAGATTTCTCAATAGTGTCTTTTAGGCCTTCCGTATTTACTTGTTCCATCAAATACTGTACGAAGAGAGGAATGCTTAAATTTTCAGCGAATGGTTGTCTTTTTTCAGTTCTATAAGGCTTGTTAAGGATAGGACTGGCCAGGTCTGGATCTAGCCCAATTGGACGGGATGGCGCGGCTGGGTCAGGGTCTAACGCGATTTAAAAAAAAATATTTTTTTAATTGACTTTTTTTCAGAGAGGAAGGGAGAGGGAGAGAAAGTTAGAAACATCAATGAGAGAGAAACATTGATCAGCTTCCTCCTCACACTTCCCACTGGGGATGTGCTGCAACCAAGTTACATGCCCTTGACCTGAATAGAAACTGGGACCCTTCAGTCTGTAGCCTATGCTCTATCCACTGAACCAAACCAGTTAGGGCTCTCACGCGATTTTGAGATGCATGGTGGGGTGGATAGGTGGAAACTTGACTCTGGATTCTGTGGTGAGCCCCAGACTCTGACAGGAGGAAGGTTTTCATATACATTTTACTACTTTCTTTCATATCTGACCCTTCTATTATAAAGAAAGGGCAAATAGCAATATTAAGTAATTTCCTCTAGTTAATCACCTTTTAATGTGCATGAATTTTGTGCACTGGGTCACTAGTGTGTGTGTGTGTATTCTTCTTTATCCCTGGTAATGTTACTTGTTCTGAAATCTGAAGTTTACTCTGTCTGATACTAATGCAGCCACTCTACCTTTCATTTGATTAGCAATTGCATAAGTAGCATAGTATATCTTTTTCCATTCTTTTTTTTTTATTATTGATTTTTTACAGAGAGGAAGAGAGGGATAGAGAGTTAGAAGCATCGATGAGAGAGACTCATTGGTCAGGTGCCACTTGCACACACCTTACTGCAACTAAGGTACATGCCCTTGACCGGAATTGTTTTGGCTCTTTTTCTATTCTTTTAACCTATCTGCATCTTTATATTTAAAGTTTTTCTTTCTTTCTTTCTTTCTTTCTTTCTTTCTTTCTTTCTTTCTTTCAAATCACACCCAAGGACATTTTAATTGCTTTTTAGAGAGAGGAAGGCAGCTAGAGAAACATCCATGTGAGAGAGAAATCTCAATCAGTTGCCTCCTGCTCTCATCCCAACTGGGACTAAGTAACCAACCCAAAACCTATATATGTGCCCTCACTGGGAATCGAACCTATGACTGGGATTGAGCCCACAACCTTGACATGTGCCTTAACTGGTAATTGAACCGGTGACCTCTTAGTGCATGGATGACACTCAATTGAGTCATACTAACCAGTATGACAATTTTTGCTTTTAGTTTCTTTTTATTGAGTATTTAGATAATTTCTCTTTAATATCATCATCAACAAGGTTAGATTCAATTCTACCGTCTTACTGTTAGTTTTTTTCTCTCCCATCTAGTCCTTGCACTGTTTTTTCCCCCCTGGCTTCTTTGGGATTATTTGAGCATTTTTTAGGACTATTTTATCTCCATTATTGACTTTTTAACTATATCTCTTTGTGGTTGCTCTAGAGTTTGCAATAGAATAAACTCTATGTGAACTTGTATACCCAATGATATAGATGTTAACAAAAAAAACCATTGAAACCTGTAAAGAATTTTTGTGAGTTTATTTGAGCCAAACTGTCGACAATTGCCGGGAAGCAGAACTTCAACTGATTGAGATAATGCTCCGGAGAATGGCTGGTTACATTTCTATATTTATACATTGCAATCAAAGGAGGGACATAGGTGGGTTACATGAAATCCATTGGTGATGGAGTTAAGGAGGCGGGAGAAAGCAAGCTTGTGGGAAACCTCTGGGATTGGATAAAAAGTAAAATGATGGACGCCTACTTAGGTGAGTGCCGGAACAATTAACATGATAACAAAGGAATTTGAGGCATCTGTCCTGGCGCCCACCACATTTGGTTGTACCCCAGGGGCTCCAGAAAAAAGGGAAGTTACAAGTTACCCAGACATCTCATAGATATGTTATCTTAGAGGTAAAAAGGCAAATGGGCTCAGTAAAGATCAAAGTTGATCTTTGTCTGGGAAAATACTGGCCTAGAAAATGACTGCCCACTATAACCTGTTGGTAGTAAGATATTTGATTTTTAAACCATCTTTTGTGGTTACTTTAGTTCTCTGAGTTTGCAAGACTGCCATGCAGGCCTTCCCTGAGCTTATCAGGTTAGCATGTGACTCTTTTCATTCACACAGATAATAGGGTGGTGAGGGCTTAGGATGGGGGAGGACCGGAGCAGACCGGAATGGGTGAAAAAAGAGGACCTCTGTAACACTTTAAACAATAAAAGTTAAAAAACAACTCTATAATATACTGATTATTTTTGCTTTAAACTGTAAAAATGAGGAAAAGTGTTCTATTTTTATATGCATATATACCATTCTTAGCACCCTTTATTTCTTTGTGTAGAATTTTTTTTTTTAAGGAGAGAAGCAATGAAGTTTTAAATTTTCCAATTACAGTTTACATTCAATATTATTTTTTGTGTTAGATATACATTTGGTGTCCGTGTGTCTAAATAACTTCCTCTACTATGTCTTGTATTTCAGATCTTCTGACAACAAATCCTCTAAATTTTATTTATCTGAAACATACTTTATTTTGCCTTTGTTTTTTGCAAGCTATTTTGGTTGTGTGTAGAATTCTAGGTTAACAGGTTTTGTTTTGTTTTGTTTTGTTTTCTGTCAGTGCTTAAAGATGTCACATAGAACTGACAAAGCAGAATGCTTTTTAAATAACTTAAAGATTTGGTGGTCCTTTAGAGGTCCTAGCTTGGTTTACAAAATGTAGCCAGCTTCAGAATAATCTAGGGTTCTTGCTAAACAGATTTCTGGGCCCTAGAGACTGAAGTTTTAACAAGCTTCTTAGGGGATGTTGAAGCATATACGAGCTTGTGAACCTTTGGCCTATAGTTATCCAAGGCAGAAATCAATATCAACTCCCTGGGTTTGGACGTGGGAATCAGTTTTCCCCAGTGTAAGTGGATATTTTGTAAACCAGTTAAAGAAAGACCTTTTAGGGTTATTCCATATTCATTGAATCAGCCGCTCTTTTTGTGCAAATGTGTATGGAAGGAAGGCTCTGGAAGGAGGGTAAGTCACTGCACTGAGACATCATAAGTTAACTGGCAGGTTGATGCCCTGCTTTTATTACATTCCTGGGACTACCTCTTGACCTTCCTGAAAGCTCCTACTGCTCCTTACTTTTTACCCCGATTATGACATGCGGTACATATCGTGTTCCATTTTGGTTTCTGGAAACCCCCCAGGGCCTGAGAGAGCTTTGTCTTGTCACTACTGGTACAAAAACCGAAGAAGGACAAAGCAATACTTAGAGAGATGGAGTTACATTTATTACACACGGGTCCAGAGGAAAAGGTATCTCAAATTCTGAGCCCCAACATGCAGGAATTCTCCCTATTTATATGATCCTACCCTCTCTGTCTCCCAAATATGGAGTGTTTCCAGCCCACTTTTTCAAGTTCTTAAAGAGCCAGTGTGTACTGGGGCCTTGAGACCTCAAACAGAGGCCTGGCCTGGAGCCAGCACTGATGACTTTGTCTGGGGAAGTTCAATAGCTTAGCTGAGGTGGGAGTAGTCTTAGCAAGCAAGAATTTACAGAAGCCAATTAGCAGGGTTAAAATTTCAAACAGCGGTTTTCATATAAGATGGATGCTTCATTCCCCACTGGTTTTATGTACATGAGCCAAATCATTGACTCTTTGTTATTGTAGTTATATTTATGCCTGAGGAGTATAATCTTAAATTTCTGCCCAATAAAGTTAGGGGGCCTGCTTATAAGATAAGGGCCTGGAATGAGGACCAGGAGTAATCTTTAGAGAGTCCAAAGAGTCCTGGACTCTCAATTTTTCCCGGGCTGTCTTAAGCCGGGTGTGATGAAGCCACCTTGGGATTCTGTTGACCTTGACTGCCGTGGAGGTGGTCCTTTCCAGGTAGGAGTCAGCCCTTGGATGGCAAATACCTTTACCCAAACAGCCACCAGGGTGGAAGGGATGAACCAGATCAGAAGTTGGTTCAGGCAGAGCTTCTCAGATGCTTCCTGGGTAGATTGTAAAGCCTGTAAAAACTTTAAAAAAAAAAAGACTGGTTATGAATTTTTGCTTTTTTAGATTGGATAGGTCAGGATCAGGAAGAGTAACTAGAATCTGTAGAGGCCCCACTGGTTTTAGATGAAGCCTCCTAGCCAGTTTCATCTGTGGCCCAGTTCCCTCTTGTTTCTGTGGAGTACCTTTACCTTGTAAATAGTATTATGCACATAAGCCATTGTAAATGCATACCTGCTGTCAGTATAAATTGTTACTGCTTTTCCTTTTATCCGCCAGAGAGCCTGAAACTGGGTGACTCAAGTGTTTGACATCCAGCGCTCCAGTGTGTTCCAAAGTAAAGCCTCATCCTCATGTGGGCCAGTTAGGATTAGTTACTGCCCTAGGGTTAACTTATCTGCTTTTTCAATAAGCTTAACTGTAGCTGACACCTCCCAGAGGCAAGAAGGTCACCCAAATGCAAAGGGGTCAAGTCTTTTGGTCAAATAGGCTGCTGGCCTTCCCTGAGGGCTGAGCCTTTGGGCGAATATCTCTTTGGCTACGCCCCTTGTCTCACAAAGGTGGAGGTGGACAGACTTAGTTACATCTGGTAGCTCTAATTGGCCCATCGTCCCTGCTCTGCTCATGTCTGTCTAACTGCCTAATATATTACCTCAAGGATCCTGGCTCTGAATTTTTTTTTAGGGAAAATGAGCGTTGAATTACTGTAGCTGCTTCATGTTGAGGAGGGACGGAGTTTTCTCTCAGAGCCAAGAGATCCTTGCTGTCTGTCACAGGGACGATGAGGCCTGGGCACAGAAGAAGGGAAGCTTGTGACCTGGTAGAGACAAACTATAACAAATGATCTGGTGAGCCGAAACCGGTTTAGCTCAGTGGATAGAGCATCGGCCTGGGGACTGAAAGGTCCCAGGTTCGATTGCGGTCAAAGGACATGTACAACCAGTAGGGGGTGTGCAAGAGGCAGCTGATCGATGTTTCTAACTCTCTATCCCTCTCTCTCTTCCTCTCTGTAAAAAACCAATAAAATATATTAAAAAATATATTTGCTGAGTTAGTAGGTAAATCCTTCACCTGCAGCGACTCCACGTGGGCCCACACCCTAGGTTTTAAGGCCTATCTCAGTAGCCCTCCTACTCTGGAGGGCTTCTGTGGCAGTTGCTTGGGTATTAGGCCCCCTTGTCTTCCTGCCAGTCCCCTTTGTGGCAGAACAGTGACCAGGCCTCTCCCAAGGGAGTGCACTGGAAGGGGGTCTCAGCCCCTCCTCTGCCAGCAGCAGTAGGTACTGAGCCCTTGGCAGCTCAGGCATCTATCCCCCCTCACCCCCTTCTTTCATCTGGTTCTTGGGGGATGAGTCTGCCTAGCAACCAGTTTTAAATCACCAGGGCAGCTAGAAGTTCTGATAAGACACCAGTAAAAATAAACAAAACCCTATCTCTCCCAGCTTAATAATTAACTGCTGACACCCCCCATCCCCCTCCTCTGTCCTTAGCAGGGGAAATAAAGCAAGCTATCTGAGATCCTGTATAACCAGGCTTTTTACATTTAAGAATACTTTTTTTCTCATTCAAATCTGTAACCGTTGGTTTCCCTCATGGATTTTTTTACTCTAAGCCCCTAGACTCCTAGAGGATTTTAAATCCTCCTCCTTTACCACTCCGACCACCCCCTCCCCACCTGTCCCATCCCCAGTCCACTTGCTTGTCTCCCTTTCCGATTGTGAGTCAGAAGAAGACACTTTCTTCAGAGGGGGAAACAGAAACAGTGGGAGTTTCAGAGAAAACTACAGACTACCGCAGTAGCAGTCCTCCCTTTCAAAGGCTGAGTTTTGACCTGTGGAAAATGACTATCAGTCAGCCTGGAAAGATAGGGAGGAGGAAGATAAGGGTGTGTAGGGAGATTTGCGAGCTGAAAGCCTGGATGGCCTCCTGAAAGAAAAGAGCTTTAATCTAGTTATAGATGCTATTAGAATCGGGGCTCCATAGATAGTTAATAATAACTCCAGCCTTAGTTCCACGTTGGACTATGATGTCACAGGCAGGGACAGGGCCTGTAAATCTCTTCGCCCTGCGGAGCTGTAAGCCCTGTCTCTGAAAGTCTCCCATCAGCAAAAGAGATAACAAAGCTTTGTTCCTTGAAATGTCACAAATTTATACCTTTAAATTAATCTTAGGACTTTAAAATTTCATTTTAATATAGCAAGTTTATAAATCAGAGCAAATGAAACCCTTACTTATACTGTAAGGTCCCAAGACCCCCGGTGAGTCCGACGGAGTGGGCGACGACCCCAAGTCAAACGCCGAGACCGAAACTTGATGCAAAAAGCATGAGGTTTTAATACAAGCGCAGCGCAGGGGCTTCTCAGGCAGACAGCAACAGTGCTGGCTGACTGGGAGCGCCGAGTAACTGCAGAACATGAGTTTATAAAGGCAAAAACCACACGCAGGTGGGGTTACACATGGAGGGGGAGGAAGGGAACAAAGAAATTCCAAGAAGGGGAGCTGGGCTCGTTAATTACATGTTTTATGACAGGGTCTATGCTTAGTCAACAGTCCCATCTGGTTATCTTGCAAGCCCCTTTGCCTCTCCCCTTCCCATTCCTCTGGGTAAGTCCTCAGGGTAGGGAGTTTCTGGGGACTGATTTCATTCTTGCCTAATCTTCAACCATAAAGAACTGACCTCATTCCTGTCTAATCTTTAACCGTAAAGGTCACATCCTGGAAAAGGCAGTGGGGAAGGTCAATTCCTCAATCTTGGGGCCCTACAATACAAACATACAGAGAGATAGATTTTCATTAGCTAAATGGGCTGATTCCTTCCACTGTGATATAGAGCAAACATCTCTGAGAAAAATAACTCAGCAGCGCTGCTTAAGATGTTTGCAGACCATCACAGCAGGTCCTCCCTATCTTTAAAAAATTTAAGCAACAACAACAACAACAACAAATTTAAACAACAGAGAGATAACAAATACTCTCATTGTGTATTGCCAGACATCTCAAAGTAGCTTTTACTTCACACAGACCATTTAATGAACAGATAATTATGCCAAGACAGACAAACATCCGCACTGATACTCTCAGTAGACTAGCCCAGGTTGGAGCTGAGCAGATAAACACAATGCCCAACTCCCTAGATGGGCTTGGGGCACTCCAAGCACCCATGCCCCAGAACAGAATTCTCGACCAACGTCTTGGTGAGAAACTACCAGGGGTGTTAAGACTGCATCCACTCTCCCTTCTCGGTAACAAATTGGCTAGTTCCACACAAACAAACAGCAGAGTGAACTCATAATTCCTTCATGCACCCCCAGAGTCCCACATTTATATACTAGCTAGTCCGAGTTTTTGACTTCTACCAGATATTTACCCAGAGTTTAAACAGTCACCTGATTCCTGACTCCTGAGTAATTAACCTGAGGAAGCTCTATGGCCTCCAGGGAGGTGATCAAGCTCCCTCTTCCACTCACTTGGAGTGGGCTGAACTGACGGGGCCCCTACCTTACAGATTCTGTCTACAGGTCCAGAAGTGTCCGTCCACTCTCTCCAGATGTTGGCCAGGTCCTGGGCTGAGATCTGGGAGGCCTATCCTGCTCCCCCGGGCCCCAAACCTGGCTCAGTCACCGGAGACCAAAAGGCCAAGCAAGTTATTCCTCAGCTCAGGGAACCAATAAATGTTACAAAAACCGAAGAAGGACAAAGCAATACTTAGAGGGATGGAGTTACATTTATTACACACGGTCCAGAGGAAAAGGTATCTCAAATTCTGAGCCCCACCATGCAAGAATTCTCCCTATTTATATGATCCTACCCTCTCTGTCTCACAACTATGGAGTGTTTCCAGCCCCCTTTTTCAAGTTCTTAAAGAGCCAGTGTGTACTGGGGCCTTGAGACCTCAAACAGAGGCCTGGCCTGGAGCCAGCACTGATGACCTTGTCTGGGGAAGTTCAAGAGCTTAGCTGAGGTGGGAGTAGTCTTAGCAAGCAAGAATTTACAGAAGCCAATTAGCAGGGTTAAAATTTCAAACAGCGGTTTTCATATAGGATGGATGTTTCACTACCACGTCCTCAGGGCCTAGCCAAAGCACCTAATTATTGGAGCAACAAATGGGTGCTAAATTCTCAGTCTGTTGCCATGAGTTTACACTTCACAGTCTTCTTAGACCAGAACTGCTTTGCCTTCTCAGTATCACCTGCCCTTGATGCTGAATGACTCTCAACCCTGGTGATCTACGCTGGTTTATTTACTAGTTCTCAGGGTCAATATTCCAATAATAATCTCTTAAGGGGATCAAAACAACTTTCTTTATCAAGCCTTTTCATGTTGTCTCTGAGTAATCTAGCAAGGCACATTAATGAATTAACTTTATATATTCAACGAGACATTAGGTACTGATCTAACAATCTCAAATCTTGTATTGTTTATGGAACAAACCTTAGGAAACCATACCTTTGTCTTCCACAGTGGTCATCTCCGTCAGAGGCAACTGAAAGTTTCATATCAAAAGAAATTTGGTTGGCACCCCCACAGTTCTATGAAATCAGAAGACTGGAAAACTTTGCCTCTCTCTCGGACTTGCACAAGTTTTGTTTGGATCATGACTTAGAAGGGGTGGAAAGATGGATGCCGATCACATTATTAACTGCTGACGGGCACATCTCACTTTTACCAGGTAAAATTAGTGAAGCTTCAATGCTTTTGTTAGTATTCATATATAATTCACTGGGTTATCTGGCAGTATTGCCCAAAAGAGAGGACACGATTTATAGTCTGTTATATACACTACAAGTATTATTAAAATAAGATCAAAATCTATAAGATATCCATAGTATTTATTATAATCTGAAGTTCTGAATAAGTTACTTTATATATACACACATACACATTTATGTAACTATATTTTCTAGACATTGATAAAGTTCTTTCATGTTATTTCGTTTTTTTTTACATTTTAATTTTGAATTATGAGAACTTATAAATTGTCATCTTATTTGAATTAGGGAGTTTGTTGGTGGTCAGTTGGTGGTTATATATAAGATGGAGATTTTGTGACAGTTTAACAATGAGCTTTGTGACCTGTCCTATTTATGGCTGCCTGTCTCAGTACTCACAATGGTGATAATATTTGTTACTTATCCTACTGTGGGAGAATTTAGCAATATTGATGTGTACATGATAATTTCTCTGATCTTAAAATTATTAGAGCATTCCACATTGAGACATAAAATTATGTATGGACAAGGCCAATATTAATATTGACCATGATAAAGAGAGTAATGAACTATATAAAAATTATAATTTATGATGAGAAAGTATCAGTCATAAATTTTCATGTGCTCAAAGAAGTTTTTGGCTGGGGAATGGGAAGATAGGGAGTGTAGGTATTAAAAACACAAGAAAGAGTTCAAAACCAAGTTTTAGCACCTAAACACACACACATACACACATACACACACACACACACACACACACACACGTGCGCACGCGAAAGAAATTGAGATAAACTGAAAAATTAGGGTTATTTAACAACTACCGTATCTTAGTTCTAAGCACGTGAAATAGATTAAAAAAACCCACCTGATTTATTTTTTTTTTATTTTTATTTTTTTAATATATATATTTTATTGATTTTACACAGAGAGGAATTGAGAGGGATAGAGAGTTAGAAACGTCAATGAGAGAGAAACATCGACCAGCTGCCTCTTGCACACTCCCCACAGGGGATGTGCCCGCTACCAAGGTATGTGCCCTTGACCGGAATCGAACCCGGGACCTTTCAGTCCTCGGGCCAACGCTCTATCCACTGAGCCAAACCGGTTTCGGCCCAACCTGATTTATATGTCACTAATATATTGGAATATATATATATATATATATATATATATATATATATTCCAATATATATATTCCTATATATATATATATGGGAATAATATATATTGGAATATATATATGAATATAACACTGTGAATTAAAATATTTTTCAGGAGATGAGCTGTACTTAGAAGATTCAAACTTCTTAGAAAACAATTTGTCCACTGAAAAAAAGACTGAAGAAATCATGAAGGAAGGCAAGAAATTTCACCGCATAGTGATATACAGTCGCCATGCTTATAGTATCCATGTGACTATTCAGTCAAAGTATAAACAAGTTTATCCCAAGACGTATGTAATAAGTAAGAGCCATTTGTAGTGCATTGTTTACTCTAAGCTGGCCTACTTGAAGTTGTCCTAATAAATAATGAGGGATAAATAGACTTGCTTGGAACTTTAAGGAACTTTGTGCTTATACTGTAAAAGTTATAGTACAGTGTTTTATATTTCAAGTGTATTATGGAGCTCTATTTATTTTGTCTAAACTTTACAGTGTCACGCAAGTATAAAGTATTAATTATATTTTTACTAAAATGAGAAGAAAAATTTCACAAGGGTTTCCACTTCTGTATTGTTTTATTATTAAAAGTTTAAATACACTGTTCTACTACCATTGTTTTTTAAATGTCCAGTGGCATTTTCTTTGTGCTTAGGAGATTGATCCATGAATTCCTTAGACAGTCTGGTAGAGTTAATTTAAGGGTGTCTGATTACATGATGAACAATAGACTTAGTCAACCTTTTAGTGAAAATTTCATTATTATTTTTAAAATGTATATATTTTTAATACATTTTATTGGTTTTTTACAGAGAGGGAGAGGGATAGAGAGTAAAAAATATTTTTTTATTGGTTTCAGAGAGGAAGGGAGAGAGAGAGAGAGAGAAAGAAACATTAATGATGAGAGAGAATTATTGATTGGCTGTCTACTGCCCACCACACTGGGGATTGAGCCCTTGAATCAAACGAGGGACCCTTCAGTCTGCAGGTCGACGCTCTATCCCCTGAGCCAAATCAGCTAGGGCATCTTACTTTGTTAGTCTTTAGCTTGATGATAAAGATACAATTCTGGCTCTCTTTCTCTGCCATCGAGGTGCATGCGTTCGCCTTTCCTTCACCATGTCTACCCACAAGACTTTCAGGATCAAGAGGTTCCTGGCCAAGAAACAAAAGCAGAACCGGCCCATTCCCCCAATGGATTCGGATGAAAACTGGTAATAAAATCAGGTACAACTCGAAGAGGAGACATTGGAGAAGAACCAAACTGGGCCTATGAGAACTCACTCATGAGAGATGACTCATATTTATGCTGTATCCAGGTTGCCTACACCTTTAAATGATTGAAAAGAAGCTACTGTCTGGACAGTTGGAGCATTTTTAAAAATATATATATATTTTATTGATTTTACACAGAGATGAATTGAGAGGGATAGAGTTAGAAACGTCAATGAGAGAGATACATTGACCAGCCGCCTCTTGCACAATCCCCACCGGGGATGTGCCTGCAACCAAGGTGCATGCCCCTGACCGGAATCGAACCCAGGACCTTTTGGTCTGCAGGCTGATGCTCTATCCACTGAGCCAAACCAGTCTCGGCTTTTTTTTTTTTTTTTAATATATATTTTTTATTGTTATTTTACAGAGAGGAAGGGAGAGGGATAGAGAGCTAGAAACGTCGATGAGAGAGAAACATCGACCAGCTGCCTCTTGCACACCCCCTACCGGGGATGCGCCCGCAGCCAATGTACATGCCCCTGACCGGAATCGAACCCGGGACCTTTCAGTCCACAGACCAACGCTCTACCACTGAGCCAAACCGGTTTCTGCGCAGTTGGAGCATTTTAATTGGAGAATTAATGGACTTGTGATTTTGCTTTGTTGATCCCCCACAACCCCGCAATAGTAGGATGGTTCAGTAATAAATGTGTGAGATCTTTTTAAAATAATAATAATAATAATAAATAAAGATACAATTCTGTTGAAAAACAAATGGCATTAAATTATTTATTAGGTTTACCAAATTGGGAATCTGCCTTAGTTAATATTTTAGAGAAATATGATGCCATGTCAAAAGCTATAACTATTTTTACTTTGGAGTTCTAGTTAATGAAACAGGTTAGCCACCATGGCATTTAAGGGTTTTAATGCCCATGAAAAGAAGGCATATTAAACCCGTCTTCCACAAAATGTGAGTCTGCAAAAAATCCCACACCTTTGCTGACTTCCTTGGGGCCACACATGGCTGTGTGTGGTGGGGGTGATTCTTCAAGTGTGGAAAGGAAGACCACAGTGCCCTCAAGCCTTGCCTGGCGTGTGGAATCAAAGTGATCCTGGAAACGTGATGGGCCTCCTGCGTCTCAGCGTGGGAGGACTGCCCCTGAACAGTGCTCTGATAGATAAGAAAAATGGGACTTTTGCCTATATATGCTTGTAAGATTTTCTGCTCGGGGCTCGACTCCTCTGCTCCTGCATGAGTTACGAGTTGAGCCCCAGCCCGCTGGAATAAAGCCTCTTGCTGTTTGCATCAAGTGACACCTCCTGCGGTTGATTGGGTCCCTGTCGATCCTTGGGACAGAGTGAGGGTCTCCTTCTGGGGGTCTTACAATGTCATTCCACTGTGATCTGAAAAAATGCTTGATAGGATTTCAATCTTCTTGAATTTGTAGAGACTTGTTTTGTGTCCTAAAATTGGTCTGTCTTTGCGAATGATCCATGTGCACTTGAGAAGAATATATATTCTGCAGCTTTGGGGTGAAATGTTCTATAAATATCAATTAAATCCATCTGATCCAGTGTGTCCTTTAGAGCAGTGGTTCTCAACCTTTCTAATGCTACAACCCTTTAAAACAGTTCCTAGCCGAAACTGGTTTGGCTCAGTGGATAGAGCGTTGGCCTGTGGACTGAGGGTTCCTAGGTTTGATTCCGGTCGGGGCATGTGCCTTGGTTGCGGGCACATCCCCGGTGGGGATGTGTAGGAGGCAGCTGATCGATGTTTCTAACTCTCTATCCCTCTCTCTTCCTCTTTGTAAAAAAACAAAAAATCAATAAAATATATTTAAAAAAAAAACAACAGTTCCTCATGTTGTGGTGACTCCCAACCATAAAAATTTTCGTTGCTACTTCATAACTATAATTTTGCTACTGTTTATGAATCGTAATGTAAATATCTGTGTTTTGGATATTTACATTTCGTCCGCAGGCTGACGTTCTATCCACTGAGCCAAACCAGTTAGGGCAGAGTCACAGTTTCCTTGTTAATTTTTTGCCTGGAAGATCTATCCAGTGAAGTCAGTGGGATGTTAAAATCCCCTCCTATGACTGCCTTGTGGTTGATCTCTCCCTTAATGTCCTCTAGAATTTTAATACCGTATATATTAAGATACTCATATATTGGGTGCTACATTTATCAGGGTTATATCATCAGAGTAATTTCTTTAAAAATGCTTCCCACTACTTGTTGGGGGTAAAGGGACTAGTTACAGGGACACATACTGACCCCCTTCAGCCTTAAGGAGATGACTGGGTGGCTGGAGCCCCAGGGTAGTGAGCTCCCATTTCAACAACCTTGACTCTTCATCCCTGTGTGAGGTCTAAATATTTCCATTTTCTCTGAGCTGTGTTGTGGAAAGGTTTGGGAAGCACCATATTATATATAGCATGGGTTCTAATCAAAAGAAGAAAACACTGATCTACACGAAGAGCTGCGAGAGGGTTGTATTCTGCATCTTTAGAGATTGGGAGCTGTCTCTGGAACCTCTCATTTAAATCAGATCTGGTGATTTCTCATCTTTTTTTGATAAGGTCTGGAGCCTTCAGGTGAGTTGGCCCTGCCAGGTGACAGTACGCCTGGTTAGCCCAATTCAGCAATAGGTGAGCTTCACTTAGGCTGCAGTTTTTTTCCTTCTGACAAAGTCAGCCCATCTCTCCTTTCCAGCTCTCCTGCCTGAGACTACAAACCTGAGGTTTGCCTGATCTTGTGAAATCATGTTTACTTTTCAAATTGGATGCTTATGTGAACATTCTGTTTCCCAAATATATAACCCCACAACTGACATGCTCTTTCTGAAGTAGTGCAGTCTGTTGTCTTCTTGTTGATTCCAGCACTAGGACTTAAGAAATTGTTTTTTTTTTTTTTACAATTGAAATATTAAATAATTCATCGGCAAAACCACTTAGGCCCATCACTTTATTTATTTATGTAAAAATATATTTTATTGATATTTTACAGAGAGGAAGGGAGAGATATAGATAGAAACGTCAATGAGAGAGAAACATCGACCAGCTGCCTCCTGCACACCCCCTACTGGGAATGTGCCCGCAACCAATGTACATGCCCTAGACCGGAATCGAACCCGGGACCCTTCAGTCCTCAGACCGACGCTCTACCACTGAGCCAAACCGGTTTCAGCAGGCCCATCACTTTAAAAAAAAAAAAAAATCTATGGTTCCTTCAATAGTTAAGAAATGTTCTTCTACTTTTTTCCTTGTTTGTTGGCTTATTCACGTGTTTGCTGGGTTATTCCTTAGGTAGTAATAAAAGCTGAGTGCTTCTTGGGTGTCCTTAGTTTCATATAGTATGACCTCATCTAATTCTGAGACCCATTCTCTGAGTCCCAATTTTCAGGCTTCTGAGTTTGAGAACTCTGTGGTGCCTTAACATAGCAAAAAAACACACACCAAATATACAAAAAAACCAAAACAACAACAAACACCTCCTCCAAAAAAACACACAACAACAAACAAAAAACGTGTCTGGGGAAGAACCTGGCTCATGAGGCTGTAGTTTGTGACCCTTGATGAACAAACTTTGGGATATCCTGATGGTGGAGGGCCAGGTGGGACAAAACTCAGGAAGGAGGCCTTT
This sequence comes from Vespertilio murinus, assembly GCA_963924515.1. Classification (NCBI taxonomy): domain Eukaryota; kingdom Metazoa; phylum Chordata; class Mammalia; order Chiroptera; family Vespertilionidae; genus Vespertilio; species Vespertilio murinus. Next base: position 29,117,477 of record OZ004716.1, read on the forward strand.
CCGGAAGGAGGAGAGTGGGAGGTGGGGTGATGCTGCCTCAGGCTCCTAAGTACCAGGCATCAGTGGCCAGTCGTGATCCTCCCTTATCCCAAGGATGGGCGGTGAGGGATGGCTAAGAGGGAGTCAGACGGCCTCCTGGCGGTCAACCAGGAATTAATTCGGCCGGCAAGCGGCCACTCTGCCCCTTGGCGAAGGCAGGCGTCCCTGGACCCGTGAAGGTCCGTGACCCTTGAACCGCGCGAGGCCCGGCGCTTCCGGGCGAGCAGCCCCGCCCCCTGCGTCGGCCCCGCCCCGCCCTCCGCGCGGGCGAAGGCCGGGCGCCGACCTGCCGTTGTGCGCGCCGTTGGCGCACCACGTGGTTTCTGGGGTCTCGAGGCGCGGGCGGCGGGCGGCGGGCGGCGGCGGGAGGCGGCGGCGGCGGTGCGGGAGCCCCAAGCGCGCCCCGGCGTCCGGTCGGAGGACAGAGCGCGTCGCCTGGGGTGCGTGGCGGCCGGGGCTGAGGCGCTGAGGCGGCGGGCGGCCGGGGCGGCCGGAGCGGGGCGCGAGGAGCCTGAGGAGGCGCGACCCCGCGGGGGGCGGAAGCGGAGGCGGGCTCTCACGGAGACTCCGCTTTTGTCCCCCAAGTTGACTCGGAGCGGCGACTCGCGACGGAGACCCGGAGAGGGGCGCGGCCGTGACGGCGTTACGGTCCCACGGCGAGCCCGCGGTGAGCGAGGCGCCGGGAAGATGCTCGAGGTCCAGGTGCTGAAGGTGAGCGGGCGCCCGGCCCGAGCCGGCGGGGGGGCCCCCCCGCTGCCCTGCAGGTTTCTGGGGGCGCCGCGGTGCCTGGCCGCGGGTGGGGGTGCCGGATGTGGCCCTGGATTCTCCAAGTGGAACCACCGACATTTTATTTATTTTTTAAAAATATATATTTTATTGATATTTTACAGAGAGGAAGGGAGAGAGATAGAGAGCTAGAAACGTCAATGAGAGAGAAACATCGATTAGTACATGCCCTTGACCGGAATCGAACCCGGGACCCTTCAGTCCGCAGGCCGACGCTCTACCGCTGAGCCAAACCGGTTTCGGCAGAACCACCGACATTTTAGCGCATGAAAGTTATTCGCGGTTTTCCCCGAAATCCCGGTGAATGGGCGTGGCCAGTATTTACTAACCCCGAGTCTTAGGGTGTGGGCCGCACTGTTCCCCCGCACACCCCGCGTCCGCGCCGGCTGAGCGCCTCTGCACGCCCAGGTCGGTGGGTAGGGGACCCTGACCTGTTCTCCCGACATGGCTCCTCGCCAGGGGGTCACGACCCCCGTTGGACAGGGGTGGGATGACCGAACTCCCTTCCCTGCCAACCCCTCGCACTTGGGTTTGGCCTCCATTTGCGGTGACTCCTGCCCGCTTGCACCTCCTGGCCGCTGCCCGCTTGCACCTCCTGCCCTGGCGGCCACTTGTTACCCACGCGCCTCGGGGGGCTGCATCCTTGGAGCTGGGATGAGGGTGGGGGTGCGCGTCGTGGTGGGGGCTCACCCCGGGTGAGGTCTGCTGAGGGGGGGCGGCAGCTGCAGTTTCCCAGTCCTTGAGTCAGGTGAGTGTACCTTGGCGATGCAAGAGACTCGGGAAGGCGTGCTGTGTTCACCATGTTACTTGGAGGAAGGAATTTATAAACCAGAGCAAAGGGGTGGGTTTTGGTTCCTGGGAAAAGGAAATATAAATTTTGTTGTTTTTTAAAAAATATATTTTATTGATATTTTACTGAGAGGAAGGGAGAGAGATAGAGAGCTAGAAACGTCAATGAGAGAGAAACATCGACCAGCTGCCTCTTGCACACCGCCCACTGGGGACGTGCCCGCAACCAATGTACATGCCCCTGACCGGAATCGAACCCGGGACCTTTCAGTCCGCAGACCGACGCTCTACCACTGAGCCAAACTGGTTTCGGCTTGTTGTTTTTAAAATCATATTTCAGTGGGCAGAAGAGAGGGCCATAGCAAATGATGGGATTTAAAAACCCCCAAACTTTACATTCTTATTTGATGTCATGTTATTTTATATGAGTTGAGATTCATAAACATTTGAAGTAGCTGTTTCTGACAGGATTTGCTCTGAGACTTTTAGAGGTTTCATAGCCATCTGGCAAACTCCTCTATTACCATCCTAAATAGATTAGTATAATTTCTCCTTAGAAAGATAGGGCTTGCCTGGACCATACGGGTCAACCACTGCGCGTCAGGAGGTCACTGGGATTCTGGTCAGGGCATATGCCCGGGTTGTGAGCGTGCAGGAGACAGGCCAATCGCTGATTCTCTCATCACTGGTGTTCCTAACTCTCTTTCCCCCTCCCTTCCTGTCTCTGAAATCAATAAGTACACACGTAAAGATAGGACTCTTCCAGGGGTACAGATCCTGCCACATGCTAATCCATCAGTTTAGAACTCTGGCAGGAGGAGTTAGACTTAAGCTGCCTTGAATTTAGGAACCTCTCTCTCTTAATTGGATTCAGGAACCTTTTTATCTACCCCCTCAGCTTTGGTCTGCCCCCAACTTACTGCTCTCACCATGCTCACACTGAGCAAATTATTTAGACAATGTAGGAGTACTTATTTTCCCCAAGGTGGTGTACTAGTAAGTACTGGTTGTTGTTTTCCAGATTAATTTAGCTTTTACATGGATGAAATATTTTTCCTCACATGTCCATCAGTAGATGAATGGGCAAGCAAAATTTGGAAGATACATTCAATGGAATATTATTCGGCTCTAAAAAGGCAGGAGCCCTGGTTGGTGTTGTCAGTGGATAGAGGGCAGCCAGTACACTGAAGGGTTGTGGGTTCAATTCCTGGTCAAGGGCATGTACATGGGTTACAGGTTTGATCCCTGGCCCTGCTTGGGGCATGTGCAGGAGAAAACCAATTAATGTGTGTCTCTTGCCTCCCTCCATCCTTTCCACTCTTTAAAAATCAGTGGGAAAAATATCCTCAGGTGAGGATTAACAAAAATAAAGGATTCTGGTGATCCAATTCCATTCAAGTCCCAGCTCTTTGGGTACTCGGGGACTTTGATTCTACCTGCTATTTACTTACTTATTTGGGTTAAAATATCCTTACCGAGGATATTTTTTTCCATTGATTTTTAAAGAGAGTGGAAGTGGAATGGGGGGAGAGAGGGAGAAGCATTGACGTGAGAGACACACAGTTTGGTTGCTTCCTGCACATCCCCCGACTGGGGTCAGGTATTGAACCAGCAACCCAGGTATGTGCCCTTGACCAGGAATCGAACCTGTGACCCTTTGGTGCATGGGCCGATGCTCTAACCACTGAGAACATGCTCCAGTGAAGTCTGGGTGTTGTAGAAGGTCAAAATTCTCTCCTGTGAGCTTGCTTTGGTTATATGACTTAGGTTTTTCCTGAAAAACAACTCAGCATCTAATTATAAACAGGACAAGGCCAATTTGAACTGGTTCTGGAGTTACACATATTTCAAAGGGATGGGAAGGATTCACAACTGTAAGCCCTTTAGTAAAAGGAGGTCAACGGCATTTGTCAGGTGTTGGCCAGAACAAACAATAAATTCTCCTGGCAGGCACACTAGAGTTTGGGTGGCCTCTTAGTGCAGAGGTTGGGACAAGTTCGTGCGTTGAGAGTTCTATAGTTCTCATGAGCAGCAGCTATACTAGTAAAACCTTATTTCAACCTTCCAATGCTGCTTTTCTCTGGACTCCTTGGAGTCTTATCTTCACAATTCTGCCGAGGGTTGGGGGTTTTCTGATGCAGACTTTAGGGCTCTCCCTCTGTGGCTCTTCAGAATTTCTCCCCTTAATTATAGCTGCTCTGGCAGGTCCATACTCTGTTCTCTGGCTCATCCAGCCATAGACTGTGGCTTTCTGCTTGAGTTTGTAGCTTCTCTGCACCACCTGGCCTGGGGAGAGTTCCCGAGAAAGTTGCATGTAAATGTAGAAAGAAGACTAATTCGAACACCTGTATTCCTGCCACCTGGTACCTAGAAGCCAAATCTTGGGATGTCATTGCTTTTAGGCTCTTTTAGGAGGAAGGTTTAGGAAATAGACACATAAGATAAGTACATAAAGAAGTTCCTATTATTTTCAATTCAAATTTAATTTTTCATTTTATATTTGCACCTTTAATAGTGAACATCTTAGTTTCTAAGATAACAAGATACATTCAAAGAAATCTGACTTTCATCTCTGACCTTTTGTATCCCACTTCTGGCTTCCTCTGTAGGTAATAATTTGTATTTGGTTTTGTTATCTACCTTCATTTATTTCTTTGGACATGAGCAGAATGTATATTTCCTATTGCTTTTTTATTTTTTTTTTCTATTGCTTTTTAAAAATAATATATTTTTATTGATTTTAGAGAGGAAGGAAAAAAGAGAGAAAGAAAGAGAAAATCATTGATGAGAATCACTGGTCAGCTGCCTTCTACACGCTCCTACTGGGGATCAAGCCTATAATCAGGCATGAACCCTGACCAGGAATCGAACCAATACCTCTGGGTTTATAGGTCACTGCTCAACCAGTGAGCGTATCAGCTGGGGTATTTCCTCTCTTTCTTATGAAAGACATAGGATACTGAAAACATTGCCTGAACCTTGCTTTTACATTTTATTATGGATATTTTCAAAATACAGGAGCTCAAGGATATTGATCTCTGCTTTTTGAGTCATAATACATAATAAAGAATTACATATCATTAGTGACATGTTTTAGATTTTATTTTTGTGTCTTCCCCCCAGCTTTATTGAAAAGCAATTAACTTAAACATTGTATAAATTTAAGGTATACAACATGATGATTTGATATGCATGTATATTGAGGGCCTTTTATCTTTAGTCTATTTAAAACAGGTGCTTATCAAGAATTTGTTAGATCACTTAAATTAGAAACAGTCATTGTGATTCTAAGTTTTATTATTTTGTGGTTCTACTTTAAAATCATGCATTATTTTGTCTTAAAATTTTACAGATTGAAGATCTAGGTTGCTTCTGGGTTATTATAAAAGGGAATAGTCCCATTTTAGATCATGAAGCTGACTACCAAAAACTAAATGGTGCCATGAATGACTTCTATAATAGCATGCGTCAAGATATCAAAATAAAACCATTAATGTTGGAAGAAGGGCAGGTATGTATCTAAATGTGCTTTAAGTACTACCTCTTGAAATACTTCTCAAAATATAGAATATTTTGGTAACTAAGATGATAAAAGATTTTGAAGTATTCTGTGGCTTGTAATCATTGCTTTGTGTTATGTTCTTTTGTTAAGTTATTTTGGTTGCACAAGATTTAGGTTAATCATGGAACATGGCAGTTGTATAATATGGTCATATGGGGCAATAGGAGATGGACTGTCATGTAGATTCAGGCATTGGGTCCATCCTCTTGAGATCAGAGGTATTATTCTAGATTTATTACAGGTGTCGGCACCTCAGCAAAGAGGATATGGGGGTTTGCAGTCTAGGGTTGACGCTTCCCTTGTAGTTTGCCCATGACTTTGGTCAACTTGTGCTCCTTTATTTCTTACCCTAAATCATTGTCCTTCCTTGCTTTCGTGTGGCCTCAATTCCAAATCATGTTGTCTGATTCTGTCTATAGATCAGTTATTTCTCAGAAAAGTTTGAATTTTTTTAATAGCATGATAGGAAAAGATTTATAAACTCTTTATGAGAAAAATTATAAACAATTTTAATTCCTTAAAATGGCTGCAATGGGAAGGCAGGCTGCAAGATAGTATATGAATGAGAGAATGAAAGGAGAGTGTGTGGATGTGTGGATAGTGTCTATTTGTGAGTGAGGGACAACTATATTCCAAGGGACTTTTGGGGATTGCCGAACCAGTCAGCTTCCACTGCTGCTGAAATCTCTCCCAGAGCGACTGGCTCTGCCACAGAGACCACGCCATCTTGAAGGGGAGAGTGGCTTTGATCAGAAGCCGAGCCTTACCTTCAATTGGGAAGAATCAGATACCTCCTGGGACTCTACAACCACAACAGCCAGAGACCAGCTGCGAACCCACAAACACCAGGTTTCAAGCAGTGTGAATACGTAGACTTGGATGAGCTCTGCACCTTCTCACAGAAAGTTCAGATTTCTCTCAGAGAAAGGTGAGGTCTGTGATCCAGGCTGGAGGGAGAAATGCAGCAGGAAGTCTGCACCTCACAAAATCGGTGGCCATTGGAGCCAGTGTAGTCTGTGAATGTGGAAGGGCTGCTGATAGAAGGGAACTCTAGAAATCAACCCATTGCTGGGATGAGCACAAAAAGGCAGCTTGAAGCTTTACCAATAAACTGGCTGTGCTGTGCAGGGGAGTGGGGGTGGGGGGAAGAGAAGACATGCACAGAGACATAAGCAGAATTGTGCCCAGTGCAGGGGCAAAAAAGTCATGAGTTTGTGCACTTACTCTGACTCTTTTCTTTTTCTTTAAATCCTTGCTTTTGATTACTAAGCCCCCAGTACATAGGATCACCCAATTAAAAACACTTTCAGAGACTGCAGGGGAAAGTTGTTTTTGTGGAACCTGGGATCAGAGTGGGGAGAAATGATAAAAAACAAACAAACACCCAGCTCTGGGGCAGACCATACCCCCAAACCAGTATTAAATGAAGAAGGGAAAACAAATTGTAAATACTGGGTAGGGAGGACTTATAGCCCCAGATGTCAATCCAGAAACACTGCCACCCAGGGGTTGAATCACAAATTGACTCTTGTTTAAACACAACTATAGGCAGGCTGAGAAACAAAGAAATACTGCCTGCTTGAAAACAAGATTGTGACTTATGACACAAAGGAGTGGTGGAACACAGGGAACTTCAGTACTGTCCTGACTACCTGACAGGAAACAGGTGTGCCAAACAGAACAGTAGAGGAAATGAATGACCTTCACTACTGCACATTTTTATTTTTTATCTTTCAAGAAACTATTTTTCTTTTTTTCACTTGATTTTAACTTTTTAATTATTATATTTTAATTTTTAATCAGTATTATTACTACAATGATTTTACCTTTTTAAAAATTTCATTTTAGTTTCTCTTTATTTTGGTATTAGTGGTCTACATTCTATTTTCATTTTTCCTTTAGCATCATTTTATTCTATCTCAACTTTACCTTTATGCCAACACACTCTTACTTTTCCCCTTTTGTTGTCCTGTTTCTGTTACCCTATTCCTGCTTTAGATTTTCTCTGTTCCTTCTTTTTACCTCCTGTTAATTCATCCTATTTATATATCTAATTTCCAATCCCCTGCTCCAAGTCCATACCCATCTCTCTTCTCTTTCTTCACTACCCAAATTTTTTCTCTCTTCCTTTTTTGTTTTTAAAAAAATTTTTGTTTTATTTTGTTTTCCCCTTCTTTTTCTCTGTCCTATTGTTGTTAAATTGATTGTTGATTAGCTTTTTTTGTTTGTTTATGTGATTGTTTCTCTTCTTTTGCTTCTGTTTTTCATCTCCTCACTTGTTATTAGTTGTTTATAGTTTGCATTCTTATCTGGGTGTTAGTTGTTTGCATTTTTTGATTAGTTGTTGTTCTATTGGTGTTTCCCCCCATATAAATAGTTTTTCCCCCTTCTTTTTTATTCTCTTTATTTTCTCTCTTATTTTTTATCCTTTTCTCAATATCGTTTTTGGCACTCTTTTTTTTTTTAATCCCCTAATTATTTTTTCTCTAGTATTCACCTTTATTTGGGGTTATTAGTATCATGAATACATTTGTGTTCAGTGCCTCGTGCATTGTGCCTTGTTGTGTTGTATTTTGTGCCTTTAAGTCAATGCAGGATAGAGAGAGCTATATGATCAGACACGTGGAAAGGAGAGATTATAAGGAGACAAAGAAACAGCCCACATATGAAAGAAAATCAGGCATCACCAGAAAAGGAAGTAAATTAAATAGAGGCAAGCAACCTGCCAGAGAAAGAATTCAGAGAAAGGTCATAAGGTTGGAAGACAAATTCAACAATATGTGTAAGAACCAAGAAGAAATGAAGAACCAAGAAGAAATTAAAAATGACGTCCTACAATAAAAAACTCAGTAGAGCCAGAACCGGTTTGGCTCAGTGGTAGAACGTCGGCCTGCAGACTGAAAGGTCCCAGGTTCAATTCCGGTCAGGGGCATGTATCTTGGTTGCGGGCACATCCCCTGTGAGGGGTGTGCAAGAGGCAGCTGATTGATGACTCTCATCAATGTTTCTAACTCTCTCTCTCCCTTCCTTGCTGTAAAAAATCAATAAAATATATTTAAAAAAACACAGTAGAAAGTATCAACAGTAGACTAGAAGAAGGGGAGAACCTCATCAATGACAAAATGGGGGGAAAATACCCAAGCAGAGCTGCATCTAGGAAAAAAACTTAAGAGGAGAGCCTAAGGGAACTTTGGGACAACACGAAATGAAACAACATCCACATAATAGGGGTGCCGGAAGGAGAGGAAACTGAGCAAGGAATAGAAAACCTGTTTAAAGAAATAATCACAGAAAACTTCCCTGATATAGGGAAGAAAAACCTCACACAAGTCCAAGATGCTCACAGAGTCCCAAACAAAATGAACCCCGAAAGACCGACACCAAGGTACATTAAAATTAAAGTAGATGCACAAAGATTCATGCAGAATAGGTCTTCATTACCCTGGCTGCCAGCACAGTCTTTGCTCTGGCCTGGAGCTGCCTTTCTGCCTTCCCACGCTGCCCAGAGGCTCTCAGCCACTGGGTGCCTATATATGCAAAATAACCTGCTGCCAGCTTTGTTGGGTTAATTTGCATACTCACTTCTGATTGACCGGTGGGCATTGTGAAGGTATGGTCAATTTGCATCTTTCTCTTTTATTAGTATAGACTGGTAAACAACAGCGATAAAGTAAGAATCTTAAAAGCAACCAGAGAGAAAAGTTATCTACAAAGGATTCCCCATTAGACTTGCGACTGATTTCTCAGAAACACCATCAGACCAGAAGGGAATGGAATGGAATGCAAAGTTGTGCAAGGGAAGGGTCTGAATCCAAGAATACTGTACCCAGCAAGGCTTTCTATCAAAATTGAAGGTGAAATCAGGAGCTTCATAGACAAAAAAGACTAAGGGAATTTATTACCACCAAACCAGCAATGCAAGAAATATTACTGGGTCTGCTGTAAAAAGAAGAAATAGGAAGTGAAGAAGGAACACAGGGATAAAAAATAAAAATGGCGACAAGTACTTATCAATAATAACTTTAAGTATAAATGGATTAAATGCCCCAATCAAAAGACATAGGGTAGCTGAGTGGATAAAAAACATGACCCATATATCTGCTGTCTACAGGAAGCCTACCTCAGAATAAAGGACTCACACAGACTTATAGTGAAGGGATGGAAAAGGTATTTCAGGTGAATTGAAAAAAAAAAAAGATGGGATAGCAATACTTATATCTGACAACTTAGATCTCAAAGTGAAGGACATAACGAGAGATAAGGAAGGCCACTTCATAATACTAAAGGGAGCAATCCAACAAGAAGATATAACTTTGGTAAACATATCACCAATGCAGGAGCACTCAAATACATTAAGAAAAACTTCTGGAGGCTATCAAGGGAGAGATTAACAGCAATACAGTCATAGTAGGGGACTTTAATACCACACTAACACCACTGGACAAATACTCTAAAAAAATCAGCAAATATCCTTGAGAGCCGTGTGCCCCAGGGGGCCATGTTCCCTGGGTGAGCTGTGTGCCCCAGGGTGCCGTGTTCCCCAGGTGAGCTGTGTGCCCCAGGGGGCCGTGTGCCCTGGGTGAGCCGTGTGCCCCAGGGGGGCCTTGGGTCCCAGGAGTGCCATATTCCCTAGGGGGCCGCGTGCCCCGGGTGAGCCATGTGTCCCAGGTGGCCGTGTGTCCTGGGGGAACCATGTCCCCCGGGAGAGCCATGTGCCCCAGGGGAGCCGTGTGCCCAAGGGGGGCAGTGGGACCCGGGGAGCCGTGTACATCGGGAGAGCCATGTGCCCTGGGGAAGCGGTGGGACCCGGGGGGAGGGGGCGTTGTGAACCGGAGGAGGAGCGGATTCTATTTGTGTGGTCCTGATACATTTGGACAGTCTGCAGCCATTAGCTACAGAACACTGTTGTATTTCCCTACAAAAACAAATGAGAGAGTGTCCCACTTGAAATTCATATACGGAAAAAAGGAAAAGAGAAGGAAAAAAAAATCTGAGGAACAGAATAAAGTGTTGAATATAGTAGAATCAGGGGCAAAGAAGGGGAGTGGACTGATCATTATCAGGAGGATAAGGGGGTGGGGAAGCAGTGAGAGACTGGATTGAAATGGATGAAGACAATTGGGGGGAGAGGGGGTAAGGGCAGAGGGTGGGAAGGGAACTGGGAGGTAGTGAGCTTTGGGGGAGAAAAAGAAACAATTGTAATAATCTGAGTAATAAAGATTTATTTAAAAAATATCCTAAATGACACACTAGATCAGATGGAATTAATTGACATCTTCAGAACATTTTACCCCAAGCCAAATAATATATATTCTCAAGTGCATAAGTCATTTTTATTTTTATTTTTAAAATTTTATTATTTATTTATTAAGGCATATGTGTACATAGCTTACCATTGCCCCCCTCTCCCATTCATGCCCTCCCTCCCCAGAGTTCTGTGTTCGTTGGTTGTACTTATGTTCATGCATACCAGTCCTTCAGTTGTTCTCTTATCTCCCCCCAGGTCTCCTTCCCCTCCCCGCTGTCATTTGACAATCTGCTTGTTTTATGGTGACTACCTCAGGTTCACATGAATAGAATCCGCTCCTCATTTGGCAGTCTGCTTTTTTTATGGTAGCTATCTCAGGATCACACAAACAGAGTCTGCTCCTCCTCTGGTTCACACCTCCCCTCCCCCTGGGTCCCACTGCTTTCCCTGGGACACACGGCTCACCCAGGGCACACGGCCCCCTGGGACACAGGGCTAACCCGGGGCACATGGCCCCCTGGGCATGAGTCATTTTTAAAGATAGACCATATATTGGGAGACAGGCAAAATCCATTCAAATTCAAGAAGATAGGAATCATATCAAGCATCTTCTCAGATCACAATGGCATAAAACTAGAAATCAACTACAATAAAAACAATGAAAAAAAATTAAAAACCTGGAGCCTAAATAGCATGCTATTAAACAATGCTTGGATTACCAGAGAAATAAGAAATAAAAAGTATCATGGCCACAAACGACAAAACACAACAATCCAATATCTGTGGGACACAGTGAAAGCAGTCTTCAGAGGGAAGTTTATAGCTCTATAGACTTACCTGAAAATACAAGAAACAATGGTAATGAATTATCTAAACCTACAACTCAAAGAGTTAGAGAGCAACAAGAAACAACATGAAGCAAAAGGAAGGAAATGATAAAGGTTAGAGTGAAGATAAATGACATAGAGACAAAACAACAACAACACAAAAAAGATCAACAAAACCAAGAGCTGGTTCTTTGAAAGGACAAACCAGAATGATTAACCTCTAGCCAGGCTCACCAAGAAGCAAAAAGAGAGGACCCAAATAAAATCAGAAATGAAAGAGGTGAAGTAACAACCGATCACACAGAAATACAAAAGATTATGAAAAAATACTATGAACAACTCTGTTCCAACAAAATGGACAACCTAGGTGAAATGGACATATTCTTAGAAAAATACAAGCTCCCAAAACTCGATCAAGAAAAAATAAAAAAAAAAACCTGAATAGGCCAATAACTACCAAAGAAATTGAAACAGTGATTAAAAAAATCTTCCAGCAAACAAAAGCCTTGGTCCAGATGGTTTTACAGGGGAGTTCTACCAAGCATTCAAAGAACTAAAGCCTATCTTCAGACTATTCCAAGAAATTTAAGAGGAAGGCATAATTCCAAGCTCTTTATATGAAGTCAGCATTATCCTAATACTAAAACTAGATAATGACATCACATAAAAAGAGAACTAGGGCCGAAACTGGTTTGGCTCAGTGGTGGAGCATTGGCCTGCGGACTGAAAAGTCTCGGGTTCGATTCTGGTCAAGGGCATGTACATTAGCTGCGGGCACATCCCAGTAGGGGATATGCAGGGGGCAGCTGGTCAATGTTTCTCTCTCATTGACGTTTCTATCTCTCTATCTCTCTCCCTTCCTCTCTGTAACATATCAATAAAATATATTTTTAAAAAAGAGAGAACTAGGGGCCAATATCCTTGATGAACATAGATGCTAAAATCCTCAACAAAATTCTAGCAACTCAGAGTCAGCAATACATTAGAAAGATCATATACCATGACCAAGTGGGATTTATTCTGGGGATGCAGGGATGGTACAATATCTGCAAATCAATAAATGTGATACATCATATAAACTGAGAGATAAAAATCACATAATCATATCAATTGATGCGGAAAAAGCATATGACAAAATCCAATACCATTTCTTGATAAAAATTCTAAGCACAGTGAGAATAGAGGGATCATACCTCACCATAATAAAAACCCTATATGACAAACCTACAGCCAATTTCATACTCAATGGGAAAAAATTAAAACTATTTCCCCTAAGAACAGGAACAAGACAAGGATGCCCACTGTCACTACTCCTGTTTGACATAGTACTAGAAGTACTAGCCATAGCAATCAGACAAGAAGAAAAAATAAAAGGCATTCGAATTGGAAAAGAAGTAAAACTGTCTTTATTTGTAGATGACACGATACTATACATAAAAAACTACAAAGACTCCATCAAAAAACTATTAGACCTAATAAATGAATTTAACAATGTAGCAGGATACAAAATTAACACCCAGAAGTCTATGGCCTTTTTATACACCAGTAATGAACTCACAGAGAAATGAAAAAAATCCCATTTACCATTGCACCAAAAAAATTAAGATAACTAGGAATAAACTAAGGATTTAAAAGACTTGTACTGAGAGAACTACAGGACATTGAAAAAGGAGATAGAGAAAGATATAAACAAATGGCAGATCATACCATGTTCATAGATTGGGAGAATCAACATAATTAAAATGTCTATACTACCTAAAGCAATCTATAGATTCAATGCAATTCCCATTAAAATGCCAATGGCTTATTTCAAAGACCTAGAACAAATGCTCCAAAAATTCATCTGGAATAAAAAAAGACCCCGAATAGCCCCAGCTATTCTGAGAAAGAACGAAGTTGGAGTTTTCACAATACCAGATAATATGCTATATTACCAAGCCACGGTTCTCAAAACTGCCTGGTACTGGCTTAAGAACATACATATAGACCAATGGTACAGAATAAAGAACCCAGAAATTGACCCAAGCCATTATATTCAATTAATATTTGACAAAGGAGGTAAGAGCATACAATGGAGTCAAAACAGTCTCTTTAATAAATGGTGCTGGGAAATTTGGTCGGATACATGCAAAAAAATGAAATTAGACCACCAACTTACTCCATGCACAAAAACAAACTCAAAATGGCTAAAGTACTTGAATGTAAGAAGGGAAACCATAAAAATGCTATAAGACTCCATAGATAGCAAAATTGTAGACATATGTCATAGCAATATCTTTACAGACACCGATCCTAGGGCAAGATAATCTAAGGAAAAAATAAACAAATGAGACTATATCAAAATAGAAAGCTTTTGCACAGCAAAAGAAACCAACAAAACAAGAAAGCCCTCTGCATGGGAGAACATATTTGCCAATATTATCTCCAGTAAGGGTTTAATCAACATTTACAGGGAACTCATACAACTTAACAAAAGGAAGATAAACAATCCAACTTTTTGAAAGAGGACATTCAGAAAGCCACGAGACATATGAAAAAATGCTCCAAGTCACTAATCATCTGAGAGATGCAAATCAAAACAACAATGAGATATCATCTCGCACCTGTCGGAACAGCTATCATCTATAAATCGACAAACGACAAGTGCTGGAGAGGATGCGGAGAAAAAAAAACCCCTCCTTCACTGTTGGTGGGAACGTAGACTGGTGCAGCCATTGTGGAAAATAGTATGGTGTTTCCCCAAAAATTTAAAAATGAAATTGCCATTTGACTTAGTAATACCATTTCTAGGAATATATCCCAAGAAAACAGAAACACCATTCAGAAAGGATATATGCACCCCTATGTTCATAGCAGCACAATTTATAATAGTTAAGATTTGGAAACAGCCTAATCAACAGATGAGTGGATTAGAAAGCTATGGTACCAAAAAAAAAAAAAAAATTAAAAAGAGAACTATTGTACATCTACACAATGGAATACTATGCTGCTATAAAAAATAAGAAATTCTTACCATTTGCAGTATCATGGATGGAACTGGAGAGCATTATGCTAAGTGAAATAAGCCAGTCAGTGAAAGAAAAATATCACATGACCTCACTCATGGATAATAAAGAACATTATAACCTGATGAACAAAAAGATTGATACAGAGGCAGAGAAGCATCAAACAGACTTTCAGAATTACAGTGGGAAGCTACCCTGACATAATGCAGTTTATCCTGGAAAGTTAGGAACATTACTTGATTCTTTCAACATAGTGATTTATGCCTAGTTATCTACATTGGTGTCCACAGGGTGTTTTGTTTCTCTTTTTTATTTTTTTAAATACTGTATTGAACTCAGGGCTTTTAATACATTAATCAGTTATAATCATTATTTTTGATGTCTAACTTACTCCATTTTTGGCTAGTGGAAACTCTAATATACCACAATTTTAAAGTTAACTGGCTGTGTGAATTAGTACCTATTCATACCATTCCTACAAGTAACTTTGACTTAAGAATTAAACAGAAGTAACCTCCATCCTTTGGCAGAATATGTCTTGAATTATTTGAGTTTTGCAGAATGGCTGCAGTATATTTTCCAACTTTAATTCCTGAGGGTAGATTCTCAGTTGGCCTATTTTCCTTGCTGGGCACAGCTGTCCCCACAGGCCACTTTGTATTTGGTTTGCCGGTCTGAGGGTTGCTGTTGAGTCACTTGTGGCCTGGCAGACTTGTGGGACAGCCAGGATGCCAAGGCCTGTCAATTCAGCAGGGTTGTTTCCCTAAAAGGAGAGTACAGAAATTTATTTTTAAAAATTTTATTATTATTATCAAGGATATTTTTAAAATTGATTATTATTTTTTTTAAATCTTATTAATTTCAAAGAGGAAAGGAAAAGAAGAAAGAAACATCAATGATGAGAGAGAATCATTGGCTGCCTCCTGCACGCTCCACGTTGGGGATGAGCCCACAACTTGGGTATGGGCTTTGACTGGGTATCGAACCATGACCTCCTGGTTAATAGGTCAACACTCAACCATTGAGCCATACCAGCCAAGCTAAAATTGAGTTTTAGAGAGAGAGGAAGGGAGGGAGGAAACGATGAAGGGAGAAAGGAAGAGAGAGAGAAAGAAAAAATTCTGGTTGGTTGCCTGCCTTATACACTCTACAACCTTTTGATGCATGGGATAATGCTCCAATCAACTGTGCCACTCAGCAAGTCGTTTTTGAAGACTTTAATACAGGCCAAACACTGTTTTAGGTGTTGGGAGTATGGCAATAAACAAAACAGACAAAAAATCCACACCACAGAGCTGACGTACAGGTGTGTTAGGTAGTAGACAAGTGTCAGTGGGCAGTAAAAGCCACGGGAGGTAAATGGGGAAGATGACCTGGGGTTGAGGTTTCATTTCTTAAGCTTTGATTTAAGAAGCCTTTCTTTAAATTGTCATGTAAGCAGTCAAAAGCATTGTAGTAAGAAAAATAATAAACTAGAATTCAGTGTCCCGTGTTCTTTAATGATATTCTTTCACTGATAAGCAGTGTCCAGCTTAGGCAGGGTCAGCCTCCTTGAATCTCTCCTCTTATTAAAGGTGAAATGTAGGCTGAGATGATTTTGAGAGTACCTTTTAGGATCCCATTAAATAGCTAGAGATGTTAACACTGAAGTTTTCATTTTGTAGGTTTGTGTGGTTTATTGTCAGGAACTCAAGTGCTGGTGCAGAGCTGTCATTAAGTCAATTGTATGTTCAGCAGACCATTACCTGGCAGAATGCTTCCTTGTGGATTTTGCCAAGTACATTCCAGTGAAATCGAAAAAGTACGTATGACTTTTTGCCTTATGTCCTTTAAGGAGACAAATGCCAGTTTTAAAGGAGTGTGCCAATGTTCAAAGTAAGAGGATAGAGGTTGTAAGCTGGAGGTTTTTTGTCCTCCTCCCTCCCTTCTTCAAGAAGGGAAGCCTTCTTAAAGACTTCAGGTTCTGTTCACTTCTACATGGCAGCGAGTGTCGGAGCAAGTAGTCAGAATGAAGACTCAGCAGGCAGCTCCCGCCTCCTCCCGCCTCTTTCCTTGCAAGGGCAGGTGCTCTGCATCTCCCCGGTGCCCCTGGCCAGAAGGAACCCTCACGGATTCCAGGGCCACATGTCACAGTTCATGAGAAAATATTGTCAATAAGTGTTTTTGGTAATTTTTCCATGGTTTTCCATCCCAGAGTAAGAGGATATCAGTTTAATAAATAAATATGAGGACTCTTCCAAAAGAGTAGCACCAAATAGATTTTAATTGCAATAAGAAGTTTATCTGATTGAATTATCTTAAGAATGCCATGGCAGAAGGGGGTATTAGATATTGGGAATTTGTAGATATATTTTTTAAAAAGGATGCATTTCTAGCTTGTGGTTTGCAACTTTATAACTATAATTGTTAAAAACACACACACACACCTGTTGTGTTGAACTTTTGGGGGATGTTTTCTTTTAGTGTTTGGAATGTTTAGTTTGTTTTGGGCAAGAGAATCATATGATTAAATAGAGCACAAGGAGGCCTTGAGGGGCAGTTAATGCCGCCACTGTTTTCTGAACTGACAGAAGGTGCCTAGACTGTCCATGTGGCATCTTCATAACCAGGGTGCGTTGAAATGGTGTTTTCAAGCCTGTCATTTACCTGGAAGAAGGTAAAGAAAAAATGTTGAGCAACTTACCAAATCTCAGTCCTTTCAGCTCTTTTGTACAGAGTTGGCAAACACTACCTATGAAAACATCTCATTTATAGAAACTTTAAGGTAATTCTGGTTGTGTATTGAAATTGATACTTAAATATCTTCAAATCTTTAAAAATTTATTGATGAGAGAGAGAGAGAGAGAGAGAGAGAGAGAGAGAGAACATTGATTTATTGTTCCACTTATTGATGCATTCATTGGTCCACTCTTGTATGTTCTCTGACCAGGGATCAAACCTGCAACCTTAGCATATCAGGATGAAGCTCAACCAACTGAGCTACTGACCAGGGCTGATACTTAAAAATCTTAAATAAAATTTGCTCCCAAGTTTGATCATTATTTTTCAATGTAAGAACCTCACAAGACATTTTTCTAATCCCTCCCCACTCCCATGCCATGACATTTTAAAAAGCATATGTTTTTATTGATTTTACAAAGAGGAAAGGAGAGGGAGAGAGAGACAGAAACACTAATGAGAGAAACATTGATGAGCTGCTTCTGGCATGCTTACTGGGGATTGAGCCCACAATGTGTCCTGACCTGGAATCAAACTAGCGACTTCTTGGTCCATGGGAAGATGCTCAATCCACTGAGTCAGGCCATGCATTGAAATTTTAATGTCAGTTATACTGAATACCTGTGTATGTACTACATGTATATCTGCATTTTATACATAAAAAGAGTGTGATCTCCCCTCTCCCCTGCTCAAGAACCGGTGTTCGTCACTTTTGGCAAATGTCTCTAAATATATTTTGCTGTTAGTGGCTATATTAGAAACAGAAATAATGGTTTTTGTGTTTTTTTATGTTGTGCATTAATTACATTGGTGTACTTTAAAGAAATATTACATATAATTTTCTTTATAATTGAACTATTTCTGTTTTACTGTTAAAGCATCCGAGTTGCAGTAGAAACTTTTATGCAGCTTCCCTACAGAGCGAAAAAATTCAGACTGTATTGCACAAAACCTGTTACATTACACTTTGACTTTTGTGAAGACAGTGCTAAAATTGTGTAAGTACATCTTCTAATATGGTAACTCATTGGTGAAACACTTAAATGAGTATCTGATGTATCTATGAGATTAATTCCTCTTGAGAACTGCGAAGCGATCTCACGGGTCTCTTTTCTTCAGGAGATGTTTTCTAAGTACATGTGTGTCAAACCTGGTCATAAGCAGAATTCCCTGGGCAACTCCACCTACAGCGGCCACAATTGAGGGGGTTAGAGTAGGGTCTGAACGCTGTGCTTTTTAGCTTTTTTCTTTTTCACTTACAGAAAGTGATAACTGCTCAGACTGTGTGTCCCAGTGGTTGAGGGTCAACCTATGAACCGTGAGGCCAATGTTCAAGTCCCGGTCAGGTGCATGCTCGGGTTGTGTACTCATTGATGTTTCTATCTCTGTCTCCCTCTCCTTTCCTTTCTAAAATCAATAAAAATATATTTTAAAAAGTAATACCTAACTGTTAAGGGTAACAACATGTAGGGTCATGGAGCATTAAAAAAAAAGTTCCTTACATTCTTCTCTAGCCCACTTCCTCTCATCTGAGAGGCCTCTGTGACCTGTGTAGGCTCTGAACTTGGCAGACTCTTTTCAGGACTTATATACATATTTATTTATTTATTTAAAATATATATTATTGATTTTTTACAGAAAGGAAGAGAGAGGAATAGAGAGTTAGAAACATCGATGAGAGAGAAACATTGATCAGCTGCCTCCTGCACACCCCCTACGGGGGATGTGCCTGCAACCAAGGTACATGCCCTTGACCGGTATCGAATTGGGACCTTTCAGTTCGCAGGCCAACGCTCTATCCACTGAGCCAAACCGGTTTCGGCTACGTATTCATTTACATGGAGATTTTATGCAAATTACAAGTTACTGTCTTACTTGCAAATATAACTTAATGTATGTTGAAACTCTTTGTACCCTCTTCTACTTTCAGTTTTTTTCATGGGTAAATATAATGGCACATTTGCTGTATTTCACCATTCCTCTTTTGATAGCCAGCTAGATTGTTTCCAAATGCACTGTACATTTTCATCAAAATATAGATATATCTGTATAAAACATATAAATGTAGAAGGTATACACGTGTTTACACACATAGGCACACATGTCACACACATGCACCCCATCTTTGCTCTTTCTCTCTAGTATTTGGCCCCATTGCCAGTGTTTGTACAGAACAGGTCCCTGTATTGGGCAGTATTGTGTTGAGAGTGTGGCTGTGATCTTTGCAGTCTTGAACAAGACTACCTGAGGTCCTAGGGGAAGCCCCAAGCTCCCACCCGGGGCTCCTTCTCCCTCTTCCTCCAGGACTGTGGCGTTGTGGGGAGAAAAGCTACAGGAACAGCACAATTCTGACTCAGCTTGCTCTGCTTGCACTTCCTGAGGTGCTGCATTGTGTTCTCTTGTGGATACTTTTGTGGAGTCTATGGAGACGCTCCCATCTCTGTTCCTCCAACTCCCATCACCTACAGTTCCCTTGAAATGGTGAATGCATACTCTTGTGCTGGCCTTGGAACCTGCACTAAGAAGATACCAAGCCAGCTTGTCACCGCTAAGGCCATTGTACCCTGCCAAGCTGCCCAAGCAACCCCTTCCTCTTCCCCTGTCCCTCTTTCAGATCAGCAGCTGCTTACATTCCTGGGTGACTTGGGTGGCTGCCTGTTTGTGTCCAGCTCTCCCTCAGAGGCAGTCTGCTTCCCCCTCTGCATTACCCCTCTCCCAGCATACTGGGCTCCTCAGGAAGCTCTACCAACTTTGCAGTCAAATGAGCTAGGAAGTATATGGCAGATGTCTAAAATTTTTCTAAACAACTCTAGGAATATTATATACACACACACACACACACACACACACTCCCCCCACAAAGAGAATTCTGTGGTCAAGTAAGTTTGGGTAATGTTTTCATTTTTATTATTTTTTAATATATTTTTATTGATTTCAGAGAGGAAGAGAGAGGGGAAGAGAAATAGAAACGTTAATGACGAGAGAGAAACATCATTGATTGGCTGCCTAATGCATGCCCCACACTGGGGATCGAGCCTGCAGCGTAGACATGTACCCTTAACTGGAATCGAACCTGGGACCCTTCAGTCCCCAGAACCAACACTGTGCTAAACCAGCAAGGGTGCTATTTTGTTTTAATTTGTATTTTCCTGACTTGTAAACTTGGGTATCTATGATGTAGTTATTCTGAGTGTGATGTGTGTGAGAAAGAGAAACACAGACAAATTCACTGATTGACATGTGAGACTGATTTACCTGTTAATTGTCTAGATTGATTTTTCTCTTGGGCCTTTTCCTTATTAGGATTCTATTAGTCATTTTTTTGTTAAAGCTTATTAGGTGATTTTATTGTATGTAGCAAGGTTTTAGAACCACTGTATTTTTGCTGTTGTTAATCCTCACCCAAGGATATTTTCCCCCATTGCTTTTTAGAGAGAGTGGAAAGGAAGTGGGGAAGACAGCAAGAGAAACATTGATGTAAGAGAGAGGGAGATATCAATTGGTTGCCTCCTGTATGTTCTCCACCTGGGGATAGAGATGGAGCCTTCAACCTAGGTATATGCCCTTAACCAGAATCAAACCTGTGACTTAATTTGTGGGCCAGTGCTCTAACCACTTAGCAACCAGCCAGGGCTAGAACCACTCTTTTAAAGATTTAATATAATTTTTTTTTTTATTTTAGAAAAGGAGTCTTGGGGACAGGGTCAGCGGGTTAGCCCAGGACAAGATGCTGCTGCCCATTGCTCCCTGTTTGCAAGTCTTATGGGGTCCCTTAGAGTTTAGAGGATGCATGCTGATAGGCAATACTTGTGGACAGGGAATGGCACAAGATCCTGGGACGGAGAGCTCACCTAGAACCATTGTTATTTATTCAGTTTTCTTTTAGAAACCCTTTGTAATTCTCTTGAAGTAATATGTAAACATTAAAATGTCTTTCTTAGTAAAAAGAAAAATAAGTAATATTTTAGTCCAGGCACTGGGCTATGTGCTTATGTACATTATCTCATTTGATCTTTAAAACAACCCTTGGAGGAGAAACCAAGATCACGGCAAAAATAAAAACCTAAACTGCTGCCTCGCACAACAATTTCAAAACTGCAACTAAAAGACAAAGTGTCTATCACCCAGAACCATGGGAAAGCTGTCTGAGGGGAAGTTTACAACTAGAAGGAAAGAGAAAAGAGCATTGAGACATGCACAAGTGCTGAAAAGCTGAGGTATGGAGGTTCCCGAATGGGGCTGGTGGTGGGTGACTGGGTGCGCTGCTTTTTTCCAATCCCAAGTGAGACAAGCTCCCGATTACTCTGAACTCCAGTTTCTGGGGAGACACTCGGGACCCAAACTCCTATGGGGAGAAGCTGGACTGTCTGCCATCGGGTCGGAAAGTGAGGGCAGCTTTCTTGCAGAGGTGTGCACAGCAATCACAGTTTACTGCTCTGGGGCCCAGGATGCGGGGACTTGGAAACGTAGAGAGCCAGAGATGGCTGACTGGCAGTCATTGCTGTTTGCCATGTTCTAGCCTAGTGACTCTCTGAGACCACACCCTGCACAATCTACAAACCCACCCAAGCTCCATACAGCAACTTTTGAGTTTAAATGGCCTGCACCATCACAGCTTAACCTAATAAACTGCAGCTCTGGAATGATAACTCCAAAACCTCCAAACCCCAAGAAAAGAGGAAAAAACTGTAGTTCTCACTGTAGCTCCTGCTGGGTAGCCTCAGACAATAGCTGACCTGCACCGTATTGAAGATCCAGAAGCTAGTATATCTAGTGGTCAGTGTGAGACAACACCACATTTCAACTCACATCCATAAGTGACACATCAAGAGGCAGACTCAGTGAGCACCAAAGCCACACTGAAACAAGTCCTTCCCCATAAGTGTGTGTCCAGCGCAGCAGTTCTTCCATTATAGACACAATGGGTCCTCACAGTCAATTGGCCTGAAGGTCAATTCCTCCCAGTGACACCAACAACAATCAAGACTTAACTACAACAAGGCTGTACACACAGTCCACAAAGGGGTGCACCAAGAGTGTCCACCTCAGGTAACTGGGAGGCTGACCCACTGAACCATATAGGACACCTTAACACACAAAGCCACCCTACCAACTCAGGGAAGCAGCAAAACTGCGGAGACAAATAAACATCACAAACAAAAGAAATGGAGGAAAACAAACGACTGGATATAGAATTAAAAACTATGGTTATAAGGTTTATCAAGAATTTCCTAGAAAAGGCCAATAAATTTAATGAGACCCTTGAGGATATGAAAGGACAAACTAGAAATTAAACATACACTGACTGAAATAAAAGATATTATATGGAGACCCAACAGCACACTAGAGGAATGCAAGAATCAAGTCAAAGATTTGAAATACAAAGAAGCAAAAAACACTCAACTGAGAAAGCAAAAAGCAAAAAGAATCCAAAAATATGAAGATAGTGTAAGAGCCTCTGGGACAATTTCAAGTGTACAAACATCAGAATTATGGGGGTGTCAGAAGAAGAGAGAGCGAGAGCAAGATACTGAAAACCCTTTTAAAGAAATAATGACTGAAAACTTACTCCACTTGGTGAAAGAAATAGACTTACAAGTCCAGGAAGTGCCGAAACCGGTTTGGCTCAGTGGATAGAGCGTCGGCCTGTGGACTGAAAGGTCCCGGGTTCGATTCCGGTCAAGGGCATGTACCTTGGTTGCGGGCACGTCCCCAGTGGGGGGTGTGCAAGAGGCAGCTGATCAATGATTCTCTCTCATCGATGTTTCTAACTCTCTATCCCTCTCTCTTCCTCTCTGTAAGAAATCAATAAAATATATTAAAAAAAAAAAAAAAAAAAAAAAAACAAGTCCAGGAAGTGCACAGAACCCCAAACAAAAGGAATCCAAAGAGGACCACATCAAGACACATCATAATTAAAATGCCAAGAGCAAAAGACAGAGAATAAAAGCAGCAAGAGAAAAACAGTTACCTACAAGGGAGCATCCATATGATTGTCAGCTGATTTCTCAACAGAAACTATGCAGGCCAGAAGGGAGTGACAAATATTCAAAGTGATGAATAGCAAGAAGCTATAACCAAGATTACCTAGCAAAGTTATTCAGAATTGAATGTCAGATAAAGAGCTTCACAGATAAGAAAAAGCTGAAGGAGTTCACCAACATCAAACCAGTATTATATGAAATGCTAGCCCTAACCGGTTTGGCTCAGTGGATAGAGCATCGGCCTGCAGACTGAAGGGTCCCAAGTTCTATTCCAGTCAAGGGCATGTACCTTGTGGCAGGCACATCCCCAGTGGGTAGTGTGCAGGAGGCAGGTGATCAATGTTACTCTCTCCTCGATGTTTCTCTTAACTCTATCACTCTCCCTTCCTCCTGTAAAAAAAGCAATAAAAAAATATATTTTTTTAAAAGAAATGCTGAAAGGCATTCTTTAAGAAGTGGAAGAAGAAGAAAAAAGGAAAGATAAATATTATGAACAACCAATACATGTCTATCAACAAGGGAATCTAAAAATCAAGTGAATTAAAAATATGAGGACAGAATAAACTGGAGAATATAATAGAATCATGGGCATAGAAATGGAGCGGATTGATAAATCTTGGGGAAAGGAGTGTGGAGGGTGGGGGAAGAGATTGGACAAAAATTGTACACCTATGGATAAGGAGAGTGGGGGTGGGGAAGTAAGGGCAGAGGGTAAAGTGGGAACCTGGTGGAGGAGAGCTATGGGGGGGGAAAAGGAGAAACAGTTGTAATAATCTGAACAATAAAGATTTATTAAATTAAAAAAAAAAAAACACCTTGGAAGATGGTGGTGTAGCTCTGATAAAACCAGTAGAGAAACAAAACATCTCATTCTAACCTTATTTTACTTTTGTTCCTTGCTTCCAAATATTGGCCTCTCCTGATCTTCCTCTGCCTGAAATTTTCTTTCTTTTAAAAAAAATATACGTTATTGATTTTTTACAGAGAGGAATAGAGAATTAGAAACATCGATCAGCTGCCTCCTACACACCCTCTACTAGGGATGTGCCCGCAACCAAGGTACATGCTCTTGACTGGAATCGAACCTGAGATCCCCCAATCTGCAGGCCAACGCTCTATCCACTGAGCCAAACTGGTCAGGGCCAATTTTCTTTTTAAAAAATATTTTTTAAAATTTTCAATTACAGTTAGCATACATTATTGTATTAGTTCCAGGTGTACATCATAATTAAAATTATATAATCTCATCTCATTGATGAGATTATATAACTCAGTGGTTGGCAAACTCAGTCAACAGAACCATATATCAACAGTACAACGATTGAAATTTCTTTTGAGAATCAAATTTTTTAAACTTCTTCTAATACCACTTCTTCAAAATAGACTCGCCCAGGCCGTGGTATTTTGTGGAAGAGCCACACTCACGGGGCCTAAGAGTCACATGTGGCTCACGAGTCCCAGTTTGCCGACCATGCATATAAGTGATCATCTCAATAAATCTTGCACCCATCTGACACCATTATTTAGTTATTACAATATTATTGACCATATTCCCAGTGCTGTACTTTACATTCCTGTGACTATTCTGTAACAACCAATTTGTATTTCTTTTTTTAATATTATTTTTATTTTTAAAATTATATTTTATTGATTTTCCACAGAGAGAAAGGGAGAGGGATAGAAGCTAGAAACATCGACGAGAGAGAAACACGGGTCAGCTGCTTCCTGCACATCCCCTGGGACCTTACAGTCCGCAGATCGATGCTTTATTCACTGAGCCAAACCGGTTTTGGCTAATATTATTTTAAAAATAATATTCTTAATGATTTCAGAGAGGAAAGATAGGAACACCAATTATGAGAATCATTGACCAGCTGCCTCCTGCATGCCCTGCCTGGGGAGTGAGCCTGTAGCTCGCAACCCAGACATGTGCCCTGACTGAGAATCAAACCATGACCTCCTGATTCATAAGTTGATGCTCAACCACTGAACCATGGTAGATGGGGCCAATTTGTGCTGCTTAATCCCTTTACCTTTATCACCCATTCCGCCATTCTTCCCTACTGATTTTTATGTGCCACACATGGGTGTGGGACCATTCACTTCCCTGTATCCACCTCTCCTACCAGTCTTGTCCCTCATACCAATCTCGATGTGGCTGCTTCTTTATATCCTTAGTTGTAGGACTTCGGTTTCAGTGAGATTTCAGTTGGTTCTGAATGATGGTGGTTCTGTAGTTTAGTAATTTTCATCTGGTTGTGGGAAAAGGTGAGAGCTGAATTTATGCCACCATCTTGAGCAGAAATGTTTTGCGATTATCTTTCCAAAGCATTGGAAAGGCAAGATGATAGAAAATGGGCAGCAGTGAGAGGGTGTCGGCTGAGTGAGAAGCAGCATGAGATAACAGTGGCTACTCTCAGGATTTTGGTTTGACCATCATGTTTGGAGCCCTTGCTTTGTGCCAGCCTGTGCTGAGTACTGCGCACTCAGGATTCCTTCCCCAGGGAGCTTGTGTTCTGTTGGGGAAGCAGCTATGTCCCAGGTATAAGCAGCTATAACTGGGGGCAATGGTGTTGAGATAGACGATGGCAGGTTCATTCTAGAAGAGTCTGTGCACAGATGCAGGCAGCAGCAGTGAGAGGAGCTTGTTGCTGGCAGCAGCTGGGACCATCCCCATTACCTGCATCATATGCCAATATGTAATGTTGGAAATACCCAGTGTATGTTACAAAGTGATGTTAGTGTGCTGACTTCAGATTTTTATTTAATGATGTTGCATCTGTCCACTGTTCCAGACCTGCCAAGAAGTGGGACACTGCAGCTGTTCAGTACTTTCAGAACATCCTAAAAGGTAAGGCAAGTGTGCCATCTGCAGCCTGCTTTGAACCAACACCCACGGTGGTTTAACCTTCAGGTGGAGAGATTGGAGATGTGCATGTTTAGCTGTTTGACCCTCCTCACATGGGTTCATAAGTTATCAGGAGCTTTTTCTACCCCAATGTCACAGTGATACTGCAGTCCTGGAATTTTAAAAAGAATATGTATTTTATTGATTTTTTACAGAGAGGAAGAGAGAGGGATAGAGAGTTAGAAACATCGATGAGAGAGAATCATTGATCAGCTGCCTCTTGCACACCCCCTATTGGGGATGTGCCCGCAACCAAGGTACATGCCCCTGACTGGAAAGGTACCTGGGACCTTTCAGTCTGCAGGCCGACGCTCTATCCACTGAGCCAAACTGGTTTCGGCCAGTCCTGGAATTTTTTTGTGGTGGATGTGGACATCAGTAATTGAGAGGTGAAGGTAAAGAGTCTGTATGGATAAGAGATGCTTACACAAAAACACTGCTTACCTCTAGTCTGCATAGAAGCTGAAGTTCTGCAAAATAAATTTACATGCATTTTACTGAACCAGCTATCGATTAAAATCCTAAGTTATTGTGTAATCATTATTGCTAATTTAAGAGGTATAGACTGTCTCAGAGCACTTATGCAATGTGTTCTCTTCATATTGTTGAGTGTAGCAATATAATATGAAGACTTATTTGTGGCAGCTGTCCAAACCACTGGCAATCAAGAGCCAAATAACTGTGCCTGCCTCTGAGAGCTGTTTTGAGAAGTAGTGGGTGTGAACTCTTGGGAGTGCTACCTTTTGAGGCCCTAGCCCCTCTCCTCTGCTGCCCCACAATTAAAGCAGGGTGTAGAACCTTTGTACTGTCCAAGGCCATTTGACATAATTCTCAGGCCATACAAAATTATCAAGTTAAGAATTAGCCTGCTATATTTGGTCAAACATTTAATTAACTCACCCCTAATGCATTGGCAGAGTCAGATCAAATGACTTCATGGGCCTTATATGGCCCTCGTGCCAGATCTTCCCTGTGTTAAAGAAACAGCCAGGTGCTTTGAGAAGTTGGAGGTTGGGGTTGAGGATCGCTGATTTTGTAGTTTTGGTCCTTGTGAGCCTATTAGGGAATGCTGGGAGACAGAGTTTGGAAGAGGCAGAGTGCCTAGATTTGAATACTGCCTGTTACTGCTGAGCCTGGTCTCTTTGCCAGTACGGTGACCCTCAAAGGTTATGGTAAGAGTGAAATGAAATACGTTCCTAAAGGACTTAGCATAGTGTCTACTAGGTACCCATACATGGAGCTGCTGTTTGGATTAGTAAGTCTCTGAGAGGGCAAAGAGCTCTGCTCTGGGCATTTGGAAAGTGGACTCAGATGAAAGATGGTGGATGGTGGGAACAGAGGATACAGGCTTCCTGCCTGCCAGGAGAGCCTCCTCTCACCTTGCCTACCTCCAGACCCCTCCTGCATTAAGACCCACCTGCAGGAGGAAGCCATCGGACATGTGGCGCTGGGTAATCAGAAGTGGTAGCAGAGATTAACAGGTGGGAAATAGTCAGGTTGTTTTAAATATACTTTTGATATCAGCTAATTACTGTTTTCATTTATGCCACTTAGCAACTACCAAGGTGGAAGCCAAATTATGTGCTGTGGAAGATGATACTTTTGAGGTTTATCTTTATGTAACTATAAACAATGAAAAAGTAAGTGAAAAATTTGTATTTTAAAAATAGTTTACCATTAAAAAAATCTTATTTTAATAAAACAAAGAATAAACACCAAAGGAAACAATGTCATTCACACAACATAGAAATTTTCTTAAACTTTCAAGGTCTGGCTTATATCAGAAGTAAGCAGGACTGTTTCTTCTTTTACAATAATTACTTTAGTGTTTTATTTAGACAGCATTTTATTTAGTAATGGACAAGAAATTATTCCTATTGTGATGAGTATGAAATGTTATTTCCTTATAAGAGGACATCTATACTAATAAAAGGGTAATATGCAAATTGGTCTATACTAATAAAATGGTAATATGCAAATATGCCCTCACAGTAACAACCAAACAGCAGGCTGCGTGGGGTGACCAGGCCAGAAGGGGGGACAGTGAAGGGCAACCAGGATGGTGGGGGGGGGGCAATATGGAGCAATCTGGCCAGTGGGGGGACAGTGAGGAGCAACTAGGCCACCTGGGGGGGAGCAGTGAGGGATGACTAAACTGGCCGGATGCAGTGAGGGGTGACCAGGCTGGTGGGGGTGCACTTGGGGGTGACCAGGCTGGCAGGGGGGGGGCAGTGCAGTTGGGGGCAATCAGGCCAGCAGTGGGGGCAGTTAGAGGTAACCAGGCTGGCAGGGGGGAAATTAGAAGACAGCAGTCCCGGATTGTCAGAGGGATGTCCGATGGCCCAGGGTTTGGGCTGAAACCGTCAGTGGGACATCCCCCAAGGGGCCCCAGATTGGAGAGTCCCGGCTGGGCTGAGGGGACCCCCTGCCCCGTGCATGAATTTCAAGCACCAAGCTTCTAGTAGTTTTCATAAATACATTTATTTGGTATAGTTCACTGCTTCTCCCACCCCATAATTTTCTCATCATGTATAATATGTGCACATTATAAAGACTTTAGATAACAGCCCTGGCTGGTTTGGCTCAGTGGATAGAGTGTCATCCTGCAGACTGAAGGATCCTGGGTTCAATTCCTGTCAAGGGCACATACCTTGGTTGCAGGCTTCTCTCTGGCCCAGGCCCTGGTTAGAGCTCATGCAGGAGGCAACCAGTTGATAATGTTTCTCTCACATTGATTCTCTCTCTGTCTTTCACTCTTTTCTGCTCTCTCTGAAAATCAGTGGAAAATATCCTCGAGTGAGGATTTAAAAAAATAAAAAATTCAGGTAACAGAAGTAGAAAGAAAGTGGGTATCACATGTGAGCCCCTGCTTTAGTTATACGCTGTTAGCATTTGATAGCCTTTATGAAGGGTGCAGCTCAGCATGTTATGTGGAGGTAGATGAGATGCTGATTTAGGGTGTTGGGGCTCATAGAGGTCATCTAGATCACAGGTTTATTTAAACATTTTATTTTGAAATATTTTTATAGTTATAGACAAGATGTAAAAATAGTGCAGAGTTGTGTATATCCTTTACCTGGGTTTTCTTCATGTTAATCATACAAACCAGTGATTCAGTAATTAAAACCAGAAAATTGACACTGATAAAAATACAATTTTTTAGAAAATCTACGATCTTATTCGAATTTTGCCAGTTTTCCCACTAATTTTCTTTCTCTGTGCTAGGATCTAAGTGAGGATCTCACATTGTATCTGATTGTCATGTCTCTAGTCTCCTCAGTGTGATGAGACAGTTCTTCAGTCTTTCCTCATCTTTGAAGACCTTGACATTTATGAAGAGTACTGGCTATTTTGTAGAATGCCACACAATTTTTATTTTATTTCATTCCCTTCTGGCCTGATGTTTTGTTGTTGAGAAATTCGTCACTAATCTGATGGGAGATACTTTGTAGGTAACTTTCTGTTTCTCTCTGGGCACTTATAAGATTCTTCCTTTGTTTTGGTGTTTGCCAATTTAATTATAATGTGCCTTGGCGTAGGTCTTTTGGGGTTCATTTTGCCTAGGACTCTGAGCTTCTTGGATTTGTGTGGGTTTTTTCTTCCCTATATCAGGGAAGTTTTCTATCATTATTTCTTCAAACAGGTATTCTATTCCTTACTCAGTCTCCTCTCCTTCTGGGACCCCTATTAGCGGATGTTGTTTCATTTTGTGTTGTCCCAAAGTTCCCTTAGGCGCTCCTGTTTTTTAATTTTTTTTCTAGAAGCTGCTCTACTTGGGTATTTTTTCCTAACTCTGCTTCTTCTAGTCTACCTTGATGCTTACTATTTAGTTCTTTACAACAGTGATGTCATTTTTCATTTCGTCTTGGTTCTTCATTTTCTCTTAGTTCTTACACATATTGTTGAATTTGTCTTCCATTGTTTTCATCCACCTTATGACATATTGCTTTCCTCTATTTCATTTACTTCCTTTTCTGATGATGCCTGCTTTTTTTTTTTCGTATGCTGGCTGTTTCTTTATCTCCCCATGGTCTCTCTTCTCTGCACATCTAGTTATGTAGTTTTCCATCTCCTGTGTTGATTTTAAGGCACAAAATACAATACAACAAGGTATAACACATGAGGTACTGAACACAAATATATTCACGATATTAATAGCCCCAAATAAAGGTGACCACCAGAGAAAGGAGAATTAGAGGATAGGAGAGAATGGAGAAGAGAAAAAAAAGAGTGCAAAAATTAAATTGGGAAAAGGAAAAAAGTAAAAGTGAAGAGAGAGAATAAGAAAGAAGAGGGGAAAAAACTATATATATGGGGAGAAAACTCCAAAAGAACTGCCACTAATCCCAACACATGTCAGTAACAAGTACCTGGAGATGAATGCAAACTGCAAACAACAACTAATATCAAGTGAGGTGAGGCAAAACAGAAGCAAAAAACCAAAAAAAAAAAAAAACCCCACCAAAAAACAAAAAGAATAAGCAAAACAATCTCACAAATAAGAATAAAAAATCGATATAATCACCAAAACCGGTTTGGCTCAGTGGTAGAGCGTCGGTCTGCAGACTGAAAGGTCCCGGGTTCGATTCCGGTCAAGGGCATGTACCTTGGTTGCGGGCACATCCCCGGTAGGGGGTGTGCAAAAGGCAGCTGGTTGATGTTTCTCTCTCGACGTTTCTCGCTCTCTGTCTCTCTCCCTTCCTCTCTGTAAAATATCAATAAAAAATATTTTTAAAAATCGATGTAATCAATCAAGCCAACAACAACAAAAGAACAGAGGGAAATTTTTTTCGATAGCAAATAAAGAGGAGAGAGATATGTATAGATTTGAAGCAGGGGATTGGAAATTAGATTTATAAGTAGGTTGAAATTTTAACAGGGTAAAAGAAGTCATGGGGAAATCTAAAGCAGGACTCAGGTAAGAGAAGCAGGACAACAAAAGGAGAAAAGTGAGGAAGAGAGTGATGGCATAAATGTAAAGTTGAGATGGAATAAAATGATGCTAAGGAAAGATGAAAATAGAATGTAGAACACTAATCCCAAAGTAAAATAAAGAGAAAATAAAATGACACTTTTTAATAAAAAATGTAAAATGATATTAATAGTAATACTGGTTGAAGATAAAAATGTAATAATTAAAAGGTAAAATCCAGTGAGGAAAAAAGAAAAAATAGTTTAAGATGAAAACAAATGTGCAGCAATGAAGGTCATTCACTTCATCTACTATTCTGTTTGACACGCCTGTTTCCTAGTCAGGACAGTGTTGAAGTTCCCTGTGTTCCACTGCTCCTCAGTTATAAGCCAGTCCTGACTTTCAAGCAGGCAGTGTATCTTTATTTCTCTTATTCCTTTATTTGTGTTTACACAAGAGTCAATTTATGATTCAACCCCTGGGTGGCAGTGTTTCTGGATTGACCTCTGGGGCTATAGATCTTCTCTAGCTAGTGTTTAGATTTTGCTTTTCCTTTGGCACTAAATACCGGTTTATGGGAGTGGGTTGCCCCAGAGCTGGTTCTCTGATGGTTATTCCCTGCCCTGATCCCCAGGTTCCAGAAAAACAACTTTCCCCTGCAGTCTCTTAGAGTGTCTCCAGTTGGGTTATCCTATGTATTGGGCTTAGTAATCTGAAGTAAGGATTTAAAGAGGGAAAGAAAGAAAGAAAAAAAAGCCAGAGTAAGTGTGTGAACTCTGGGGCTGTGCGCAAGCAAGTCTGTGCAGTCTTTTTCCCTCCTTGGGTCTAAGCAGCTGGCACACTTTTAAAAAATCTAGGCTGTCCTTTTGCACCCAGATAAAATTGGGTTGCTTTTTAGAGATCCCTTCTATTAGCAGCTTTGAGGACCCCCTTCAACATTCACTGATCATGCCAACCCAACAGCCCTGGATTTTTCTAGCTGCAGACTTCCCCAGGTCCTCCACTTCCCAATGTGCACACATTTCTCTCTCCTGCTGGGACCACAGACCTCACCTTATCCCGAGCGAAATCTGACCTTTCCGTGAGGGAGTGTAGAGCTCCTCTGAATCAGTGTGCTTGTGCCACTTGGGACTGGTGTGCTTGGTTTCGGTGGGAGCCGTAGTTGTAGATTTCTTGGGCTTTTCAGGCTTCTGATAACACCCACTCTCCCCTTCAAGAGGGCACGGTCTCCTCATCCGAGCTGGTCATTCGGGAGGGAACCTACAGCAGTGGGGGCTGCCCGGTCAGGGGAGCCCCATCCAGCATCCCCTACAGCCTCCTGGAGTGTAGCTGTCTCTCAACTCGCCAACAGACACTCCCCGTGCGACCACACACTCTCCCTTTGTTTTCTCACTCACACACTGTCTTTCAGTCTGCCTTCCGGTCGGCAGCATTTTCATTTTCTTGCCTGGGTTCTTTCACTCAACAAAATTATTTTAAGATCCCTCCATGTTGTTCCTTTTATTGTCAAAAATAAAGGTTTTTTTTTTTCTTTTCTGGATAAACTTGTGTGTTTATCCATTCACTTGTTGATGGACATTTGAGTTGTGGCCGGTTTGGGTAATTACAAATAAAACTGCTGTGAATATTCATGTACAGGACTTCCTGTGGACCTATGCTTTCATTTCTGGATACTAGGTATGGAGAGACTACCAAAGCCTTGGCCGGTGTGGCTCTGTGGTAGAGTGTCAGTCTGTACACCAAAGGATTGGGGCGTGTCCTGGAGGCAATGAATCCCAGTGTATCTCATTGATGTTTCTCTTTCTCTCCCCCTCCTGCTTTTCCTCCCAGTCAATCTCAAAATCAATGAATAAAATATATCCGGGTGAGGATTTAAGAAACCAAACAAAAAGTTTATCAAATAGTTTTCCAAAATGATTGACCATTTTTAAAAAATATTTTTTAATTGATTTTTCACAGAGAGAGAGAGATAGAGGGATAGAGAGTTAGAAACATCCATGAGAGAGAATCATTGATCAGCTGCTTCTTGCACACCTCCTACTGGGGATGTGCCCACAACCAAGGTACATGCCCTTGACCCGAATCGAACCCAGGACCTTTCAGTCCATAGGCCGATGCTCTATCCACTGAGCAAAACCGGTTTCAGCAAAAAAAAAAAAAATGGTTGACCATTTAAAATCCCCTCAGCAGCCAAAACCTGTTTGGCTCAGTGGTAGAGCATCGGTCTGTGGACTGAAGGGTCCCGGGTTCAATTCCGGTCAAGGGCATGTATGTACATTGGCTGCGGGCACATCCCCGGTAGGGGGTGTGCAAGAGGCAACTGGTTGATGTTTCTCTCTCATCAACATTTCTAGCTCTCTATCTCTCTCCCTTCCTCTCTGTAAAATATCAATAAAATATATTAAAAAAAATAAATAAAATCCCCTCAGCAGTGTATGCAAGTTCTACTTCCTCCACATTATCTTCAACACTTGCATGGTCATTCTTATAGATGAGTAGTGATATCTCTTTGTGGTTTAAATTTACATTTTCCTGTTGATAGTGATGTTGAGCATCTTTTCATGTACCTGTTGGCCATCTGTATGTCTCCTGTGGAAAAATGTCTTCAGATCTGCCCATTTTTTATTTGGATTGTTTGGGGTTTTTTTTGCTGTTGAGTTATATGAGATTTTTATATGTTCTGGATACTAATTCCATATCAGATATATGATTTGCAGACATGTTCTCCCATTCAGTAGGTTGCCTTTTCATGTTGTTGATGGCTTCCTTTGTTGTGCAGAAGCTTCTTAGTTTGATTTAGTGCCACTTGTTTGTTTTTGTTTTTGATACTAATAGGTATCAAATAAAAAAAATCATCATCAAGATTGATGTCAAAGAGCTTACCACCTAGGGTTTATTTTTGTAGAAATTTTAATAATTTGAGGTCTTATATACAAGTCCTTCATCCATTTTTGAGTTAATTTTGTGTATGGTGTAAGGTAGTGGTCCAATTTTCTCAGTACCATTTACTGAAAAGACTATCCTTTCTCTGTTGTATATTTTTGGCCCCTTTGTCATAAATTAACTAACTGTATCTGTGTGGGCTTATTACTGGGCTCTCTATTTCATGTATCGGTTTTTATGCCAGTACCATACTGTTAAATACATTTTTTACAGTTTACATTCCATATTGCATTAGTTCAGAGGTGTAGCACAGTGGTCAGTTATACACTTCACAATGTGCTTCTCCATGCTGCTTTGATTACTATCTTTCACTCATTTTTTATGGGTTGTTTGTTTTCTTTATATTGAGTTTTTACAGTTTTTAAAATGTTTTGGATACACATCCATCCAGATATGTTATTTAGAAATACATATATTTAAATTTTATTGATTTTTTTTTTTGAGAGAGAGAGATGGAGGGAGAAGGAGAGAGAAACATTGATATGAGAGCAAAGCATTGAATGGCTGCTTCATGGACAACCCCTCCTGGGGATCAACCCTACAACCTGGGCATGTGCTCTGACCAGGAATTGAACCTTCTGGTGCACCAGATTATGTCCAGTCAACTGAGCCACACTGGCTCAGTTGACTGGACATAAAATATTTACATAAAATATATTTTCTTCCTGTCTTTGGATTGCTCTTAACAGTATGTTTTTAAGAGCAGAAATTTTAAATTTTTATAAGGTTTGATTTATCAGTTTTTTCTTTTCTGATTTGTATTTTGTCTTTGCGCCCCCCCCCCCCCCCCATCTTTGCATGGCAGAGTTACGTTAGCTCTTCAGTGCTTTTAAGAAAATATTTTTTGTTTGGTATTTCATATAGATTCTTATTGTTTTTCTTATCTGAAAGAATGGTCAGAAATATCTGGTTCATCATTACCAGTGCAGCAATCAAGAGATCAAGTTCTATCAAATTATGTTCTATCAAATAATTTTTTTGAGGATTATAATTGTGGTTAAGTTTGGAATATTTTCTGAATAGTCATTTAACTATATTTGTATTATAATTCATGAAATGTTTAAAATTGTACAGGTCTGTGTTAATGATGACCTGGTTGCAAAGAACTTTGCTTGTTATGTATCACCCATGGAGAATAAAAACCTTGATTCTTTAGAGAAACCAAGATTGAGTATAAAGTCAGCATCCTTTCCCAACAAACTCAATCCAGCACTTAGTCTTTGGCCAATGTTTTTGCAAGGAAAAGATTCTCAAGGAATGGAAAGTGAGTAACTCCTCACCAATATGTTTCCTTTAAACTATTTTATTTATAGGGATCTTAGTGTGTGTATTTTTAATATTTATTGTTGAAAGTATCACTTACGTCTCCCTTTCCCCCATTGACCCCTTCTAGCTCTCCCCTACCCCCACCTGAATCTTAGTGTTTTGATATAAGTTATATAAATGTTTCCCTATACAGAGACAGGGACTTGAACTCTCAATTTAATACTTTAATTACATACTTAGTGAATGTGTTACAAGTTTTGAGGTCCTAAAACTGCTATAGTTT
This sequence comes from Vespertilio murinus, assembly GCA_963924515.1. Taxonomy (NCBI): domain Eukaryota; kingdom Metazoa; phylum Chordata; class Mammalia; order Chiroptera; family Vespertilionidae; genus Vespertilio; species Vespertilio murinus. The sequence goes on from OZ004716.1 coordinate 29,152,747, forward strand.
GTTTTTATGAGAACAGGAAAAAACTATTCTCAATTTCTTATTAACGTGAAATTATGTTTTCAGGAGTCTGTCTATGTGTTCATAATTCAGAGATACTGCCAAAACAATATTTTGTTTGGAGACAGTTTTTAGATACTTTTAAAAAAGAACTGATTAATAGCATGAGCATATGAGAAAAGTCAGTCATGGACAATGGAACATTTCACCTGTTTCTACATTCAGTTTTCTTTAGTCCTTCACATCTTTCCTGTTAAGGAGCAATGTCACCTATAACCTTACTATTAAAAGTGAGAGCAGAAGTATGTAAAAGAATTCACATTTGTATTTTGGGTTTGGGTTTAATTTCATGCTTTAATACTAAAATATATTATTTCTGTCAGAGTCACATGGTTTAACTTTTCTGGCGCAGTCTCTCCAGCATCCGTGGCCCAAGCATGTTGTGAGTGATCCAGGGCCAACGGCTACTATCCTGGGTAAGTTCTACTTGCTTGCTTCTTTTCAGATGCAGCATAAAAAAACCCTCTTAATGGTCTGAAGATAATAAGGGTTGTTTAGAAGGGCTATGGTATTTCTCTCTTTTCTTAATTTAATGGAACCAGTTTGTGATGTCTTGCTGAAAAAGATAATTTGCCGTGCAAATTAGTCAATGCTCAATCCATACTTAGAGGATTTGATTATAATGTAAGGAGCATAAGAGGCACTTGTCTATGTAGAACTGATTTATTCCAGCCCAGATATAGATAAATGTTTGTTTTTTATCCTCTGAGTGTACATATATATATATATATATATATATATATATATATATAAATAATTGATTTTTATTTTAAGTAATGGGATACATAACAATAAGAAAGAGACCTTTATGAGAGCAGAGATACGTAATCTTTAATTTCATATCTTTAAGATATTAAATTAATGGAAATTGTTGAACATGGGTGAAATCTTTGATGCTTGGCTCACCCTGTGGTAATTCCTACACAATTTTGCTACTACATTGTGTGTACACATACTTGTGGATATAATATTTCATATTCATCCATAGTAAATCTCAAATAAATTAAAGCTGTAGTCAACTAACATATTCCCTATACTTAAAATTATTGTTAATTAGTTTGGTATCGTTCAATATAGAAAAATACAGATAATCAAAATTGTAAACACCTGTAATTTTTATACCTACTTATTAAAAATTTAAAGTCCTTTTTCTAAAAGTTTTCCAGATATGAGAGTGTGAATACAATTTTTATTTTCCAGAGATGGGATCCTACCATATATAACTCTGTGTACAGTGTTTTTCATTTTCATTGGAACAGGGGAAATACAAGGCATTTACATTATGTTTAATTATTGCACAGCTTTCTATTGTGTGAATATGTCATCATTATTCTAAGTAGCCCCAGATTGCTGGATAGTCATTGTTTCCTAGTGTTCTGTATTACATCAGTGTTGGAATTAACTATGCATGTCTTTGAAAAAGAAAAAGTTGATGGTAAACAAAATGTGAGATTTTACTGGATTGTCACATAAAAACAAAATTATTAGCTTGACTGGTATGGCTCAATGGTTGAGTGTTGACTTATGAACTGGGAGGTCACAGATCAGGGCACATGCCCAGGTTGTGGTCTCAATCTCCCATAGTGGGAGGTGAAGAAAGCATGCAGACCAATGATTCTCTCTCATCATTGATGTTTCTATCTCTCTCTCCCTCTCCCTCCCTGTCTGAAATTAATAAAAATATTTTTTTTAAAAATTAAAAACCATAAAAAACCACAAAATTATTAAGTGTTATTTATCTAAGCAAAGATTTATTTTCTCTTGTAATCATTGTGATTAATTTTTGGTATTTCTCTTTAAAGTTGCCTTATATTACTTTTTAATCAAAGTTTAATATTTTTTAAAATACGTGGTTAAATAATCAAATAATACAGAAAGGCTATAATAACAAATAATATTCTCTTGTCCAGCATCTTCTCACCCCAGGCTTTTTTCTTAGCCATTTATTTTGGCAGTTATATCCAAATCTTAACTCTGATTAGATCTGAAGATGGCAACCAGCAGGAAGGTAGGGAGGGAGAGAGTGAGGGAGCGATAGAGGAGTGCATGGATATGGTGTGTGTGTGTGTGTGTGTGTGTGTGTGTGTGTGTGTGTGTGTGTGAGCTAGGGAAAGTTAGATCCTAGAGGTCTTCCAGGAGGCTTCCAAACTGGACAGACTTAGACAGTGAACCTCCGTTGCTACTGTGGACATTCCAGGGGGTGGCCACTGTGGGCACAGAGACCATATCATCTTGAAAAACAGCTGCTTAAGACTAGGATCCTGGCCTCAGCACCACCAAGTCTGGTTTCAGATGCAAACCAAGACCTTGCAGCCACTGTGGACAGCTTCAGACACATAGACACCAAGAATCTAGACATTCTGGCCACAGATTTCTGTGAGTTACAGAGCCAACCCCCCTTCCCACAGGCTCATGGCAGCACCATAAGAATAGTTAGACCCCTCCCCTTGCACAGAGCCTCAGCTTTGCTATAGGAATGTGAGCCTGGGTGCTTTTGGACACTGGGAATCTGTTCCTCACAAAGCAATCAGGCAACCAAACCCCCTGCCCACACAGGGCAACATTGCCACCTGACTTCAAATTTGGGTAAGCGCGCACGGAAGTCTGTTTTCTGCAGTGCAAGAGTGGGCCTCCTGCTGACACAGTGCTACTGTGCAACCCGGTTCCCCAAGCAGACCAGGGACCCTGATTCTCCACATGAGAGGCAGCACTGAGCACCAGTGACGACTCTGCTTCTCATTGTGTGTGCCTGGGACCCCTGATTCCCAGTACATTCAAAATAAGAGCCAGTGACTCAAATTCTTGGCGTATGCACATACAGGGACCCTGATTCTCAGCCTGAGGCCACACCAAGCAACAGAGACTCTGATACTTGATTCTTGGTGCGGGCATAGGGGGACTCTGACTCCTGGCACATGCTAGGGAACTCTGATTTTTGGTACATGCCAGTGGGGTCTCTTTCACCCTGGCACAGGTAGGATCCCTGATTCTAGGTGCACACACGAGGCCACACTGAATGCTGGTGACTCTGATCCTGGGTGAGTGTGGCTCCCACCAACCAACCACAGCCACATGCTTGGTGTTGGAGCTCTTCAGTGACACTCGGATGGTGCGAAGCTACTTCTGTACGTGGCCCAAGTTCAAACACAACTTGATGTTTGAACCTTCTAGTAATAGAATGGGGAGACAACAACACAATCCCCAGAGGAAAGAAAACGAGGAATCACCAAGGAAGGAAATAAGTGAAAGGGAAGCATGCAGCATGACAGAAAAAGAATTCAGAGTAATGGTCATATAGTTCATACTCCACATGGATGAGAAAATCAACAACCTATGCAAACACCAGGAAGAAATCAAAAGTGATATAGCTACAATAAAAAAAACACCATGGAAGGCTTCAACAGTAGACTAGAAGAAGCAGAGGACTGCATTAGTGAGTTAGAAGATAAGGTAGAGAAACTAGCCCAATCTGAACAGCAACTGGAGAAAAAAATTTAAAAGCAGGAGGAGAGCCTAAGGGAGCTTTGGGACATCATGGAATGAAGTAACATATGTATAATAGGGCTGCCAAAAGGACAAGAAGAGCAGCAAGGATGAGAAAATCTATTTGAAGAAACAGTGACAGAAAACTCCCTAGATATGGGGAAGAAAAAAGGTACACAAGTACAGAGGGTCCCAAGCAAGATGAATTCCAAAAGACCTACATCAAGACATGTCATAATTACAATGGGAAATGTTAACAACAAAGAGAGAATCTTAAAACCTGCAAGAGAGAGACACAGAGTTACCTACAAAGGATCCCCCATCACATTATAAAATGATTTCTCAACAAAAAGATATTAAGCTAGAAGGGAATGAAAGGAGGTATACACAGTGATGAAAAGCAGAGGACTGAATCCAAGAATTTTCTATCCAGCAAGACTATCAATCAAAATTGAATGGGAAATCAGGAGCTACGCAGACAAAAAAAAAAAAAAAAAAAAAAAGGCTAAGGGAGTTTATCACTACCAAGCCAGCAATGCAAGAAATACCAAAGGGAATACTGTAAAAAGAAGAAATAGAAAGTAAGGAAGGAACACAGGCATAAAGTACAGAAATGGCTACAAACAAGTATCTATCAATAATAACATTAAATGTAAATGGATTAAATGTTCCAATCAAAAGATATAACCCATAGATATGCTGTCTACAGGAGATCCACTTTGGAGCAAGGGGCTCTCACAGACTGAAAGTGAAGGGATGGAAAAATATCTTTCAGGCAAATGGAAATGAAAAAAAAAAAAAAAGCTGGGCTAGTAATACTTATATCTGACAAAATAGACCTCAAAGTGAAGACAATGAAGGCCACTTCAGAATTCTTTTTTTTATTTTTTGTTTTTTTTTATTTTACATTTTTTAAATATATATTTTATTGATATTTTACAGAGAGGAAGAGAGAGAGATAGAGAGCTAGAAACGTCGATGAGAGAGAAACATCGACCAGCTGCCTCTTGCACACCCCATACCGGGGATGTGCCCGCAACCAATGTACATGCCCCTGACCAGAATCGAACCCGGGACCTTTCAGTCCGCAGACCGACGCTCTACCACTGAGCCAAACCGGTTTCGGCCACTTCAGAATTCTAAAGGGATTGATATAACAAGAAGATATAACTCTGGTAAATATTTATGCACCCAATTCAGGAGCACTCAAATATATGAAAAATTTTCTGGAAGATATCAAGGGAGAGATTGACAGCAACACAATCATAGTAGGAGACTTTAATACTCCATTTACATCACTGGGTAAATCTTCTAGACAAAATTTAACAGCTGAAACCGGTTTGGCTCAGTGGGTAGAGCGTTGGCCTGTGGACTGAAAAGTCTCAGGTTCAGTTCTGGTCAAGGGCATGTACCTTGGTTGCAGGCACATCCCCAGTAGTAGGTGTGCAGGAGGCAGTTGATTGATGTTTCTCTCTCATTGACGTTTCTAACTCATCCCTCTTCCTTCCTCTCTGTAAAAAATCAATAAAATACATTTTAAAAGTTAGCAAAGAAACATAATTTCTAATCAACTTACTAGATATGATGGACTTAATTGACAACTTTAGAACATTCTACCCCCAGACTACAGAATATACATTCTTCTCATGCAACATGGGACATTTTCAAAGATAGACCACATATTTGGATGCAGGCAAAGTCTCTCCAAATTCAAGAGGATTAAAATCATATCAAGCATCTCCTCAGATCACAATGGCATAAAATTAGAAATCAACTACAGTAAAACCAATCACAAAAATTCAAACACCTGGAGGCTGAATAGCACACTATTCAACAATGAGTGGGTTACCAAAGGGCTAAAAGAAGAAATAAAACACACAGTGGAAACAACGATAATGAAAACACAACAATCCAAAATCTTTGAGACACAGTGAAAGCATTCCTGAGAGGGAAGTTCATAGCATTACAGGCCTACCTCAAAAAACAAGAAAAGCTGGTAATAAACCATATAATTTTGCAACTTGAAGAATTAGAAAGGGAGCAACAAGAAAATCCCAGTGTGAGCAGAAGGAAAGAAATAATAAAGATCAGAGTGGAAATATTAGACATAAGAGACAAAACAAAGCAATATAAAAGATCAATGAAAACAAGAGCTGGTTCTTTGAAAGGATAAATAAGATTGATGAACTTTAGCCAGGCTTACAAAAAAGCAAGTAGAGAGGACCCAAATAAACAAAATTAGAAACAAAAGAAGTGAAACATCAGCAGACACCACAGAAATATGAAGAATCATTAAAAAAAATGCTATGAGCAACTCTATTTCAACAAACTAGTCAACTTAGAAGAAATGGACATATTCTTAAAAAACACGACCTTCCAAAACTCAACGAGGAGGAATAAAAAAATATAAATAGGCTGATAACTATGGAGGCAATTGAAGCAATAAAAAAAAAAAAAAAAAAAAAAAAAAAAAAACTTCCAACAAACAGAAGCCCTGGACCAGACGGCTTCACAGGTGAGTTTTATCAATCATTCAAAGAAGAAATAAAACCTATCTTCCTTAGAATATTCCAAAAAACTCAAGAGGAAGGAGCACTTCCAAGCTCTTTCTATGAAGCCAGTATCACCCTAATACCAAAACCAGATAAAGATAATGCAAAGAAAGAGAATTACAGGCCAATATTTCTCATGAACATAGATATCAAAATCCTCAACAAAATTCTAGCAAACTGAATCCAGCATTACATTAGAAAGATTATACACCATGACCAAGTGGGATTTATTCCAGGGATGCATGGATGGTAGAACATCCACATACCAATAAATGTGATTCATCACATAAACAAATTGGGAGATAAAAACCATATAATCATATCAATTGATACAGAAAAGCTTTTGGCAAAATCCAATACTCTTTCTTGATAAAAACTCTCAGCAAGGTGGGAATAGAAAGATCAAACCTCAACATAATAGAATATATGACAAACCCACAGCCAACATCATACTCAATGGGTAAAAACTAAAACAATTTCCCCTAAGATCAGGGACAAGACAGGGAAGCCCACTCTTACCACTCCTGTTCACCATATTACTGGCAGCACTAGCCATTGCAATCAGACAAGAAAGAGAAATAAAAGACATCCAAATTGGAAAAGAAAAAAAAAGCAAAACTATCCTCATTTGCAGATGACATGGTATTGTACACAGAAACACCAAAGATCCTATTAAAAAAAAACTACTAGACTAATAAATGAATTTGGCACTGTAGCAGGATACAAAATTAACACCCAGAAATCTATGGTTTTCTATACACCAATAATGAACTCACAGAAAGAGAAATTAAAAAAGTAATCCCGTTCACCAATGCCAATAACAACAAAAATAAGGAACCTAGGAATAAACTTAACCAAGGAGACAAAGGACCCATCTGTACTCAAAAAATTTTAGAAGGCCAGAAAAGAGATAGAGGAAGATATGAACAAATGGAAGAATATACCATGTTCATGGATTGGTAGAATCAACATCATTAAAATGTCCATACTATCCCCAAAGCAATCTGTAAATTCAATGCAATCCCCATTAAAATACCAATGGCATAGTTCAAAGACCTAGAACAAATGCTCCAAAAATTCTTCTGTAATAAAAAAAGACACTGAGCCGAAACCAGTTTGGCTCAGTGGATAGAGAGTATCAGCCTGCGGACTGAAAGGTCCCAGGTTCGATTCCAGTTAAGGGCATGTACCTTGGTTGCGGGCACATTTCCAGTAGGGGGTGTGCAAGAGGCAGCTAATCGATGATTCTCTCTCATCGATGTTTTTAACTCTATCCCTCTCTCTTCCTCTCTGTAAAAAATGAATAAAATATATTTTAAAAAAAACAACACTGAATAGCTGCAGCAACCTTGAGAAAGAAGAACAATATTGGAGAGATCACAATACTAGATATCAAACTATACTACAAAGCCACTGTCCTCAAAACTGCCTGGTACTGGCACAAGAACAGACATATAGACCAGTGGAACAGAACAGAGAATACAGAAATTGACACAAGCCAGTATGTTCAATTAATATTTGACAAAGGAAACAAGAACATACAATGGAGTCAAGACAGTCTCTTCAATAAATGGTGGACAGATACATGCAAAAAAAGTGAAACTAGACTACCAACTTACACTATACACAAAAATAAACTCAAAATGGATAAAGGATTTAAAAATAAGTTGGGAAAGCATAAAAATCTTAGAAGATTGCAGACAAAATTGCAACATTTTCAGTAGCAATATCTTTACCAACACAGCTCCAAGGGCAAGAGATACTAAGGAGAAAATAAACAAATGGGACTACATCAAAATAAAAAGCTTTTGCATAGCAAAAGAAACCATCAACAAAACAAGAAAGTCCACTCCATGGGAGAACGTATTTGCCAATATTATCACCAATAAGGATTTAATCTCCAACATTTACAGGGAACTTATACAACTTAACAAAAGGAAGATAAACAACCTAATCAAAAAAGAGACAACAGACCTAAATAGATACTTTTCAAAAGAAAACAGAAGGAAGGCTGAGAGACGTGTGAAAACATGCTGAGAGATGCAAACAAATAAAATGACAATGACATACCATCTCACACCTGTCAGAATGGCTATCATCAACAAATCAACAAATGACAAGTGCTGGCGAGGATTCTGAGAAAAAGGAACCCCTGTGGGAATGCAGACTGGTGCAGCCACTGTGGAGAACAGTATGGAATTTCCTCAAAAAATTAAAAATGGAACTGCCATTTGACTCAGTAATATCTCTTATAGGAATATATCCCAAGAAAACAGAAACATCAATCAGAAAACATATATGCACCCATATGTTCATAGCAGCACAATTTACAATAGCTAAGATTTGGAAACAGCCTAAATGCTCATCAGCAGATGAATGGATTAGAAAACTGTGGTACATCTACACAATGGAATACTATGCTGCTGTAAAAAGAAGGAATTCTTATCATTTACAACAGCATGGATGTATCTGGAGAGCCTTATGCTAAGTGAAAGAATCCAGTCGGTAAAAGATAAATACCACATATCTCACTTATTTGTGGGTAATAAAAAACATTACAAACTGTTGAACAAAAATAGAGGCAAAGAACCATCAAATAGACTGTCAAACTACAGCGGGAAGGTAGGGAAGATTTTGGGGGGGTGGGTGGTCAAAGATCAACTGAAGGTCTTGTATGCATGCATATAAGCACAACCAATGGACGCAAGACACTGGGGGTGGGCGGATGAGGGCAAGTGCCCACAGGTAGGGGAGGCCAGTGGGAGGATTGTTGGGGGGGGAGGGCAGAAGAGACATATGTACCACTATTTGTAATAGCTTAAACAATTAAATTTAAAAACCTTGATTAGTTTATTCTTTATAGGTTTATCAATTCTAAATATGGTCTTGACATCTATGACAGATCAGCTTTCATTCCCCTAATCCAAAAAGTATTTATTCATCAGAATGTCATGAAGTGTTCTAGCTGGTTTGGCTCAGTGGATAGAGTGTTGGCCCAAATACCGAAGATTCCCGAGTTCAATTCTGGTCAAGGGCATGTACCTTGGTTACAAGCTGGGAGGCAACCAATCGATGTGTCTTTCTCACATTGGTGTTTCTCTCTGTGTCTCTTCTCTGGCCAATGTGGTTCAGAGGTTGAGTGTCAACCTATGAACCAAGAGGTCACAGTTCAATTCCCAGTCAGGGTACATGCCCAGGTTGTGGGTTTGATCCCAATTGGGGGACATTCAGGAGGCAGCTGACTAATGATTCTCTTTCATCATTGAAGTTTTCATCCCCCTCACCCTTTCCCTCTGAAATATTTTTTAAAAATTTATTTTTATTTTTTGTTTATTTTTATTTTTTAAAATTTATTAAGGTATTATATGTGTACATAGCTTACCTTTGCCCCCATCCCCCACCTCCCATACATGCCCTCCCTACCCAGAGTTTTGTGTCCATTGGTTGTACTTACATGCAAGCATACCAGTCCTTTGGTTGATCTCTTATCTCCCCCAGATCACCCTCCCCTCCCCACTGACATTGACAGTCTGCTGCTTGTTGCTTTACTGTCACTATATCTATCTTTCTGTTCATTAGTTTATAATGTTCTTTATTATCCATAAGTGAGTGAGGTCATGTAGTGTTTCTCTTTCATTGACTGGCTTATTTCACTCAGCATGATGTTCTCCAATTCCATCCAGGTTGCTGCAAATGATGAGAATTCCTTCTTTTTTATGGCAGCATAGTATTCCATTGTGTAGATGTACCATAGTTTTCTGATCCAATCATCTGCTGACGGGCACCTAGGCTGTTTCCTAGTTATTCCACTTCTGGGAATTTATCCAAAAGAAACCCAAAACACTAATTTGAGAGAATATTTGTATTCCTATGTTCATTGAAATATTATTTACAACTAGAGGCCTAGTGCACAAAGTGTGTGCATGGGCGTGGGGTGGGGTGGGGGAGAAGTTGGTCCTTCAGCCCACCCTGCACCCTCTCCAATCTGGAACATCCCTCTCACAATCTGGGACTGCTAGCTCCTAACCACTTGCCTGCCTGATTGCCTCTAACCACTCTGCATGCCAGCCTGATAGCCCCATAACTGCTCCCCTGCTATCCTGAATGACGCCTAACTGCTCTCCTGCCGGCATGATTACCCCCAACTGCCTTCTCCTGCGGGGCTAAGGGAACTTGGAGATGCTGGCTGGATGAGGCAGGGCTGAGGGAACTGGGGTACTCTGGTTGGATGAGGCAGGGATAAGAGGACTGGGTGCTGCCATCTTGTGGCTGTGGACATGCCATCTTGTGAGGATGTGACAGTCAATTAGCATATTCTCTTTATTGATTGTGGGCACTGCCATCTTGTGAGGGTGTGATGGCCAATTAGCATATCCCCTCTTTATTAGATAGGATAACCAGGATATGGAAGCAGCTCAAGTGTCCATCTGTAGGTAAGTGGATAAAAAATATGTGGCACAGCTGAAACTGGTTTGGCTCAGTGGTAGAGCATGGGTCTGCGGACTGAAAGGTTCGATTACGGTTAAGGGCATGTACCTTGGTTGCAGGCATATCCCTGGTAGGGGGTGTGCAAGAGGCAGCTGGTCGATGTTTCTCTCTCGTTGATGTTTCTAGCTCTCTATCTCTCTCCCTCCTCTCTGTAAAATATCAATAAAATATATTTTTTTAAAAAGTGGTACATTTACACAATGGAATACTACTCTGCCATCAAAAGGAAGAAAATGTTACCGTGGATAGACCTGGAGAACATTATGCTAAGTGAAATAAGCCAGTTAGAGAAAGGTGGCAAGTACCATATGATTTCAGTCATATGTGGAATCTAATGAACAAAATGAACTAATAAGAAAAATTGAGACAGACTCATAGAGACTCATAGAGAGCAGACTAACAGCTTTAGGGTGAGGGGTGTGGGGCTTGGTGGTGGGGTGGAGGGATTGATCAAAACGAGAAAAACTCATGGACACGGACAACAGGGTGATGATTGCTGTGGGGGTGGATGGAGAGGTGGGGAGGTGGAGGAGGGTAAAGGGGATAAATGGTGATGGAAGGGGACTGTGAACACACAGTACACAGAGGATATGTTGTGTAATTGTGCACCTGAAACCTGTATAATTTTGTTAACCATAAATAAGTCCAATAAAAAGAAAAAAAACCACAAAAAATTAGTGTATACACGTAAGTATACCGTGTTTCCCAGTATTCATTATTTTATATTCATGGTGATATATTTCCTATGTAAATTTCTAGAAAAAGGACTTCTGGGTTAAAGGATGATTTTTATTAGAACACTGGAGGCCCGGTGCATGAATTTGTGCATGGGTGGGTTCCCTTGGCTTGGCCGGCGATCAGGGCCGATTGGGGAGGGTGTCAGCCTGCCAGGAGGAGGGACCGTGGGAGGTTGTACCCAGAAGCAAGCTACCCATAGCCGATTCCGCTCCTGTCTGAGTCTGGGGTGTGGGTGAACCAGATTCAGGGCTATTAGGGCCCCAGCAGCAAGGTTTGGGCCAGTGCACGTCATAGCTACTGGCTGGAATATGGTCATTCGGTCGTAATGGTTGCTTAGGCTTTTATATATATAGGTTTCCAGGTGCCTGTGCATAGGTGCCATATCATCCTGGAGTCCCCCTGGGAATCTAGGGAGATTGTGCCTATTTTGCCCACAGCCTTGCCAGCAGAGGGTATTCCAAGTCTTTGGGTGTTTTTCAATCTGCAAGTAAAAAATAGTATCTTAGATTAGTTTCCATTTCTCCTATTATAAATGCCACCTTTGATTCTGTAAAAAGTCATGTATATTAATTATGGTTAAATATGTATGCTGTTGCAAAAGGTAAGGTTTCCTTTTTTTATGGCTTTTTATGGCTGAGTAGTATTCCATTGTACCACAGGTTTTTTATCTACTCACCTACTAATGGACACTTGGGCTGCTTCCAAGATCTTGGCAATTGTAAATAATGCTGCAATGAACATATAGAATATGTTGATACACAATAACACACTAAGTAAATGTTGGTTATTAGTAATATTATTGCACTACTGGTTTATTTTACTTTTTCCTCAAGAACATGTGTTAATAATTCATACTATTAACTGATAGTTCAACTCCAAGTCAGGGCACATAACCTAGGATGGTGGGTTTGGTCCCTAGTCAGGGAGCATATTGGAGGAACTGCTCAATGATTCTCTCCCTGCCCCTTTCTCCAAAATCAGTCAAAAACATCTTCAGGTGAGGATTAAAAAAAAAAAAAGATAGTACTTCATTTTCTTCTGATCTCTGACTCTGTTGATTATTCTTTTGTAAGTTCTTAGTATGTCCTGTTGATTGACTTTTTAGATTTTATCTTGATATTCTGTAGTTTATTTAAATATATTTAAGAGTGGATGATTCAATATTCATTTATTAACACTTGGAATTTTTTAATTACTGAATTTATGTTTAATATGAATTTCTAAAATGTATTAAATTTTAATGTTTTCAAAGATTTTCCCCCTACCTCTCTTCCTGAATCTATTGGTCATAAATTAGTGTGTTCTTTTATTATAATTTTCTAGCTTCTTTTTTGAAATTTTCATTTATCTGAACTGATTTCTGAGAAGTTTTCTTAGTTTAATTTTTAAAATTTCCATTTTTCTCTGCTTATATAGTTCAGTATTCAACTTCATCTGGTCATTCAACTTCATCTTTTGAGTTTTCAATTTTTTGACTATTTCTTACTGCTTAGAATTTTACTGATGGTGCCTTTCTTTTCATATCCATCTGTTTTGTTTCATGTATACTATTTCTTCTTTTATTTCTTGGATATTTTCAATAGATTTATATAGGAGTTCTTTTTAGACTGCTGTTTTATCTTCATTTCCTCAGGTGTGAAGCTTCACCTTTTTGCAGACCTTTGTGAGGTAGTATTTTTTTATAACATTTATGATGGTATCAAACGAATTTGTGATTTCAGTGATTTATGTAATTCAGTAGGTGAAAGGTATATCTTGTCTTCTTTCTTTTAATCCTTACATGAGGATATTTTTCCCATTGATTTTTAGATAGAGTAGAAAGGATGAGGAGAGGTAAAGAGAAACAACGATGTGAGTAAGACACATTGATTGGTTGCCTCCTCAATGCACCCTCACCGATTCTGGGGATCGAGCCTACAACCAGGTTTCATGCCTTTGTCCAGAATCCAACCTGGGACTTTTCAGTCTGTGGACTGACCCTCTGTTCACTGAGCCAAACTGGCCAGGAATATACCTTGTCATTTAATTTGTGTTTCTCTTATTGATACTTAGAGTACTAATACTTTCCCAGAATTGCTCTGTAATACTCTAATAAATGATTGCTGGGTTGAATTTGTTTGTTTGTTTGTTTTTTTTAGAAGTCACATCTTAATTTTTACCCAGCTTAATTATCCAAATTATTTACTAAGCAAATTTTGTCACTCTTCACAATTCAGATTTAGTCCTGGAGGGTAAATATATTTGAAAGAGTCCTCTTCAGAAATTTGCCACTTTGTGGTCATTCAACTTCAGCTTGTTTTCTAATATGTTTTCTATCCATTGTGCTAATAAGTGAAATGCACAATTATTTCAAACCATTGCTGAACTGAGTTATAATTGGTGTTCCAGTTGTTGCTATTAACAAACATAATAGTGATGTGAAACCACCATTTGATAATGCTCATGGATTCTGTGGTCAGCGATTCCGTATGGGCACAGTAGGAAGGCTTTAACTCTGTTCCACAGTGTGTGTGGGACCTTGGTTGGGAAGACTCGAAGGCTGGTGGTAACTAAATGGTTTGATTCATTTGAAGATTTATTCAGTCCTGTGTCTGGCTTTTACCTAGGACCTCAGGCTGGTGGTAACTAAATGGTTTGATTCATTTGAAGATTTATTCAGTCCTGTGTCTGGCTTTTACCTAGGACCTCAGCTTGGGCTGTCATATGAAATTCCTATCGTGGCCTTTTCATGTGGTTGCTTGACTTTCCTCCCAACTATGGTGAATGGGTTTCAGAAGTAAGCTGGAATCCAGGAAAGCAAGTCGCATTACATGACATTTCTGTGATCTAGCTTTAGGAGTCACATAACGCCTCTTCCATGTTGTTTACAAGCCATCCCAGGCTCATTGGAAAGGAATTTAGAGCCCATCTCTCAGTGGGAAGAAGTGTCAAAATCACATTGTAAGAAGAACATGTGTGTTGGGAGACATGTTCTGGCCTCTTTGGAAAGTAGAGTAATGCCAGGTTACAATAGGATATTATATTTAACTCTTAGTAAGCCAGTATAAAGTGTTTTCTAATAAGAAGGGATGAAACAAGATTTTTAAATTTAATTTTCTCAAGAGACCAACCAAAGGACTTGTATGCATGCATTTAAGCATAATCAATGGACAGAGACAGTAGGAGGGTGAGGACATTTTCTGGGGATGGGAGTGGCTAGGCAGAGGTTAATGGGGGGGAAAAGGAGACATATGTAATACTTTAAAAAACAAAGAATTTAAATTAAAAATTTAATTCCCTCAGGTAAAATTTAATATGAAACTCTATTCCATAATTTTATGGATTAAGATTTTATGATTATACTTTTATTTTTTAAAGTTTTTTTTATTAAATTATTATCTGTGTACATATATTACCATTGCCCCCCCCCAAAAAAAAACATTCCCTCCCTCCCCAGAGTTTTGTGTCCATTGGTTATACTTATATGCATGTGTACAAGTCCTTCGGTTGATCTCTTATTTCCTTCATATTTCCCTCCCCTCCCCGCTGTAATTAGACAGTCTGCTTGTTGCTTTACTGTTGCTATATTTAACTTATGGTTCATCAGTTTATAATGTTCTTTATTATTCATAAATGAGTGAAGTCATGTGGTGTTTCTCTTTCATTGACTGGCTTATTTCACTCAGCATGATATTCTCCAATTCCATCCAGGTTGCTGTAAATGATGAGAATTCCTTCTTTTTTATGGCAGCATAGTATTCCATTGTGTAGATGTACCATAGTTTTTTGATCCAGTCATCTGCTGATGAACACCTAGGCTGTTTCCAAATTCTAGCTATTGTAAATTGTGCTGCTATGAACATAGGGGTGCATATATCCTTTCTGATTGGTGCTCCTATTTTCTTGGGATATATTCCTAGGAGTGGGATTACTGGGTCAAATGGGAGTTCCATTTTCAGTTTTTTGAGGAAACTCCATACTGTTCTCCACAGTGGTTGTACCAGTCTGCATTCCCACCAGCAGTGCACGAGGGTTCCTTTTTCTCCACAACCTCGCCAACACTTGTCGTGTGTTGATTTGTTAATGTTGGCCATTCTGACAGGTGTGAGATGGTATCGCATTGTTGTTTTGATTTGCATCTCTCGGATAAGTAGTGACTTTGAACAGTTTTTCATGTGCCTCTTGGCTTTCCTTCTGTCTTCTTTTGAGAAGATTCTATTTAGTTCCATTGCCCATTTTTTAATTGGCTCATTTATTTTCCTTTTACTGAGTTGAATAAGCTGTTTGTAGATATTGGAGATTAAACCTTTATCAGTAATATCATTTGCAAATATGTTCTCCCATACAGTGGGCTTTCTTGTTGTTTTGTTGATGGTTTCTTTTGCTGTGAAAAAACTTTTTATTTTGATGTAGTCCCATTTGTTTATTTTCTCTTTGGCTTCCATTGCCCAAGGGGCAGTATCAGTGAAGAAGTTCTTTTGGCATATATCTGAGATTTTGCTGCCTGTGGATGCCTCTAGTATTTTTATGGTTTCCCATCTTATGTTTAAGTCCTGTAACCATTTCGAATTTATTTTTGTGTATGGAGTAAGTTGGTGCTCTAGTTTCATTCTTTTGCAAGTATCTGTCCAATTTTCCCAACACCATTTACTGAAGAGACTGTCTTGACTCCATTGTATGCTCGTGCCTCCTTTGTCAAGTATTAATTGAGCATATTGATTTGGGTTGATATCTGGATTCTCTATTCTATTCCATTGATCTATATGTCTGTTCTTGTGCCAGTACCAGGCTGTTTTGAGCACAGTGGCTTTGTAATACAGTTTGAAATCTGGTATGGAGATCCCTCCTACTTTACTCTTATTTCTCAGGATTGCTGATGCTATTCGAGGTCTTTCATTGTTCCAAATGAATTTTTGGAGAGTTCTTTCTAGGTCAGTGAAATATGCCGTTGGTATTTTGATGGGGAGTGCATTGAACCTATAGATTGCTTTGGGAAGTATGGACATTTTGATGATGTTGATTCTACCAATCCATGAACATGGTATGTTCTTCCATCTGTTTACATCTTCCTCTATTTCTTTTTTCAGTGTTGTGTAGTTTTCCGTATATAGGTCTTTTACCTCCTTAGTTAAATTTATTCCCAGGTATCTTAATTTTCTTGGTGCGATGGTAAATGGGATTGCTTTTTTGGTCTCTGTTTCTGTAAATTCATTGTTGGTGTACAGGAATGCCATCGATTTCCTGGCGTTAATTTTGTATCCAGCTACATTGCCAAATTCATTTATTAAGTCTATTAGTTTTTTGATGGAGTCTTTTGGGTTTTTTATGTACAATATCATGTCATCTGCAAATAAGGATAACTTTACTTCTTCTTTTCCGATTTGGATGCCTTTTATTTCCTCTTCTTGTCTAATTGCAATGGCAAGTACTTCCAGTACAATGTCAAACAGGAGTGGTGAGAGTGGGCATCCCTGTCTTGTTCCTGTTTTAAGAGGGAATGGCTTTAGTTTTTGTCCATTGAGTATGATGTTGGCTGTGGGTTTATCATATATAGCTTTTATTATGTTGAGGTATGATCCTTGTACTCCCACCTTGTTGAGAGTTTTTATCAGGAAAGGGTGTTGGATTTTATCAAATGCTTTTTCTGCATCAATTGATATGACCATATGATTTTTATCTTTCAATTTGTTTATGTGATGTATCACGTTTATTGATTTGCGGATATTGTACCATCCTTGCATTCCTGGAATAAAACCTACTTGGTCATGGTGTATGATCTTCCTGATGTACTGCTGGAGCCGATTTGCTAGGATTTTGTTGAGTATTTTGGCATCTATGTTCATGAGGGATATTGGCCTGTAATTCTCTTTCATTGAGTTGTCTTTATCTGGTTTTGGTATTAGGGTGATGCTGGCTTCATAAAAGGAGTTTGGAAGTGTTCCTTCCTCTTGAATTTTTTGGGAAAGTCTGAGGAGGATAGGTTTTAGTTCTTCCTTGAATGTTTGGTAAAACTCTCCTGTGAAGCCATCTGGCCCTGGCTTTTGTTTGCTGGAAGCTTTTTGATGACTGTTTCAATTTCTTCCCAAGTAACTGGTCTGTTGAGATTTTTAGATTCTTCCTGATTGAGTTTTGGAAGGTTGTATTTTTCTAAGAATATGTCCATTTCTTCCAGGTTGTGCAATTTGTTGGAATAGAGTTGCTCATAGTATTTTGTAACAATCCTTTGTATTTCGGTGGGGTCTGTTGTTATTTCACCTCTTTCGTTTCTGATTTTGTTTATTTGGGTCCTCTCTCTTTGGTTCTTGGTTAGCCTGGCTAGAGGTTTATCAATCTTGTTTATCCATTCAAAGAACCAGCTCTTGGTTTTGTTGATCTTGTGTATTGTTTCTTTGGTCTCTATGTCGTTTATCTCTGCTCTGATTTTTATTATTTCTTTCCTTCTCCTTACAGTGGGCTTTTCTTGTTGCTCTTTTTCTAACTCTTTGAGTTTTAGAGTTAGATAATCTGTTACCTTTTTTTCCTAGTTTTTTGCAATAGGCTTGTAGAGATATGAACTTCCCTCTCAAGACTGCTTTTGCTGTGTCCCATAGATTTTGGATTGTTGTGTTTTCATTGTCATTTGTTGCCAGGATGTTTTTAATTTCTTCCTTGATTTCTTTGGTAATCCAGTCCTCGTTTAATAGCATGCTGTTTAGTCTCCATGTGTTTGATTTCTTTGGATTATTTTTATTGTAGTTAATTTCCAGTTTTATGCCACTATGATCTGAAAAGATGCTTGATATGATTTCTATCTTCTTGAATTTGAAGAGACTTTGCCTATGTCCCAACATGTGGTCTATCTTTTAAAATGTCCCATGTGCACTTGAGAAGAATGTATATTATGTGGCTTTGGGGTGGAATGTTCTGAAGATGTCGATTAATTCCATCTGGTCTAGTGAGTCATTTAGGATTGATATTTCTTTGCTGATTTTTTGTTTGGGTGATTTGTCCAAATGTGACAGTGGGGTATTAAAATCTCCTACTATGATTGTATTACAATCAATCTCTCCCTTCATGTCCTCCAGCAGTTTTTTTTATGTATTTGGGTGCTCCCACATTGGGGGCATATATGTTCACCAGGGTTATTTCTTCTTGTTGGATTGCTCCTTTTAGTATAATGAAGTGGCCTTCATTATCTCTTTTTATGTCCTTCACTTTGAGATCTAATTTGTCTGATATAAGTATTGCTACCCTAGCCTTTTTTTCATTTCCGTTCGCCTGGAAAATCTTTTTCCATCCCTTCACCCTCAGCCTGTGTGCATCTTTTTTTCTGAGGTGTGTTTCTTGTAGACAGCAGATATATGGGTCTTGCTTTCTTATCCAATCTGTTACCCTGTGTCTTTTGATTGGAGCATTTAAACCATTTACATTTAAAGTTATTATTGATAAGTAGGTATTTGATGCCATTTTTATTCTATACCCCTGTGTTCCTTCTTTGCTCCCTATTTCTTTATTTTTACAGTAAACCCTTTGGCATTTCTTGCATTGCTGGTTTGGTGGAGATAAATTCCTTTAGTCTTTTTTTGTCTGTGAAGCTCTTGATTTCATTTTCAATCTTGATTGATAGCCTTGCTGGGTACAGTATTCTTGGATTCAGACCCTTCCTTTGCATGACTTTGTATATTTCATCCCATTCCCTTCTGGCCTGATGAGTTTCCGTGGAGAAATCATTTGCTAGCCTGATAGGGGTTCCTTTATATGTAACCTTCTGTCTCTCTCTGGCTGCTTTTAAGATTCTTGCTTTGTCGTTGTTATTTTGCACTTTAACTATAATGTGTCTCGCTGTTGGTCTTTTGGGATTCATTTTGCTTGGGATCCTTCGAGCTTCTTGTATTTGTATGGGTATTTTCTTCTCTATCTCAGGAAAGTTTTCTGTCATTATATCTTGAAACAGTTTTTCTATGCCTTCCTCTGTTTCCTTTCCTTCTGGAACCCCTATTATTCTAATATTGTTTTGTTTTGTAATGTCCCAAAGTTCCCGTAGGCTCTCTTCCTGCTTTTTAATTTTTTTTTCTAAAAGCTGCTCTAATTGGGTATTTTTTTCCATCTTGTCTTCTAGCTCACTGATCCGGTCCTCTGCTTCATCTAGCCTACTTTTGATGCTTTCTATTGAGTTCTTTACAGTAGCTATGTCATTTTTCATTTCTTCTTGGTTCTTCTTCATTTCCTCTTGGGTCTTACTCATATTGTCAAATTTGTCTTCCATTCTTTTTAGCCATCCCATGATCATTACTCTGAATTCTTGCTCTGGTAGGTTGCTTGCCTCTAAATCGTTTACTTCCTTTTCTGGTGATGGCTGATTTTCTTTCATAGGTGGGGTGTTTCTTAGCCTCCCCATGATCTTTCTGTTTTAGGCTGCCTGTTTATGTAGTTCTCTCTCTCCTGCTTAGAATTAAAGGTACAAAATACAACACAGCCAGGTACAACACACAAGGCACTGAACAGAAAAGCGTTTGCAATCTTAATATCCTCCAATAAAGGTGACTAGAACCCAGCTAACAAAATCATACAATCAAATAAAAAGAATAAGCGAATCAATCTTACAAAAAAGCATACAACTTTGATATAGTTAGCATTTAACATACAACTACAAAGGGGTGGAGAGAAGGATTTTTTGTTGTTGTGGTTTTTTTTTGTTTTTTTTTTTAGGACAGCGACAAGGTAGGTGTGAATGGGTTTGGAGTAGGGGGTTAGGAGTTAGATATACACAGGTAGAGTGAAATTTTAGGAGAGGGTAAATAGAAAAAAAATAGGGAAAGTCTAGAGCAGTAAAGAGTTAAGATAAGCAGGACACCAAAGGGAAAGGGTTAGGAAGAGAGTGATAGCATAAAGGTAGGGATGAGTTAGAATAGAGCGTTGGAGAAGGAAAGGTATAAATAGTCTGTTGAATAGTAATCCCAAAGGGGAAAAAAGAGAAAAGAAAAAATTTTTTTAAAAAAAGTATATAATATGGCACTTAAAAGATAATGATAAAAATAAACAAAAGAAAATAAGATAAAAAAGATAAAACGGGCAAACTAGTAGTAGTAATAATATTGATTACATATAAAAGTGAGTTAATTAAAAAGGTAGAGTCAAGTGAGGAAAGATTAAAAATATATCTTCTTAAGTAAACTTTGCAACTAATGTAACTTAAAAAACAAAACAAAAACCGAAAAAAATTAAACAATTAGAAAATCAAAATAAAAAATTAAATAAAATTTGCAGTAATGAAGGTTATTCACTTCCTCTGTTGTTCTGTCTAGCTCACCAGTTCCCCGTCTGGGCGTTAATTGCAATTCCCAGTGTTTCTTCCATGTTGTAATCGGGTCTTGATTTTTAAAGCAGTTCTAGAGTCCATATGTACTGTAGCCTCTAGGTGGCGGTGTTTCTTGGTGGCAGAGAGCCAGGGCTCTGAGGCCTTTCTAGAGGCTTTTTTTTCCCCCCCCTCTCTGTGGCTCTGGTCTGTGGAGGGGTGGGGGTTGGGCAGGAGGAGCCGACCACAGTCGCCTGTAACTCTCTCTGAGTCAGATCCAGACGTGCTGCTCCTTAGATATCCCCCCACTTAGGAGCCTTGACCATAGTCAGGGGTGGCCCCAGCCCAGCTCTGGATTTCTTATAAACACAGACCCCTCTGTGCGCCTGGTGTATGCAAGTTGGTGCGCGCAGGCTGCTTTATGCAAGCTGCTGTGCGGGGGATGGGCGCGCCAGGTGAAAACTCACCGGACCCCTCTGTGAGCCTGGTGTGCACAAGCTGCTGCGCGCGGGCTGCTGTGTGGGTGGATGGGCGCTCCGCGATGAAAACTCACCTGATCTCTGCAAAGTCTGATTTTTCATCCTGGGGTAGAGCACTCCTTTTAATCCAAGCGTTCGCGCTGATTGTGGTCGGCGTTTAGGGGCAGACAGCTACTTGGTGGTCTTTACAGCCTGGCTATTCTGTCCTCTAATCAAAATCTCTTCCCGTCAAGATGGCGAGATCTCCCCGTATTCGCCTCTCCGTCACTCCGGGAGAGGATCGGGCTGTGGGTGCCCAACTGACTGGGACACCCTGATCAGGCGCTCCCCAGTTTCTCCAGGTGTTCGCCTTTCTCCTGGCTTGTTGACAGGCATTCCCAGCGAGACCCTCGGGCGCTCTCTCCTTCCTCCTCGGGACCCAGTCAGAACTTGCCTACCTATTCTTCCGCCATTTTTTTCAGGGATCTATGATTATACTTTTAAAATATAATCATTTTTGTCATATTTTCTATTTATTAATAACACCTTTTATCACTGTTTTTTATTTTTCAGATAAAACTATGAAATGTAAAGTGGATTTCTTGACTGGCTCACCTAAAAAGATATCTGAAAAGAAACAACAGCGCATATCTTTAAAAGATGTAAATAAGGTTGTTTTTTAAATGTTCATTAAATATAAATGTAATATGTTAATTTTAAAATATTCTCCTTTAAAATCTAGGAACCAAAATGTTTTCTGTTAAAAAATCTTTGGCTATGATAATTCCATTCATGAAAGAGTGTAGTTTACATGTTTGCTCTATTTCAAAAGAACAAAAACTCCAGCCAGCTCTCACTTTGTTCTTGGCCTAGTGGCCTCTACAAAATTGAGTATTTATCCTCATTAAATTTTTAAAAAATTTATTTCAGAGAAGAAGGGAGAGGGAGAGAAATTCATTGTGGAGACTCATTGGTCACCCTCCTGCACACCCCACACTGGGGATCAAGCCTGCAACCCAGGCACACGCCCTGACGGGGAATCAATCTGTGACCAACCGCCTGCTTCAAATGTTGATGCTCAACCACTGAGCAGCATTAGCTGGGCTCTCCTCATTTAAACAACGGTGTGACAATCTGGGATTATGGGATACTAGAATAGTTAAGTTCAAGACTAACCTGTCCTTCTAGTCCCTTTGGCAATATAGGTGAAAGTTACTACAGGGCATTTTAAATATGAAACCCCAGCTCCTGCTATGTGGAGACTTCAATATAATGGTTATAGCAATAGGGTAATCAGTTTTTTGTCTCTCTAATCTGTGTTGCCTGAAAATTATCTAAGATAGTTGTTTATAAGAATAATTTCCATGGAATTTTCAGTGCATGGGACGATGTCCACCAACTGAATTACACTGGCCAGGGCCTCATGGAATTTTAATTCATCAAGAATATATATATTTGCTAGCATATTACTCTTTCTGAAAATAATGCTTTTGGGTTTGTTTGTTTTTAGCAGTGTGTTGAATCTTCAGTGTATTGGCCAACAAAAAGAGGCATAACCATATATGCTGATCCAGATATACCAGCAGACAGGTATGATTTGAAAATTTAGTGTAATTAACTAGAGACTTAAGTATAATATTGTCTTAAGTAGTGTTTGAGATTGATGATAAGAAAGTATTCATTTTTCTTTTTCTAAAATTTATTTATTGATTAAGGTATTACATATGTGTCCTTATCCCCCCATTGCACCTTCATCCCCCCTACTCACGCCCTCACCCTCCTGTTGTCTGTGTTCATTGGTTAGGCTTATATGCATGCATACAGTCCTTTGATTGATCTCTCCTCCTCACCCCATCCACTCCCCTACCTTCTCTCTGAGGTTTGACAGTCTGATTGATGTTTCTCTGTCTCTGGATCTGTTTTTGTTCATCAGTTTATGTTATTCATTATATTCCATAAATGAGTGAGATCATGTGATATTTATCTTTCTCTGACTGGCATATTTCACTTAGCATAATGCTCTCCAGTTCCATCCATGCTGTTCCAAATGGTAAGAACTCCTTATTTTTTATTTTTTATTTTTTTACCACACTGTAGTATTCTATTGTGTAGATGTACCACCATTTTCTAATCCATTCATCTGCTGACGGGCACTTATGCTGTTTTCAAATATTAGCTATGGTGAATTGTGCTGCTATGAACATAGGGATGCAGATATCCTTTCTGACTGGTGTTTCTAGTTTCTTGGGATATATTCATAGAAATGGGATCACTGGGTCAAATGGGAGTTCTATTTTTAGTTTTTTGAGGAAGCTCCATACTGTTCTCCACAGTGGCTGCACCAGTCTGCATTCCCACCAGTAGTGCACAGGGGTTCCTTTTCCTCCGAATCCTCGCCAGCACTTGTCGTTTGTTGATTTGTTGATGATAGCCATTCTGACAGGTGTAAGATGGTACGTCATTGTCTTTTTTGTTTGTTTGTTTGCATCTCTCAGATGATTAGTGACTTTGAGCATGTTTTCACATGTCTCTCGGCCCTTCCTTCTGTCTTCTTTTGAAAAGTATCTATTTAGGTCTGTTGCCTCTTTTTTGATTGGGTTATCTTCCTTTGTTAAGTTGTATAAGTTCCCTGTAAATGTTGTAGATTAAATCCTCATCGGTAATAACACTGACAAATATGTTCTCCCATGTAGTGGGCTTTCTTGTTATTTTGTTGATGGTTTCTTTTGCTGTGCAAAAGCTTTTTATTTTGATGTAGTCCCATTTGTTTATTTTCTCCTTAGTATCTCTTGCCCTTGGAGCCGTGTTGGTAAAGATATTGCTACAAATGTCTGCAATCTTCTAAGATTTTTATGCTTTCCCAACTTATTTTTAAGTCCTTTATCCATTTTGAATTTATTTTTTGTGTATGGTGTAAGTTGGTGGTCTAATTTCACTTTTTTTGCATGTATCTGTCCACCATTTATTGAAGAGACTGTCTTGACTCCATTGTATGTTCTTGTTTCCTTTGTCAAATATTAATTGAACATACTGGCTTGTGTCAATTTTTGTATTTTCTGTTCTGTTCCACTGGTCTATATGTCTGTTCTTGTGCCAGTACCAGGCAGTTTTGAGGACAGTGGCTTTGTAGTATAGTTTGATATCTGGTATTGTGATCCCTCCAATATTGTTCTTCTTTCTCAAGATTGCTGCAGCTATTCAGTGTCTTTTTTTATTCCAGAAGAATTTTTGGAGCATTTGTTCTAGGTCTTTGAACTATGCCATTGGTATTTTAATGGGGATTGCATTGAATTTACAGATTTCTTTGGGGGTAGTATGGACATTTTAATGATGTTGATTCTACCAATCCATGAACATGGTATAAACATTTGTTCATATCTTCCTCTATCTCTTTTTTGGCATTCTGAAATTTTCTGAGTACAGACGGGTCCTTTGTCTCCTTGGTTAAGTTTATTCCTAGGTTCCTTATTTTTGTTGTTATTGGCATTGGTGAACGGGATTGCTTTTTTAAATTTCTCTTTCTGTGAGTTCATTATTGGTGTATAGAAAAGCATAGACTTCTGGGTGTTAATTTTGTATCCTGCTACAGTGCCAAATTCGGGGTTTTCTATGTACAATACCATGTCATCTGCAAATAAGGACAATTTCACTTTTTCTTTTCCAATTTGGATGCCTTTTATTTCTCCTTCTTGTCTGATTGCAATGGCTAGTGCTGCCAGTAATATGTTGAACAAGAGTGGTAAGAGTGGGCTTCCCTGTCTTGTCCCTGTTCTTAGGGGAAATTGTTTTAGTTTTTTCCCATTGAGTATGATGTTGGCTGTGGGTTTGTCATATATTCTATTATCTTGAGGTATGATTCTTCTATTTCCACCTAGCTGAGAGTTTTTATCAAGAAAGGGTGTTGGATTTTGTCAAATGCTTTTTCTACATCAGTTGATATGACTATGTGATTTTTATCTCTCAATTTGTTTATGTGATGTATCATGTTTATTGATTTGTGGATATTGTATCATCCTTGCATTCCTGGGATAAATCCTGCTTTTTTCATGGTGTATGATATTTCTGATGTAGTGCTGGATGTGATTTGCTAGATTTTTATTGAGGATTTTGTCATCTGTGTTCATGAGGGATATTGGCCTGTACATTTCTTTCATTGTGTTTTCTTTATCTGGTTTTGGTATTAGGGTGATGCTGGCTTTATAGAATGAGCTTCAGTGTTCCTTCCTCTTGAATTTTCTGGAATAGTCTGAGGATGATAGATTTTAGGTCTTCCTTTAATGTTTGGTAAAATTCCCCGTTGAAGCCATCTGGCCCCAGGCTTTTTTTTTTCTTTTTTCTTTTTTCTTTTTTCTGGAAACTTTTTTATGACTGATTCAATTTCTTCCATAGTTAGCTGCCTATTGAGATTTTTAGATTCTGGCTGATTGAGTTTTGGAAGGTTTTATTTTTCTAGGAATATGTCCATTCTTATTTTGCCACTTCCATATTTGATTTTATTTGTGTCCTCTTTCTTTGCTTCTTGGTGAACCTGGCTAGAGGTTCATAAATCTTGTTTATCATTTCAGAGAACCAGCTCTTGGTTTCATTGATCTTTTGTATATATTTTTTTGTCTCTATGTCATTCATTTCTGCTTTGATCTTTATTATCTCCTTCCTTCTGCTCACTCTGGGCATTTCTTGTTCTCTTTCTAATTTTTTGAGTTGTAGAGGTAGATACTTTATTACCATTTTTACTTGTTTTTGTTTGTTTGTTTTGTTTGTTTTAAGGTAGGACTGTAGAACTATAAGCCAGCGCCTTTTCACGCACACAGTTCTCCACACCTTCACAGTTTCTGAGGGTCAGCGCGCCTTCTCTCTCCTTCCCAGATGGCAGAGCCTCCTATCAGCTAGCTGTCCGGTGCTTCAGGGCAATGCCTCCCCTGTTTTCCAGTTCTAAATTCAAATTTGTTGTGGTAGGCTGCATTCAGGTGTCTATCCTATGCCGCCATCTTGGTTTCTCCTAAAAAAAATTTCAATCATTGTACTGTTAATATTTGGCTTTATTGACTAATGAGTTTGCCGACCACTGCTCTACACCATTCCAGGTATTCCTCAGTTTAATACCAAGCTATAGTGGAAGGTAAAAATCTAGGAAACTCTCCATGATTGTGGTTGTTTTTCATGTTTTGACGTCTCACCCCTATATTTTGTACTTTATCCAAAGTTCTTAGTGGTGATCAGTAGGCGAGGGGCTGTGGTGTGCTTACTCCCTCTTGGCAGGCACCAGAACTGTCAAATGGTGTTTATACTTGAGGGGCACAGCTCCAGTTCCCTTATAAACTTACCTACATAGATCGACTTGTTCTTCAGTGGTACTTTTTAAATTTTCTCCCAGGAAATAAAGATATTTTCAGGATTGGGTTTATAAATTTTAATAAATATTTTTTTTTTGTTTCTAGTGCTTTACGTCAGAAGTCAAATGAGAAACCACTCAGATTGGCTGAGAAGAAAGAGTACAATGAGAAGAATGGCTGTGTAAAGTATGAATTTTTTTCTTGGCCTAAATTTCTTATTGAAATAATTATGATAAAATCATAAGCAGGAAGAATTTGCATATGATTTTATTATAAATTTCAAATCTTTGTTCTCATTTAAAAATATACATACAGTGGCTTCCTTAGGCTTTGAAGTTAGTTTTTTCTTTTACATAAGGTAGATTTTTCTGTTTAAAGTTCTCTTCCACTATAAATATACATTTCCTAGCTCCCTTTCTTGAATTTCTTTGGTGAAATGAACTATTTTATTAAATAAATTAGCTGTAGTTAATCTTTTGGGGCTGTTGATTTTATATGGGTTGATGTTTGGTTCTTTCCAGTTTTGTTAATGTTAAATAGGTTTATCACTGGCTCAATAAACTGTTTAATTATTTGCAGTGTGGAACTGGGGGATCTTTTTATCTTTGCCCTGCCAGATTCACAAAGTATTTACTTACAAGATGTTTACAATAAAGTAATAACTCTATTTTATACTTGTTTAACAGACAAAATATTTTCAAACTTACTTTTAAGATTTCTTACAGTGCCAACCTAAAAACACTCTCACAGCCCTGGCCAGTGTGGCTTAGTTGGTTGGAGAGTATCTTGTACACCTAAAGGCCACAGGTTTGAATCCCAGTCAGGACACCATTCCCAGGTTGCAGATTGGATTCCCAATCGGGATACATATGGGCGGCAACCAATCTATATTGATGTTTCTCTCTCTTTCCCTCCCTCTCTCTCTAAAATCAATGGGAAAATAAAATAAAACCACTCTGACATTTCAAGTACTGCTGCTCTAAAACTACCAGAGTAACCATTCAGAAATGGGTGTAAGTTCAGTGATTATCTTGCGATGACAGGGCAAAGGGTGTTGACTGTGGAAGTCCTTCAGGCTGCCCAGCTTCCCAGAGGCCACCCCGTGGGCTGCAGCATCATCTCATGCAGCAGAAGTGTTTCAAGGCCAGGTGCTCTGTAGGCAGCCATGGAACCCACAGATCTGAGTGGCACCTGCATTGATATCCTCCTCCCTAACACCTGAAAACTGTGTTGTCACAGTGGGTGTTTTCCTTGGAACGAAAGACCTTGCATTATCCATATAACTCCTTTCTTTTATTGCACTACTTAGTAAATGACCTCTGAGATTGCTTCATTGCCATATATTTTTGTACTAGAGACCTGGTGCACGAAATTTGTGCATAGTGGGTGTCCACTCAACCCAGCCTGTACCCTCTCCAATCTGGAAACCCTTGGGGGATGTCCTGATCCCGGGGATCAGGCCTAAACCTGCAGTTTGACATCCCTCTCACAATCCAGGACTGCTGACCTCCTAATCTCTCACCTGCCTGCCTGCCTGGTCATCCCTTACTGCTCCCTGTGCCAGCCTGGTTGTCCCCACCTGCTCCCCTTTGCTGGCCCGGTCACCCCTAACTGTCCCCCCTGCCAGCCTGGTCGCCCCCAACTACCCCTTGTCACCTTGGTCACCCCCAATTGTCCCTCCCACCAGCCTAGTCCCCCCTCACTCACTCCCCTCCCAGCCTAATAACCTCCAACTTCCCCCCCCCTGCTAGCCTGGTTGCCCCCAACTGCTCCCCTGCTGGCTGGTCACTCCCAACTGTCCCTCCCACCAGCCTAGTCCCCCCTCACTGCCTCCCCTGCCAGCCTAATAACCTCCAACTTCCCCCCCTGCTAGCCTGGTTGCCCCCAACTGCTTCCCTGCTGGCTGGTCACCCCCAACTGCCCCCCCCCCCCCCACCAGCCTGGTCACCCCTCATGGCTACCCTGCTGGCCTGGTCACCCCACACAGTCTGCTGTTCAGCCATTTGGTCATCCCTCACTAACCCCCCTGCCGGCCTGGCCACCCCACACAGCCTACTGTTCAGCCATTTGGTCATCCCTCACTAACCTCCCTGCCAGCCTGGTCATAGGCAGCCATCTTGTGAGCATGTGAGGGTCAGTTTGCATATTACCTCTTTATTATATAGGATTAGAAGGTTGTATCTTACCTCCTATTTGACTGAGTGCCCTTTACTTAGAACCCACTGATTATACTTTGTCAGTCCACTGTGGGTTTCAGGGAGGTTGGAGGTGTTCAAGATTAAATAGCAAAGAAGGAAGGCGATGGTGGATATTTTAGAAACTGTGATGTCCTGGGGATCATGCAGTCTTTCTTCTTGTTCAGAGCAAGTGGCCTGGGATTGGCAGTTCTGTGTCTACAGCCTGAGGCCCAGGGTGGGGCTGGGGGAAGTGTGGGACTGTCTTGACCACAGTGGCCTTTGTATCACAGTGAAGAGGCAAAACAGAACAAGTAGTCATTTCATAGCTCTGTCTTGGGATATATAATTCACTTTAACTCTGCCAAGGAAGAACTAAAATTTTACATGTGTGTGTGTGTGTGTGTGTGTGTATGTGTGTATATATATATATATATATATATATATATATATATATATATATATGTATGTACACACACACACACACACACACACACGCCTAAGTGACCATCACAACTGAGCAGATGACCAAACAGGTTGTATGGGGCGACCAGGCTGGAAGGAGGGTTAGTGAGGAGTGACCAAATGACTGAGCAGCAGGCTGTGTGGGGCTACCAGGCCGGCAGCGGGGGTGTGTGGGGCAGTGAGGGGCGACCAGGCCGGTGGGGGAGGGGCAGTTAGGGATGACCAGGCCAGCGGCGGGGGAAGGAAGTTGGGAATGACCAAGCCAGCAGTGTGGGGGGGGGGGTTAGGGGTAATCAGGCAGGAAGGCATGTGAGCAGTTAGGAGCCAGTGGTCCCAGATTGTGAGAGGGATGCGGGTTTAGGCCTGATCCTGTCTAAACTGGCAGTCAGACACCCCCCAAGGGGTCCTGGATTGGAGAGGGAGCAGACTGGACTGAGGGAAACCCCTCATGCATGAATTTCATTCACTGGCCTCTAGTAACTCAAGAAAAAGATACAATTTTTTCGCTTCAAATTGTCTTTTTAACTATTTTACAGATTATTGCAGTTTCTAAATCCCGATCCTTTGAGAGCTGATGGAATTTCTGATCTGCAACAGGTATTACAACTCTAAAACAAAAAGTGAAAAAAGAAAGAAAACTTTCTTTTTTAAATTCACCTTCTTCCTCTTTCTAAATTTGAAAATAGAAGATAAACCCCTTCAATTGGAGACTTTATCTAAAGACATTCTTTTAGAAATTGTCTAATGAATCGGTGCTTTAGAGATATTGTTCTTCTCAGGATTGGGGATACTAGAAGATCTTTCATTTTGGTAGTTTTGGTGGTTTTTGATAAGCATAAACACCTGGGTTTTTACAATGAAATCAAACTCGTGTCTTTTCTCGTGTCCATAAAGTTCTTGGTGTTCTGTGCTGATGCGGCGGGGCAGACTGTCTGTCGTGTGTGTCCTCTAGTTGCAGAAGCTGAAGGCGGGCACACAGCAGGCCTCGGCGGTGCTCCGGAACAAGATTGAGCCTTGCTTGTCCATTGACACGGCGCCGCTCTCGGCAGACCTGAAAAAGGTACCGTAACCGTGCTCCTGAAACCGAACTCGAGGAGGAGTACCGACCTGCCCAAAGGTGGAAGGATTTTTAATAAACACTTCTACTGAACTTGCATTTGTATAATTTCTTTGCTTTTGAAATTATCTTTTAAGCTTCTGTTACTAATTTCTTATTTATTCTTAAGTCCAGGCTAACTTCTTACAAGTGACTAATTCTTTTATGGAGAAACCATGTGTAACTGGAAGTGCTTTTCTGAAATAAGTTTTCAAAAGTGCCTGTGGAAGGGACTTGGAAGAAATGAGTTGCCAGGACGATATGATATACTTCTTAGCAAAGTTGGTTTTACGTAGTAAATTGATCATACATGTTTATCTACTTCCTTCTTAACAACAACAACAAAAAAGTTTTAAAATATTTTTAAAGGGATAAAACCCCAAGGGTGACTAGAATGAGAGCGAAGTCTTCAGTGGACAAGAGCTTTCCACGGCTGCAGAGGGTGACAACACCCCGGAGGGAGGAGTGAAGTGGTGGGGTCGGGAGCTACCTCACCCTGTTTCCTAAACAGCCAGAGCCAGTTGCTCAGGAAGGAGAAGGAAGGGTCCTTGTGGAGAAACTGAATAGCCCTAGAGAATGACCTTTAGGTGATGCAGTTTGGAATTCTCCCGCTAAAAACACCTGCTTGCTGTCCCGAGTTCCCACAGTGATGTGACTCGCACCTGGTGCTGAGCTTTGCCCCATCCACAGGTGAGCATCAGGGATGGTAAGATGTTTGAGGAAAGCCCTCACCTAAGGGAAAAAAGTAAGACCCAAGCAAACTGAAGAAAATAAACAATGTAGAGAATAGCAGAAAACATTAGAAAATAAATATCCTTAATAAGGTATATATTGTATGTATTTTGACAATTACATAGCACCCCACACTTTTTATAGAAAAGGAACAGAGAATAAAAAATAGGTTCTTAGAAACTCATACTGTTGTAGAAATAAAAGTCAATAGTTGATTTAAGAGATAAAGTAAAAGCTAATAAACAGAAAGTAGAACAAAAGACAAAGAGATGGAAATAGGCAGGAAAAGAGAAATTGAGTGTCAACTTGAGGTCCAATATCTGAAATGAAATTTTCAGAAAGAGAGGGGGTAAGAGGGCAGACAATTCTAACATTACACATGAATAATTTCTAAACTCAATGGATATGACTCTCTGAGTTAAGGAAGTTTACCTACCACAGGCTCAGCACAACTGAGGAACAAGATAGTAGACGTTGCTGTGAAGTATCTAAACTGAAGGGATTCAGAGACCATGAAGGATTCCAGGGAGAAGAAACTGGTCCCACACACAGGATCAGGAATCAGAATGGCTTCAGGCTTCACCGTAACACCAGAGGAGCACTGACTTCAAAATTCTAATAAGTTATTTCTAACCTAGAGGCCTATCAACGAAGTGTGAGAGTAGAATGAAGACATTTTCAGATATGCGAAGTCTCAAATTTACTTTCTCTGCACCCTTTGTCAAGAAACTACTGAAATACGTTCACCAACACAAGAAAGTAAAGAAGACAGCCTCTGCTGCAGACAAAGGGGGATGGTGCAGGGACACCCCAGGATGGCAGCAGCACAGCAGGTGCAGAGTGGAGTCAGCCCTGATTACAGTGGGGCTCAGGGCCTGGGAGCAGGACTCCATGGAGATAATGGTGCTGATGAGATCAGCCTTTTGGAAAATAGTATCAATGTGGCTGGAGAACTTGGCACATTTGGGAGGTTTTAGTAACAGTCATATAGAAAATAAGCAAATAAAGGCATGTTTTTAAAAAGATTTACCAGTGAAGTTGATGCACCAGCAGATTTAGATAAGAAGCCACACCTTGTGCTGGAGAGTGTTAAGCACCTGGGTGGTCAGTTGGATCCTTTAATTTGGAGCCTAGAAAAGCAAGAATATTCTAGCAGGACTTAGGTGCTAGAAAAGATTTAACGGGAAATAGCAGACTGAGCAATGCATACTGTTATTGGGATAAATGAGCAATGAGATGGGTTTTCATTAGTTTACTTTATTGTGGTTTTTGGTTATTGATGTTTTGTAGGCTCTTCAAAGAAATAAGTTTTTGGGACCTAGCCACACTGAATCTTACTCATGGCCTGCCATAGCACGTGGCTGTGATGTGGTTGTCATTTCTCAGTGTGGAAATGACCCCTTGCTGTACCTTCCACCAGTGCTTACAATTTTGCAAATAGGAGGCTGCTACAAGTCATTACCAAGTAGAAATGGAGTAAGTTGAAGACAATTTTGTTTCACAACAAAATGGATTAAATATTTATTTAAAAATTTACTCCTACCTTTGGTAAAATTTAGGTTATATTATTTATTTGGTGTTCAAACTGTCCTATGAGAAACTTTTACCTGACCACAGTCTTCGCTTCTCTCACACTATTCTCACCTTTGACCCCCCCAGTTGTGGACCATCTGCTGAGTTATGAGAGACCAGCTTTTAGAGACAACTATATAAAAAGTATTTCACTGATTACTTTATCTAGTTGGCCTGACAACCCTATGAGATGGTCAGGCCATGTGTTCTTTTCACCAGTATTACAGATGAGACAAATTAATGGGCAGTTACTGGTTTAATTTCTTAACAGCTGGCAAGTGTGACAAGAAGTGAGCTTAGAATGTAGATTTTCTGTCATCTCGTATCATATTCTTTCAAATATTTTCGTAGACCACCACACTTTTACAATCCTACTTTATTTTTCCCATGTGTCAGAATCTGAAAATGGCTGAGAAAGATGATGGTAAGGAGAGACATGTGGTGTGAGGATCAAATATTTGACAGTGGGGTAGTGACATCTGCTTTTGTGGGATTGGCCTTTGTCTCAGATCCTATCCCTGTGGATTGTTCTGCCACTCATTACAAGGTGAAAAATAGCAGTACGAAAAGACACTTAGGATTGCATTTTAGAAAAGATGACAGTTTACTTTTCAAATTATGCTAAGTAATGATTTTCCTTTGGAAATCTGCATTGGCTAAGTTATTATGTATTGATTTAATAAAACTAAATGGATACATTTTTATCCATCAGTTAGTTAGTAGCTGACAGCGTTGATGAGATGCAGCTTGTGTGGAGATAGAACCCTGGCTGGGCCAGGAAGGGGTGTCCAGGTGTCTCTTGTGTCCACTCTGTTTTCTCTGCATGTCCATGGTCAGCCCGCTTTTAGGCCTGGCACTTGGAAGCTGGCACTCACCTGGATGTGTGTGAAGGAAAGTCTCATCATCTCTTCAGTTAGTTGAGGGCAGGTGTGCAGGAAGGTGTTTGGCAGGCTGTGCGCCTTCAGGAGCTATCTCTGGCAGAGTGGAGGGCAGGTTCAGATGTTGCTATGAGAAGCGCAGTCACCTAAGGAAGACATGGTAACCTTTTAAAGGCCCTTTCCAGGAAGCAGTTAGTTCTCCCTTGAGCTCAGGAGCAGGAGCTTTAGGACCAGGTTGCCTGGCTTCAAATCTTGTTGCTTCCATGGATTAGCTGTGCAGCCTTGGGCACCTGACCTCCACTCTGAGCCTCAGACACCTGTGGAATGAGGTAGCGCGAGGTTCTGTCCTGTAGGAGTGTTTTAAGGACTAAGTGAATTAATACTTGTGAAGTGCTTAGTTTAAGCTCTAGCAAAATCTGTCTCAATCCTTCTTGATGAAATTATATTTTAACTTTTCTGACCTAGGTGATGATGATAAAAATGTATATAGTGCTTACTCTGGACAAAGAGTCTACATGCTTCACAGATAATGTGTTTGATTCCTAACTTTTGCCCCAAATTATGTGATTTGTTTGTCTTTGCAGCCTCTGGCAGTCATCGTGTGCCCTGGGTGGAAAAAGGCCCAGTTTATTTTTGAGTTATTGGGAGACTATGGCATGTCCTCCAGGCCACTACATCCTATGTTATTAACAATTGGACTCCACAAAGATGAAGCCAAAAATATGAAGCTTCCAAGGGGCTGTAAGCATCCTTCCAAGCTGTTTGGTTTTCCCTACGGAGCACAGCGGAGCCCTGCCCAGCAGGCCTGGGAGCTGCAGGTGTCAGAGCTGTGTGACACAGCTGATGGTCACTAGCTCAGGCCGCCTCTGCCAATTACTGACGGGGATAGATGATGAAGGTTTATCTCTGTGAGAAAAAGAGAACTATGTGATTTCATTCATTTATGAACTAGCTACTGAGCACCTCCTGGTAGATGTTGACTAAACGCTGTCTGTCTTTTAGTTGCGCAGAACGTGATGGGAGCCCAGGTATTTAATCAGATAATGAGCGAGGTGGTTAGCTGGGCAGGTAAACTTCTTGCCTCACCCACCTAAGTAAGAAAAACAGCTTTTTGTGTTGTTAGAAGTCATCTTATAAAGTATGTGGAATCTTAGGAAAGGAAATGTTAGAAAAACCTGTGGAAAATCTAAAATGTTAATTTTTTTCTTTTGAAATATAGGTGATGTGATGGTTACAACACCGCATAGCCTCCTGAGACTTCTCAGATATCAAAGCTTGTTATTTCTTCGACTCTGTCACCTCATTTTGGATGAGGTGGAAGTACTATTCTCTGAAGCTAATGAACAAGTAAGTAAGCATCCATTTCGATGTCATTACTACTCAAATATATAAAATTAAAGTCTTCACTGTTTTTAGGATTCAAAAAGAGTGTCTATTTGCGGTAGAAGCTGGTTAACTTAAAATTTTTTCTCTTTAATTTGTAGATTAAGGAGAGAGAATATTTTTCTGAAATTTTCTTACCAGTGTTCTCTTTGAAAAGCAAAATTATGGAGGTTTTCAAGATTATTTAATATTTTTTGATTATAAAAGAAATTTTTATATTAGAAATTTTGAGAAATAGAGGAGAACACTTGAAAACATCCATAATCTTACACTCAGGAAATAAATATTATTATTCTTGGAGTAGTTCTTTCTTTTTTTTGTAATTCTTCTGTTTTAGGAATTAATAATATCAGTACCTTTCTGTGGTTATTTGTAAGTTGCATTTTTTAGTAAATAGCATTGTATTGTTACTATTCTATAGTGTGATTGTTACTTGCCATATGGTATTGAATCCTATGGACATAAACATAATTTATTTTAATACTGTCTTATTTTTAGGTATTTAGCATCGTGTATGTGTCTTCAGAACATAATACAACTTTTTAGCACATTTCCCATAGGGTAAATTCCTACGAAGGGGATTGATGGATCAAAGACTGAACTCTTATAAGATATTTGTTGGAAGCAATGTAACATAATGAGCAAGAGCAGTCATTTGGGAGCAATGATGGCCTCAGGTTCAAGTGCAAGCTTTAGTTACTGACTCTGTCTGTCTGCCCAGGGTTTCTGAATGCCCCTATAATCTCAATTCTTATTTGAAAAACTAATATTCAGACTACTGCCTTGTACAGTTACCTTTCTGGAAGCAATTTACACTCCCTTAGGCAGTGTGCTGCCATACTGCACGCCCTGCACCCCTGGCGGTGGGAGGCCTCAGTCCAGCTTTTGTATAGTCTAACTTGTGATATGGCATCTGATTAGTTTAATTTGTATTTCCTTAATTGTTGAGCATGAATTTATGCTGGCCATTTGTTCTCATTCTTCTATGAATTGCTTATTTATTATTTTCTGTTGGTGGGGCTGTCTTTTTTAAACAGTTTGTAGAAGTTTTTGTATAAGGATGTTAATCCTTTGGTACTTATGTTACACATATTTACTTGGATGTTAATGTTTTAATTTTGTTTGCACCTAGCATTTTTTTCCTTTTTTTCCCCTTCTATGTTTATAAAGGCCTTCCCCACTCGAAAACAGAAAACATATAATCCTTTACCTTTAACTTCTGTCAAACTAATCTCTTTTGAAATAAAAATGAAATTATACTAATTTTTTTAGATGTTTGCTATATTAGATAACTTTAAAAAAAATATTGAAGTTGAAGAAAGGGAATCTGCACCACATCAAATTGTTGCAGTTGGAGTTCATTGGAACAGACATATACAACATTTAATCAAAGAGTTCATGAATGACCCCTACATTGTGATCACTGCCATGGAAGAGGCTGCTCTCTACGGCAATGTCCAACAGGTGATGAGTCATGGGGGTGTGGTGGGGTGCTAATGAATGTGTCATGACTTAATATTAAAAGACTAGAGGCCCGGTGCATGAAATTCATGCTTGAGTAGGGTCCCAGGCCTGGCCGGTGATCAGCACCAATCAGGGCCTGCCTCCCCGGCTGCTGGCCAGAGCCTTCTTTCGTCCCGTGCTGCCCACTGGTGGTCAGCGCACATCATAGTGAGTGGTCGAACTCCTGAGGGGACAATTTGCATATGAGTCTTTTATTATATAGGATTGTAGCTTAATTTCATCATCAAATCTGTAATTGGGAAATTAAATTTATATTGGTTTCCTATACATCCTTTTCTATTAAAATCACAACTTGCCTAAGTAAAGTAAAACTGGAACACTTTAAACATTTAAAAAATCACATTGTTTCTGTACTTCATTACTAGGTGGTACATCTTTGCCTAGAAAGTGAAAAAACCTCTACTTTACTCCAGACCCTTGACTTCATTCCTAGTCAGGCACAAAAGACCTTGATCTTCACCTGTTCTGTAGCTGAAACTGAAATAGTGTGTAAGGTGAGCCTCTGCACACAAAATGTTCTTGCTGTTTGTTTAAACTGTGATTGAAGTTCAAGTCATCAGAGAATTATTGAGCAAATATTTGACAGGGGAGTAAAATTTTACAAGTTCAGCTTCCATCAGAATGGGTTCTGCTGCAAAGTGAAGAGTGGCAGGAGATCTGCCATTGAGGGAAGGGGCCACGTAGGTGTGTACCTTATTTGAAAAAGAAGGAAAATAATTCAGCAAAATAATGTTTGTTTCACTTGAGCAAATTTTTAGATCTAGCCAAAACCGATTTGGCTCAGTGGATAGAGTGTTGGCCTGTGGACTCAAGGGTCCCAGGTTCGATTCCGGTCAAGGGCATATGCCTTGATTGCGTGCAAGAGGCAGCTGATGGTTATTTCATGAGCACGGAGGGTTGCTCTGTGTGGATAATGACGATACCTTTGGGTAAGATGGGGCCAGGAAAACTGGGTCCTGTTTCTACATCTAAACAAGCTGGCATTCTCCAGAACCCCTCAAAGGTTTGCCAGTTTTCCTGCTCTTTGCAGTATGGAGGACTATGATACACTTGGACCGTGGACTCTACATTCTTCCCCAGTTTTTCACATTTTAGGATTTTGTGCCTTTTAAACGGGAAAACCTTTTGGCATGTTGAGTCACTGTCATACATTGTACCTAGAGGGCTTTATATGTCCTTACATGTGACCATGGGATTTTTTGCAGTGCTCACCCCTTCCCCCAGAGAGGAGTGTACTCCCCTGAAGAACCATGGTGTGGAAGGTTCATGCTCTTTCTCCTTTGCCATGAAAACGTATTTCCCAGATTAGGGCTGTTCCTCAGCGAGGGTAACAGAATGGTAAGACAGGAGCAGAGCTGCAGCAGCTGCCCTGCAGCCACCGATTGTAACATGAATGAGGAATAAATGCTTGTGGTGGTAATGGTTAAAAAAAAAAAAAAAGAGGCAGCTGATGGATGATTCTCTCATCGATATTTCTAACTCTCTATCCCTCTCTCTTCCTCTCTGTAAAAAATCAATAAAATATATTTTTAAAGTTTTTAGATCTAAAATAGGGAATTTTGGAAATATATTTATTTATTTATATCAACAATCCTCTCATAAGAATTATTTTATTAGTGATACAACCCTCATAGATAATTTTAACTGGTTTATATTAATGATTATTGACAGAATAATTAAATTCAAGTTTATGTTCTTGACTGTGAACTGTTCTCTTGGTTTCATCTTTAGGTTGTAGAAAGCAGTTCAGTATTTTGCTTGAAAATGCATAAAGAAATGGTTTTTAATTTAAAAAGTGTATTAGAACAGTGGAAGAAGAAGCTAAGTTCTGGCTCTCACATTGTATTAGGTATGTGTTTTAATTTCTCCTTATATTTAGAGAATGCGGAGGTATTAGGAATCATGCCTTCAATTCATTTATGTATCTCATCTCCAAATTTCTCATCATTCCTCAGATTTATTGAGAATTTATTCATCTGAATTTCAAAATGAAAATTAACTTCTATTAAAGATTTTAACGTTGTCCTAGCCATTGTGGCTCGGTTGGTTGGTGTTATCCTGTGCACTGAAAGGTTTCCAATTCGTTTTCTGTTAGGGCACATGCCCTGCTTTCGGGCTTGATCCCCGGGAGGGGCATGCAGAAAGCAACTGATGAATGTTTCACTCTTACACCTATGTTTCTTTCTCTGCCTCTCTGTTCCTCTTTCTCTAAGGATCAATACAAATAGACACATATTTAAAACGTTTAATATTGAAGTGGATCTAGGGCCCCCCCACCAGGGCTCTCAGGACGTTAGGCAGAAACCTTCCTTAGTCTAGACATTCTCCCTAGAGTTCCAGCTTGAGGATCACTGTCTCATTTATAGATACACATGTGCTTGTCATAAATGATTGTGACATTTAGTATTAGAAATTTAAAAGTCAGCCCTAACCGGATAGAGCATAGGCCTACGGACTCAAGGGTCCCAGGTTTGATTCTGGTCAAGGGCATGCACCTGGGTTGCGGGCACATTCCCAGTAGAGAGTGTGCAGGAGGCAGCTGATTGATGTTTCTCTCTCATTGATGTTTCTAACTCTCTATCCTTCTTCCTTCCTATCTGTAAAAAAAATCAATAGAATATATTTAAAAAAATTTTTTAAGTCAAAATGTATAAAAGAAATGTTAAAATAGATATTTTTAGCAAAAAGAGGGGTTTTTCCCCCCTTAAGCTAAAAGGAGACCACTTTTTCTCTGGAATTGAATCACAGGGCTGTGAGATATATTGGAAAAAATGGGAAAGCCCTGGCCCAGTAGCTCAGTTGGTTAGAGAGTGTTATCCTGATATGCCAAGGCCTGGGTTCCATCCCTGGCCAGGCTACATACAAGAAGCATCCAGTGACTGCATAAACAAGTGAGACAGCAAAGCGATGTCTCCCTCTCCCTCCTCCCCCTCTCACCCCGCTTTCTCTCTCTCTCTCTCTCTCTCTCTCTCTCTCTCTCTCTCTCTCTCTCTCTCTCTCTCTCTCTCTCTCTCGTCAATAAATAAAAAGAAAAAGGGCCTGGCTGGTGTTGCTCAGTGATTGAGCATAGATCTATGAACCAGGAGGTCACGGTTGGATTACCAGTCAGGGCACATACCTGGGTTGTGTGCTCAATCCCCAGTAGGGGGTGTGCAGGAGCCAGCCAATCAGTGATTCTCTCTAATCACTGATGTTTCTATTGCTCTCTTTCTCTCCCTTCCTCTCTGAAATGAATAAAAATATATTTTTTAAAAATAAAGAAAATAGAAAGGCTTTTTTTGCATCTCAAAAGTAAAATGCAATAAAGAAATGTATTGAAGTACTAGAGGCCCAATACATCAAATTTGTGCAAGGGCCTTGGTCCCCGTCGCTATGGTAGCTGCCTCTGCCTTGGTCCCCAGCCTCTGCTTCAGCCCCTGCCCACCACAGCTTTGTCTAGAAGGAAGGACATCTGGTCTAATGAGCATATTACGCTTTTATTATCATAG
Source organism: Vespertilio murinus (assembly GCA_963924515.1). Taxonomy (NCBI): domain Eukaryota; kingdom Metazoa; phylum Chordata; class Mammalia; order Chiroptera; family Vespertilionidae; genus Vespertilio; species Vespertilio murinus. Next base: position 29,192,421 of record OZ004716.1, read on the forward strand.
ATGGTTGCTGGAATTGTTTGGTAGAGTGCTGTAAAACCCTAGTCTCATTTGAAATTGTCGGTCTCCTTTTCTCTAGCCTTAACTGATGACTGCATCCCACTCTTGGCCATCACTGATGCCACGTGTGTGATTCACTTCAGCTTTCCTTCCTCACCCAAAATTTTTGGTGGACGCCTATATTGCATGTCTGATCATTTTCAGAATTTAACTGAACAGGTTTGATTACATTTTATTATCTTTAAATATTCTACTGTGCAATAAAAAATTCAGAATCCACAGTTTTATTGTTCAGACTGGTATGGATGATCCACTTTCTTTATTCACCCTGATTTTAAGGGTTCTCTTGCAAAACAGGGAGGTAAAAAGACCAAATCTGTCTTGCTGCTGACGGAGAGAAGTTCGTGCCATGCTGTGGGTGTTTTGCGATACTTGGAAAGAGCAGATGCCAAGATTCCATCAGAGCTGTATCAGTTTACTGCAGGTGTTCTAGAAGCCAAGGAGGAAAAGAAAGCCAGGAGGCCTCTCTGTCCGTATCTTAAGGCTTTTGGATTTTGCAAGTAAGTCAGGCATCTATTTTTATCATTGACGTGTTCAGTAAAGGGCACAGGGGGTCAGTTTACAGCTCCATGACTTGTTCCGTGTGTGCACTCACGTAAATCACCACCTGGCTCTAGAGAGCGCCCCAAAACCCTCTCATGCTCCTTCCCAAGGTGCCCTTCCTCCAGAAGTAACACCCTCCTGATATCCTTCAACCCTGATCCGTTTTGCTTGTTTGTTACTTCATATTCAACCTAATATCTGTGACATTTATCTGTATATGTATATCAGCCTTTTGCTTATTTGTTTACTTAGTAGCTCAGAATTCTATTATATGAATACTAGAGGCCCAAGGCACAATATCATGCATGGTGGGGTCCTTCGGCTGGCAAGTGATTGGGGCCGGTTGGGCCATCTTGCCCAGTCCCAATCAGGGCCAGCTGGCCGCGAGGAGGGACTGCAGGAGGGTGGCTGTGGGAGCGCATTGACCACTAGGGACAGCTCCTGCAGTCAGTGTCTGCCCTCTGGTGGTCAGTGTGCGTCATAACTACTGGCTGGTCGCTTAGGCTTTTATATCCTATCTAATAAAGAGAAAATATGCAAATTAACCATCACACCCTCACAAATGGCAGTACCCACAGCTAATAAATAGGGACTATGTTAATTGACATGCCCTCACAAGATGGTGGCACCCACAGCCACAAGATGGTAGTGCCCAGTCCCCTCATCCCTGCCTCATCCAGCTGGAGTCCCCCAGTCCCCTCAGTCCCACTTCACCCAGGCCCCGCAGAATCCAGCCCCGCCTCACCCAGCTGGAGTCCCCCAGTCCCCTCAGCTCTGCAGGGGAGGGAAGTTGGAGGCAATTGGGCTGGCAGGGGAGGGAAGTTGGGGACAATGATGTCAGCAGGTGAGTAGTTAGGAGCCAGCAGTCCTGGAATGTGAGAGGGATGTCCAATTGCCGGTTTAGGCCTGAGCCGGCAGTTGGACATCCCCGAAGGGGTCCCAGATTGGAGAGGGTACAGTCTGGGCTGAGGAACCCCCTCATACCTCCCACCCTGTGCACGAGTTGAATACATCAGGCCTCTAGTATATAGATAACACAGTGTATATATCTATTCTTGATGATCCTATGAGTTGTTTCCAGTTTGGGCTATTATATAGGAAGCTACTGTAAACATTCTTGTACCTATATTTTTGTGGAAATATGAACCCATTTCTCATAATTATATACTTTGGAGTGGAATTACTAGATCATGGGATAAGCATATGTTTAACTTTTCCAAAGTGCTTGACCATTTTATTTTTTTATTTTAATTTTTTAAAATAAATCTTTATTGTTCATATTATTACAAGTGTTCCACATTTTCCCCCCCTCCATTGCTCCCCTCCACCAGGTTCCCATCCCACCCTCTACCCTTTCCCCATCCCCCATTGTCCTCATCCATAGGTGCATGGGTTATGTTCAGTCTCTTTCTGCACCCCCCACTCCTCTTTTCCCCAAGAATCATCAGTTTACTCCCCTTCCATACCTCTGATTCTATTATATTCACCAGTTAATATTGTTCATCAGGTTTTTTACTTCCCTTGATTTTTAGATTCACTTGTTGATAGTTACGTATTTGTTGTTCGTAATTTTTATCTTTATCTTCTTCCTCTTCCTAAAAAACCCCTTTTAGCAATTCATATAATTCTGGCTTGGCAGTGATGAACTCCTTTAGTTTAAATTTATTTGTGAAGCTCTTTATCTGGCCTTCGATTCTGAGTGATAGCTTTGCTGGGTAGAGTATTTTTGGCTGTAGGTTCTTGTTATTCATCACCTTGAATATTTCTTGCCATTCCCGTCTGGCCTGCATGGTTTCTGTTGAGAAATCAGCTGACAGTCGTATGGGTGCCCCTTTATAGGTAACTACCTGCTTTTGTCTTGCTGCTTTTAATATTCTCTTTGTCTTTTGCTCTTGGAATTTTAATTATGATGTGTCTTGGTGTGGTCCTCTTTGGATTCCTTTTGTTTGGGGTTCTGTGTGCTTCCTGGACGTGTAAGTCTATTTCTTTCCCCAGGTGGGGGAAGTTTTCTGTCACTATTTCTTTCAATATGTCTTTAGTATCTTGCTCTCTCTCTTCTTCTGATGTTACAGAACCAACATAATTCTGATGTTGGTTCGCTTGAAGTTGTTCCAGAGGTTTCTTACACTATCTTCAACTTTATAGATTCTCTTGTCTTCTTGCTTCTGCAGAGGAGTGTCCTCTGGCTCTTTATGTTCCAAATCTTTGACTTGATTCTTGCAATCTTCCATTCTGTTTTTAGGACTCTGTATAATATTTTTTATTTCAGACAATGTATTCTTTATTTCTAGTTGATCATTTATTATTTCTAGTTGATCCCTTTTCATATCCTCATAGGTCTTGTTTATTTTATCAGCTTTTTTTAAGGAAATTCTTGAAAAACCTTATAAGCGTGGTTTTGCACTCTATATCCAGTCACTTTTTGTCTTCCATTTCTTTCGTTTGTGATCTGTTTCCTTGTCTTAGCATTTTTGCAGGTTCCCTGAGTTGGTAGGGTGGCTTTGTGTGTTAAGGTGTCCTATATGGTTCAGTGGGTCAACCTCCAAGTTACCTGAGGTGGACACTCTTGGTGCACCCCTTTGTGGACTGTGTGTATAGCCTTAATGTAGTTAAGTCTTGATTGTTGTTGGTATCACTGGGAGGAACTGACCTCCATGCCAATTGGCTGTGAGGATCGGTTGTGTCTATGCTAGGAGACAGCCTTATTCAACTAGACTAAAGCCTCTGTGCTCAGCTTGGATGGGGCGGAGTTTCAGGGTGGAGCCTACAGCCTTGGCGTCCCGTTAGCCCCGCCCTATGAGGTTCCTGAGTGTTTCTCAGTGTCCTTTGGTACTCGATGCAAGCACTTCTGAGAGAAAGGTGCACTAGAGTTTTGCCTGCTACCAGACAGTCTAGTCTCTCCCGCAATGAGCCCAGAACTGGGGTTCAGTGCAGTTGGAAGTGGGGTTAAGAGCAGTCCAGAGCTTATGTCTCCTTTCCTGCTAGGGCAATCCAGCGGCTCAATCAACAGTCTGTCTTCTGCACGAAATGTGTGCAATTCAAGGGCTCTGCCTTTTGCAGCTCCCCTTAGCTTCCGCCTTACAGCCCAGATTCCCTCTATATGAGCCTGGGCCCCCAGGATCTCCCCCCAGAACTGGGGTTCAGTGCAGTCAGAATTGGGGTTCAGCACAGTCCGGAGCTTTTATGTACTTCCCGCTAGGGAACACCAGCCAGACGATCAGCCGCCCCTCCTCTCCGGCTCCGTCCTCTCCCCACGCTCGCGCACCGTGTCTCCGTACCTTAGGCTTTTACAGCTCCTCTGATTTTCCTTCTGGTTTTCTCTTTCCTTCTAGTTGTAGAATTTCCAGTCAGTCAACTTTCCTGTAGTTTTGGATAATGTCCAGTTTATATTTTAGTTGTATTTTTTGAAATTGTTGTGTGAGGCTGCAGGTAGGCATTTACCTATGCCGCCATCTTGGTTTCAACAATCTATTATTTATCTTTTAAAGTGTTTCAAGTAAAAGTTCTCTGTTTTAAATTATAGATTTATATCTGGTTTTAAAATCTGGCCACTTTTTTTCAGAGACAAAAGGATTTGTCCTGATCGACACTATATTAATCCAGAAATAGACAATCCAAGAAAATTATCCAACCATGCTATACCAATGTTTGGATACATTAAAGTAAGTTCTGAAGATTTTTTTGTTGAATGATTAATGGTCATTTTAATGAACATATTTTTTAAGCAGCAGAATATTAGTAGAATATAATTATGACTTCTAGTGTTCAGTATTAATTTACCACCATTAATTCAACAATAGGCATATATTCTTAGAAGGCTCCCAGGTTATTTAGAAAATCAAGATCAAATTGGGAAAGTGCATAAACCCCTTCAACAATTTCAGAAAGAAAGTTGTTTTTGGGGGGAAGGGATTATTAAAAATAATGCATTGACCACATGAATCTTTTCAGAACATCCATGATTATTGCTTTGAGGAAAATTCTGATATGCAGATAGAATTGCTGAGTAAAGAGTTTGTTCTTTTTTAAAAAAAATCCTTTTATTACTTTTTGAGTTTGATTTCTTTTCACCTTTCCTGTCTCTTAAAGTATATCTGTTATACTGTTCTCATTTTCTAGGGCTGCGGTAATAAACCACAAACTGGGTGACTCACAACAACAGATTTATTGTCCTGGTTGAGTGTCATCCTGTGCACCGGAAGGTCATACTAGTAGGTTTGATTCCTGGTCAGAGCACATACCAGGTTTCAGGATCGATCCTCATGTTTCTCTCTCACATAGATGTTTTTCTCAACTACTTGAGTAAATAAATACCAAAGATTGTGATTGCAGGATTGTATAGTAAGAATTTTTGTTTTGTAAAAAACTGCCATACTGTTTTCTAAAGGGCCTGTACCACTTTGTATTCCCACCAGCAGTGAATGAGTTATAGCAGCATTTGACATTGTCAGCATTTTGGCTCTTATTAGCCTTTCTAATAGAATATTTTTTTCCATTGAATTTTAGAGAGTGGAAGGGAAGGATGGAGGGAAATATCAATGATTGATAGCCTTCCATATACACCCCAACCAGGGCCAGGGATTGAACCTGCAAACCAAGGTTTGTGCCCTTGACTGGGAATTGAACCTGAGACCCTTCAGTGTGTGGGCTGACTACTGAGCCATACCAGCCAGGGTGGTAGCGGTATCTTATTTTATTTTGTACTTCCCTGATGACATAGGATTTTGTTTTGTCTTTTTTAACCCTCACCCGAGGATATTTTCCCATTGATTTTTAGAGAGAGTGGAGGCAGAGAGACAGAGAGATATATCAATGTGATTGCATCTGGGCCCGGAGATTAAGCCTGCAACTGAAGTGCGTGCCTTTGACGGGTATTGAACCTATGAACTTTCAGTCCACAGGGTGATGCTTTATCCACTGAGCCAAACCATGTAGGGCCCTGATGACATGATTTTTGAACATCTTTTCATATGCTTATTTGTCACTTGTATATTTTCTTTGGTGGGTGGTGGGATATTAGTTTGGGTTTTTTTGCCCTATTTTTTTGTTGTTAATTCTCACTCTAGGATATTTTTTCCATTGGTTTTTAGGGAGAATGGAAGGGAAGAGAGAGAGTGAGAAACATCGATGAGACACATTGATTGGTTGCCTTCTACACATGCCCGGGGGCTGGGAATCAAACCTACGAGTCTTCAGCGCACAGACTAGTGCTCTAACTGAAGCAACCCTGGCTGGGCTGCCCATTTTTTAATCTGGATGTATGCTGTTTTTTTAAATCTTTACTGTTGAGAATATTACAGATGCTTCCCTTTTTTCTCTCATTGCCCCCCACTACCCTGTTACCGCACCACCCCAAACCTTCACCACCCTATTGTCTGTGTCTATAGGTAACGCATATATGCATGTAAGATCTTTGGTTAATCTCTCCCTGCTCCCCAATCTCCTTCCCTCTGAGATTCGTGAATCTGTTCCATGGCTCTTATTCTATTTTATTAATCAGCTTATTATGCTCATTAGGTTTCTTATTAATTTGATTTTTATTTAATTTATTTTTTAATAAACTTTATTATGATTACTTTTTAAGGTTTTTTTTTAAAATAAATCTTTATTGCTCAGATTATTACAATTGTTTCTCCTTTTTCCCCCCATAGCTCCCTTCCACCCGGTTCTCGCCCCACCCTCTGCCCTTACCCCCTCTCCCCCTCTTCTCCTCTCTCCCTGCCATTGTCCTCATCCATAGGTGTACAATTTTAATCCAGTTTCTTTCTGCACCCCCACACCCTTTTCTTCCTGATAATTATCTACCCATTCCCTTTCTTTGCCCCTCATTCTATTATATTCACCAGTTTATTCTGTTCCTCAGATTTTTAATTCACTTGATCTTCCTCTTCTTAAGTAATACCTTTCAGCATTTCATATATATAATACTGGTTTGGTGGTGATGAACTCCTTTAACTTTTTCTTATCTGTGAAGCTCTTTATCTGCCCTTCAATTCTGAATAATAACTTTGCTAGATACAGTAATCTTGGTTGTAGGTTCTCTATTCATCACTTTGAATATTTCTTGCCACTCCCTTCTGGCCTGCATGGTTTCTGTTGAGAAATCAGCTGATAGTTATATGGGTGCTCCCTTATCGGTAACCAACTGCTTTTCTCTTGCTGCTTGTAAGATCTTCTTTTTGTCTTTTACCCTTGGCAATATTGATTATGATGTGTCTCAGAGTATTTTTCTTTGGATTCCTCTTGTTTGGGGTCCATGGGGATACTTTGTCAGTTTTATTACAAATTGTTTTCCTCGCTTTTTGGTTTGCTGTCTCATTGATCTGTCTTTATGTGGAGATTCAGGGAGAATAAAAAAATATATAACACTTGACTACTGCCATCTTCTAGAACCCTTCTAACCAAGACTTTTTTCCCCCAACCACCTGAGGATATGTATTTTTATTGATTTTAGAGAGAGAAAAAGAGAGAGAGAGACATCAATATGAGAGATAACATTGGTGTGAGAAACATTGGTTGGTTGCCTTCTGCAAGCACGCTGACTGGGGACTGAGGAAGAGAGAGGGAAAAAGAGATAGAAACATCAATGATGAGAGAGAATCATCAATTGGCTGCCTCCTGCACACTTGGGGATCGAGCCCGCAACCTGGGCATGTGCTCTGACCAGGAATCGAACCGTAACCTCCTAGTTCATAGGTCAACACTCAACCATGGAGCCACGCTGGCCGGGCTAGTTTGTTCAATTTTGATAAACATATATTCATGTAACTAGTACCACATCATGATACCGAAACTTCTGTTACCCCAGAAAGGTCTCTCCTTTCCCCCTTGAAGTAGTCATTCCTTTTCCCACTCCCCAACCCCTGGTAACTGCTGATCTGTAACTCTCAGTTTGTCTTTACTGGAATTCATATTAATGGAATCATACAATATGTAGACTTGTGTGTCTCATTTCTATTAGCATAATTCTTTTGAGATTCATCTATGTTGCTCTGTTTTATTGCTGAGTAGGGTTCCATTATATGGATTTATCATAGTTTGTTCACAAGTTGGTGGGCATTTGGGTGGGTTGTGTTTCTGGCTGCCATGAACATTTGTATTTCAAGTCTTTTATACATTTCCATTTCTCTTGAGTTAAGGCCTTGGAGTCATATGATAAGTGTATATTTAGAAGAAACTGTATTCTCACCAGCACTGCATATGAGAATTCCAGTTGTTATAATCTCATCAATACTTAGTATTCTCAGTCTTTAATTTTTGCCACTCTATGGCATTTGCACTGATATCTTATTTTGTATTTCCCTGGTGATAAAGAAGTTTGGACATCTTTTTACTGCTTATTGACTACTTGTTTCTCTTCTTTTATGAACTGTCCAGAATTTATGTGCACTTTTAAAATGTAGGGTTTTCTTTTTGTTGAGTTTTAAGAATTCTTTATATATTCTGGATATCATTTGTCAGATCTATTTAAAATATTTTCTCCCACTTGAAAATCAAAACTCGTTTGGAGCATTGTCATGTACACCAGAAGGTTGAGGGTTTAATTCATGTTTGGGCACATGCCTAGGTTGTGGGTTTGATTCCCGGCTGGGATGGGTGTGGGAGGCAACCCATCGATGTTTCTCACATACATGTTTCTCTCATTCTCTCTCCATCTCCCCCCCCCTCAATAAAATCATGTTCTAGTCCAGCCTGCATGCTTCAGTGGTTAAGCATCAAACCAGAGGTCATGGTTTGATTCCTCTTCAGGACATATGCCCAGGTTGCAGGCTCGATCCCCAGTATGGGGCGTGCAGAAGGCAGCCAGTCAATGATTCTCTCTCATTGATATTTCTATATATATATATCTCTCCCTCTTCCTTCCACTCTGAAATTAATAAAATTATATTTTATTTTATTTTATAAATTTTATTTTATTAAGGTATTATCTGTGTACATAGCTTACCATTGCCCACCCCCCCACCTCCCATTTATGCCCTCCCTCCCCAGAGTTCTGTGTTCGTTGGTTGTACTTATGTTCATGCATACCAGTCCCTCGGTTGTTCTCCTATCTCCCCCCAGGTCTCCTTCCCCTCCCCGCTGTCATTTGACAATCTGCTTGTTTTATGGTGACCATCTCAGGACCCCATGAATAGAATCTGCTCCTCATTTGGCAGTCTGCTTGTTTTATGGTGACTATCTCAGGACCCTATGAATAGAGTCCGCTCCTCCTCTGGTTTTCACCGCCCCTTCCCCTGGGTCCCACTGCTTCCCCTAGGACACGGCTCGCCCGGGGCACACTGCACCGTGGGACACTCGGCTCACCTGGGGCACACAGCCCCCTGGGACACACGGCTCACCCGGGACACCCGTCCCGTTTGGGGGATACGGCTCACCCGGGGCACATGGCCCCTTGGGACACTCGGCTCACCCGGGGCACATGGCCCCTTGGGACACTCGGCTCACCCGGGGCACATAGCCCCCTGGGACACTCGGCTCACCCGGGGCACACGGCCCCCTGAGACACTCGGCTCACCCAGGGCACACGGCCCCTCTAGGGTGTTGGGGTCGCATATTGGAGGCGCCACGCTAGCTCCTTGCTAGCATGGCGGGCAGGCTGGGACAGCTGCAGTTGGGCTGAGATGGTTGCAGGCAGGGGGACCACCTTCAAAGGTGTCTCATTCGGTGTGGGAGCGGAGCAGCTACAGACATGGAGGCTAAGTTCTGAGGTCGCCCACTCCCTGAGCCCAAGGTGTGGTGAGCTCTGTTCTCGGTGGATTTCCTTTATTCGCGGCGGCAGTGGCGGGTGGTGGTGCCAGGTGCAGCAGTGACGGTCGCTCCTGTGGTTCAATTACCACTGTAGTTTTAAAGTTCACATGGCGGTGGTGGCGAGAGCTTCGGCTCGGCCATGCGGCATCGGAGGAAGGGCTCGCCTGGGAGGCTAATGGAAGGCGCCGTGCCATTTCCTCACCCGCGCGCTCCATCTCTCTCCCAGCATGGTGGGTGTGCTGGGAAGATTGTGGGCGGGCTGTGATGGCTGCATGGGGAGAGTCCTCCCTCAATGGTGTCCTCTTTGGTGCGGATGTGGAGCTGCTGTGGATGCAGAGGCTAATTTCTGAAGCCACACTCTCTATGAGCCCGGTGTGTAGTGAGCTCTGATTTCAGTGGATTCCCATTCTTGGGGGCGGCGGCGGGGGTGGCAGCGATGGTAGCTCCTGTGGGTCAATTTCCCCTGTAGTTTTAAAATCCGCATGGCGGTAGTGTCTGATGCTTTGGCCTGGCCATGCGGCAGCGGAGAGGATTCTCTGGGTCTGCCAACGGAAGGCGCAGCACCAGCACAGCGCGCGCGAAGGCCTGGCAGAGCAGGCCGCGGGTAGTGGCAGCGGTGGAGGCCGTGGGATCCGCGGGTGTGGCGCTAAGGCAGGGCCGAGCCGGTCGTGGGCGGTGGCGGAGAGTCCCCGCGATGTCTTAGTCTTTCAGACTTAGTGGAACGCTTCCCCTGAGCCAGGACAAGCAGCACCACCACAAATATTGGCCAGCTCAGTGCTGCCCCTCTACAGGTGACAGTAGGGGCATCCTCACCTCGGTAGGCCTTTGCTCTTGGAGGTCTTAACCAGTGGAAGGCAGCACGGTATAGAACTGCCCCACCTTCTCAGTCCTCCGCATAAAATTATATTTTAAAAAATCATATCCTTGGTTGAGATTTAAAAAAAAAAAACAAAGGGGGTAGGGGAATATGTAGGGATGGGTTTGGGTTGGGAATGGGGGGATAAGGACAATTATGTGATACCATAATTAATAAAAATCAATTAAAAAAAAAAAAAAAAAAAAAAAAAATAAAAAAAAAAAACAACAACTTTATTTTCAAGTTGTTTTAGAAATACAATTGAGTCCTAGCTGGTTTGGCTCTGTGGTCTATGGACTGAAGGATCCCTGGTTCAGTTCTAGTCAAGGGATATATGCCTGGGTTTTGAACTTGGTCCCCAGTAGGGGGTGTGCAGGAGGCAGCTGATCAATGATTCTCATCATTGATGTTTCTATCTCTCTCTCCCCATCCCTTCCTCTCTGAAGTCAATAAAAATGTATTAAAAAGAAAGTATTACAGATGTCTCCCTTAACAGAAACCTAACACAATTTATTTTTAAATATATACATATATTTTATTGATTTTTTTTACAGAGAAGAAGGGAGAGAGATACAAAATTAGAAACATTGATTAACTGCCTCTTGTACACCTCCTACTGGGGATGAGCCCGCAACCAACGTACATGCCCTTGATCAGAATCAAACCTGGGACCCTTCAGACCACAGGCCAATGCTCTATCCACTGAGCCACACCGGTTAGGGCTGCAATTTATTTTTTACCTTTACCTTATGTCCTGTGACCAAACTGAGTTATGTGCATGGGTACTGGGGAGAGTGGAATCAAAACTGGTGGAAGGTGGGGTGTCGAGAAGGGACCCTCCTGGGGTACCCAGGCTGGGGGTTTTCTGACATGTAGGACTTTCAGTGCTGAATACAGAGCGGTATGAGATAGATCAGGACAAGTTGATAACCCTACCCTGTCTGGAGGCCTCATGCTCTCCTGTTGAGAGAGTCCAGTTCCCAAGCTGCTTTTTGCTGCCTCCTTTCTGCCAACCTATGTTTTTAGATGTGTCAGTGACCTAAAGCGGAGACTGCTACAGATGAGGCCAGCTTAGGCCTGGACTTTGTTTACCTGTGTGTGCTGGGGCCCCTCTCCTTGGCATAAAGCCTTCTTATTTGGGAAGTATGGGGAGGAAGAAACTCGACTTTATTCCTGTTGTTCTAAAACAATCACCATTACCATTTTAGTATGTTTTTCCTCATTTTTCTTTGTACATCTTTTAAAAAAATGTTATTGGTGTATGTATTGTACCCTGCCCGTTTCTCATAACATCATAGTGAGTTTTCTCCTCCTCCGTACTGCCTCATGTTCACTGACTGCTGTCACCAAGTGGGCTAATGAATGGAATGCCAGACGGATAAGGCCTCTAAACCACAGGGGAGAAGACTCCCTGGGAAAGGATCTTTGCCAAACAGGAAGGAATACTGAACTCCTGCCTGAGGTGGGGTGGGCTTGAGTAAGCACTGCTGGTTTATTAGGGCAGCTTTCTCCATGGGGTGCTGGAGAATGGCTGGCTTGGGAACCATGACTGACATGTCGGTCCTCTTTCTGCTGACATTCTAGTGGGATGGTCCACAGTGGACAGGTGAGTAGGAAGGAGATGCTATAAAGAGGATGAAATGTAGGGAAATAGTAGGGGGTATGCTACTGTAAGGGTGCCAGGGGACAAGGGGCCCTTTGAAAGATATAGGCAGGGAGGGACTCTCTGAGGAGAGTCAACTGCGTTGAGGGCCAGATAGAAGGATCCAGCCTTGGGAAGATCTGGGGAAGAGTATTCCGGGCAGAGGAACCAGCATGTACAAAGTCCCCGAGGTAGGAGGTAATGTAGATTGTTTGTGGACAGCACAAGATTCACTGGCAGTGAGAGAGGGAGGGGGCAGGCAGTGAAGTTGGAGGGGCTCTAGAGGGGACCACAGGCTGTCAGCTTGGTGAGGTCTGACACTCTTTCCAATCACAAGGCGTAACCTCACTCCTACCTTGCCTACCCTCCTCTAAGTCAGCACTACCCTTTCCACCATTCCACCAAGTCACCAGTTCTCACTCCTGGCACCTGCTCTGGGCAGCCAGGGCTCCTGCCTTAATGCACACTGTTTGCTCCACATGTCTCGAATGCCTTATCCATGTTCTTGCTGCTGCATATGCACGCCAGCACTTCCCTCACACACCAGTGACCCTGTATACACTGCCTGTGAAGAGTTGTCTTCCTGAGCACACACTGGCTGTAGCATATCTGTCCATCTGAGGGTTGCTGAGGGTCCCTGCTGGGGACGTGGCTTCATCTGTTTGCCCAGAGCCTTATGCACAGTAGGCTCTTTCTGATATACTGCTTCTTACAGGAGCAAAGATCAGAAATGGCTCAAGAGAAAGGGAAACTATCTTAAGATTTTTATAAAGTGCAGTTAAAAAGTAAATAAAGGAACACTTATAACTAATAGTACAATCCTATCTAATAAAAGAGTAATATACAAATTAACCATCACTCCACTACACCCACAAGCCATGCCCACCAGCCAGTAAGAGCGAGTATGCAAATTAAACCCAACCAAGATGGCTGTGGCCACAAAGAGAAGGATGGAGGCTTGGGTTTCTCTGGCAATGGAAGAAACCAAGCTTTTCGCCTGCCCTAGCTGGCCTAAGCCTCCACTCAAGGCTACAAAGTTTAAATTACAGAAGGTAAACTGATCCATACAGAAATGGCTTGCAGCCACTGGAGCAAGCAGAAGGCTTGGCTCTGCTACAGGCTACAAAGTTTCAATTGTAGAAAGTAAATATATCCCGGATACCCGGGCCTCTGCTTGGGTTGTTGGGGGGTGTGACCAGCCTGCAAACCACCATAGGCCCCTTGCTCAGGCCACCCCACGCCCCAAGGGAATTCCCACTCTGATCCAGGACACCCTTCAGGGCAAACCAGCTGGCCCCACCTGTGCACCAGGCCTCTATCCTATCTAATAAAAGAGTAATATGCAGATTGACCAACACAAAGATCCTGCCCCTATGTGGACACAAGATGGCCACCACAAGATGGCCAACCAGGGAGGGCAGTTGGGAGGGACCAGACCTGCGAGGGAGGGCAGTTGAAGGCGATCAACCCTTCAGGGAAGGGCATTTAGGGGTGACCAGGCCAGCATAGGAGGGAAGTAGGGGGCAAATGGGCTGGCAGGGGGGCAATTAGACATCAATCAGGCTGGCATGGGAGTGGTTAGGGGGTAATCAGGCTGGCAGGCAGAAAGTCGGACATCCCTCAAGGCGTCCGAGATTGGAGAGGTGCAGGCTGGGCTGAGGGACAGCCCCCCCCCCAACCCCTGTGCATGAATTTCATGCACCAGGCCTCTAGTTTTACAATAATGAGATTTACAAAAAAAATTTTGTAGTAGATTTAAAGTGAAGCTAATTATTTGTGGATATAGTAATGTTTTTATTGTATTTTGCTTGCTTGTTGGCCAGTTTTCCAGTTTATTCTTCTATTTCTATTCATGTGCTTTGGGTTCTTAGGTCAGGAGCTGATTTTTGCAGACATGTCCTGAGTTTAGCTGGATTTTATTTCCTGGCCATGTTTTTATGTTTCAGATAATACCCTTTTACATTTTGAATGCAACAAATTACTTTGGTCGTATAGTTGATAAACATGTGGATCTTTATGCAACTCTTAATGCTGAAATGAAGCAGTATTTTGAGGATTCCAGTAATAAAACAGCCATTGAAAAGGTGGAGAAATTTGGATTATATGCATTAGCAGAGAAAACACTTTTTCACAGGTAGAATGTCTATTATTTCATCTTGAAAAGTTATAAAGCACAAGGTGACTTAAACTGCTATTGAACCCCCATTTTCACTTCTGTTCGTTCGGCCCACTGTTCACTTGCTAGGTCTGCTGACTCCCAGAAAGGTGATGTCAAGGTCATGGCCCCCAGACCCTGGGCACAGTTCCACACCTGGGACTCAGAGCTTTGATCACAGAGCCTGGATGACTGTAGCGTTTATATACTGACAGTTGTGGAGCCATCATTGTGTGCTAAATACACATATATCTTTAACTCAATTTTCACAAAGGATGTGGCATTGTTCCCATTTTACAGATAAGCATACTGAGCCTTGGCGAGGCTGTATAATTTGTCTACGGTCAACTCAATAAGTGGCAGTGTTCCAACCTGGCATTCTATGACTCACATGCCTGTTGGCACCTGCATCCTTTGGGTTCCACACCCTACCCCACTTGGTGATAACTTAGACTGAAAAAGTTTTAATTTGCTATGTTAATTTTTAATGTGTTGTCAAATAAAGGGACCTACTCTATTTGAGGTATGTTAAATAAGCCATTGCTAAGTGCTCTTGACAGCTGTAGGTATTTTATTCTTAATATGGAATAAAACAATGCAGCTCGGTGTCTTACTATATATTTAGCACATAATGGGTAAGCTGAGGCAAAGGTTATCTCCATTTTAGAATCTCTGTGTTAAACTGGTGCCACTGCTGTTCTTCAGAGTTCAGGTGTTGGAGGTGAGCCAAAAAGCAGACACGTGGGCCCTAGACACTGTCCTTGTGAAGTTTATAGATGAAGGCAGGACTGGACCCATCCCCAGAGACCAGCTGCTGCATCTCCCAGACAACTTCCAGGCCCTGCCCCCCCAAGCCATGGAGTTCATTGTTTGTAGAGTGAAACCCGCTGACAATGAAATTGAATGGAATCCAAAGGTGAGTGTTATCTCTGCTTTTCATAGTTTGCTGGCTTTTAGAGTTTACTTAACACAGAACTGAGGCTTACTTGAATTTACAGTGTTGAGGTTGGGTAAATGCTTCCTGTTCCTGAGCAGAGAAAGCACGCTCTGCCTGGGTCCCTGAAGGCGTGGCCTGCAGAGACCCAGCTCTGACAGGCACTCCTTTTGCTGGGGGCGGGCTGCCATCATCGTCATCAGCTCACACAGATGTAGAATTGGTGGGAAATGTGTGTCATGATAAAGTAAATTGGCTGTCAGCTTCAGGAGAAGAAACAGTGTAAGAACCTGTACCCGGGTCAGAGGGGCCACTGGTGATGCCACTTTCTGGAGTGACCAGGTAATTAATTCCATGGGGTTGGGAGGATGGATGAGGAAAGAGAAAGACCAGACAAGCTTTCAAAGGAAGGAACATTTCTCTGGGCCTTTCGGAGGAGTGACTAGGATGTCACCAAGTAGATTGGGTGAGGCTGTGAGGCCAAGAAAACAACATGGGCCAGGACAAGGGGCATGGGGCTCCCTAGCCTCCCAACATGGCCGCAGAGGCACTCGCCGCCTGGGAGAGGTCACCAGACAGTCCTCATCCCCAGAGCAATGAGGCCTGCTCATAAGGATGCCCTGGTTCTTCAGAGGAAGGTAAGTTTTGTATCCTCTGATTAGTAGGATATGAAATAAGCCATTGCAGTTGGCAAAGTAAAAACAATTTGGGTAATACACAAGGTTGCACGTTATCCAGGGAATACATAGGTGAATGTTTCCATCACACAGGGTGAGCACACAGCCTTCCTGTAGTGAGTTTAATATAATAGACTGTTACTTACTAAATAGCAGTCTTTTCCTTCACAGAAAGTATTTGCTTATTGTCCACTGTGTGCTGGTACCATATGTGGTCTGGGGGTGTAGTCATTAGCCAGAAAGTCAAGAAACATTTGGTCTGTCAAAATCAACCACAAGTATTTCTTGAAGAGGAGCCTTCTGTAGAAATGGGTCAATGTTCTGTGCGTGTTCTTTCAAATTAATTATGAAGTTCAATGGAGGGGAAATAATCCAATCACGATGAATCAGCTCCCTCCCAGTCTGCTTTAAAATGTGCCTGACAGCGCTCAGACAGGTCTCATCTGCTGGGCCTCTCTGGTCCTGGTGCAGAGCAACTCCACGCGTTCCCGCCCCCTCCGCACCTGCAGGAACACTACTTCACTCCCATTGAGCTTCCAAGGAAATAAACATCCATCCTTAGAGACAGTTCATAGTTACAGAGGAGGCGGGAACAGGTGTCCACCATAGGAAGCACGCAGTATTAGGAGTCCAGAGGCATGGACCTGGTGAAGTTAGCCTGAGCACCTGCCCTTATGTTGTTAATCCTCACCTGAGGATATTTTTCCATTGATTTTCAGAGAAAGTGAAAAGGAGTTGGGGATGGGGTTTTTAGGGAGGGAGGGATGGAGAGAGAGAGAGAAGAGAGAGAGAGAAAAGAGAAGAGAAGAGAAGAGAAGAGAGAAGAGAGAGATATGTAACAGAGACACATTGGCTGGTTGCCTCCTGCACACACCCCAACCAGGGCCAGGATTGAGCCTGCAACCCAAGTACATGCCCTTGATCAGGATTACAGGCCAACTACCCATGAAGCCACACAGGCCAGGACTCACCTGCCCATATTAAGCTCCATTGTTACTCACTCTGGTTGATGAAAGGGGCACACCAGCCTCCATAACCTACCTCATGGGATGGTTGTGGGCTCTAATGAAATGCAGGGAGAGTTCGTTGCAGAACCACATGGCATATACAGAATGAGGACTTCCCTTAAAGCTTCACATAACTCACGTCAGTGTGTTTTTCAGGTTACTAGGTACATTCATCATAAAGTTACTGGAAAATTGCATGATGCAAAAGTGGTATTTGCTTTAGGAAATACAGTTTGGATTGATCCAATGGTAAGTACACAGTTTTCTTAAAAAGAAATGGGCCTCTGAAATAGTCCATGTTACTCTAACCTGTTGCTTTGAATAACTTTTGTCTTACATGAATGGAGACTTATTTGGGACTCTGGTTAGGAGGAGTTTTTTTCTTTGTTTGTTTTTATTTTTTTCGTGTTATTTGGGTAATAATTTGATTGTGGTGTTTTTGTTTAAAGGAATATTTTGCATTGTCTCCTAGTGCTAACAGGCATGTGTGTGTACACACACACACTCACACACAACCGAGACAAGCTTCAGGGAACTGTCCTTACTATGTGACAGTCTCTAATGCTTTCAGTTCTGCCTGTTCCACTTTTTTAAGTGTTGGTTGTGCACTGTTAGGTCGGTTTCACAGTCCTCTGTCCACATAGGTGGGGAGGCCTGGGTCAGTGACTGCCCTCTATCTAGTTGTAAATGAGCTTAAAGTCCTGACACGTAAGTGGTAGTGTGGAGAGTTCCAGCCCGTGGGCTTTCAATTATTAGGTTTTATTATATTCCTAATTTCTATCTCATTCATTCACTAAATATTGATTGAGTACCTACTGTGTGCTAGGTAGGACCTGTATGGGACACTTGAGTTTCATTTGTGAACAGAGACTCCTGTCCTGTGAGCTGATGTGGGAGAGGGTGGTGACTGTGGGCGGGGCCATGGAAATTGGGTCTCAGTGCGTCCCCTCTGACACGGGCACCATCTTCTCCCCGGGCCCGGAGCTCTACTTTTCAAGTCAAAGTTTTTTTCTATTTGAGTTAAGTCTTAGTTACTGATTACTGATAAGTTTTAAAGGAATTCATTTTGTAAAAACTTCTGCTGGAAGTTATTTTTGTAAGATTGGAAATGCCTTAAAACTTTTTGAAAATTTGGATTGGGCATATGATTTAAGAGTAAGAGGATAAAGGATTTTTAAAAGAGAAGGCAGAGATTACTATTGGTACTGTAATAGTCAATATTGTGGTTCTTTATTGGAGAAAAATGGAAACCATCAAGCACCAATTTTTAAAGCTATAACTAAGAGAATAACGCAAAAAAAAAAAAAAAAAGGAAGAAGAAACCCCTCCCACCCCTGGCAAATATGCTTAGGCAGCTCTAAAGTGTACACACTGGGAGAGACTTTTCCTTCTCCATTCGACCACTTAGCTTTCCACTATGGGATAGGAACACCAGTCCCACAAGGGACACATCCGAGGGGTCGCTAGAAAGCTGCCTCAGGCAGTGCCAGCACGCCATGAAAGGGATGCCCAGTCCTGGGTGTGCATCGCCGGTCAACAGGAATCAATTAATTTTGTATAAATTGAGATGTATAAGAATGTTTTGGATGCAGAAGAGGTAGTGAACATAGGGTTCAGGGTTTTGGCGGAGAGCCTTTCTGGGCACCTGGAGACCAGGGTCTTCCTTGTGGAGAGAGGTAAAAGCACCGGAGCAAAAATCAGAAAAAAACTGACTGTTGTGGATATTTACAGCATTACAGGTTGGTCTCGTCTAGGGCTCGCATGCCAGGATTTGGTCTTACCCCTGACCCAGGCTGATGGTGTTTGTGTGGTGTGGAACTTGGCTATTAAATGATCGGCTGTGAGTGGGAAGCCCTTGCACACGGTGGCATGTGCCCCAGGGCACACATTACTGAGCTGGATCGAGAGACCACGTGAGCGTGCTTGTGATTCATTTAAAGTTCAAAGTTTGATCTGCAAATGTATTTTTTTTTCTTTGATTCAAGGTGCACGTTACAAAACTTTTAAATTTAAAAACTTCTGTCATTGATTACAATGTTCGAGCTGAAATTTTGTCAATGGGAATGGGCATTGATAATCCAGAACATATAGAACAACTGAAAAAATTGTACGAAGGAGCTAAAATACAAACTGTTGAAGACAACCTAAGCCAAACACTGTGAGTGGATTTTTGTCTCTCTTTTGGAAGAGCTGTTTTGTGGAAATAAAACTTACAAGTGTTATAGACATTTTTTTAAAGTAGACAGTTTAATGAGTTTCCCTGCTTTTATCACTCAGCTTCAGTAGTTTCTTTGGGGAATCTTGTTTGAAACAGACCTCAGCCTTCACTTTTGTTTTTGTGGATGTTATAAAATGGATCCCAGATGTATTATTTCACCTGTGTGTCTCTTATGGAATGAGTTTTTATTGACAGCACACAGACAAGAAAGTGCACATGATGTAAATTGTTTGATAGGTATTCTGAGGTCAGAAACAGGACTCAGACCAGCTCCTTTCTTCTAGGGCAGCACTTGGTTTGTCCTCTGAACAGAATCATGCAATGTGTCTCTCTTATCTCTAGCTCTTCAGCTCAGCGTGATTTGTGAAATGCATTCATGTTGTGCATGTAGCTGTAGGCCTGCATTCCCATTGCCACATTGTATCCCATTGTGTGAATGCACCATGATTACCCATTCTACAGTTGATAGGAGAAACACCCAGTGCTGGGCTGCTTCGGGTGGTACTGTACCCATTCTCCTGCATGCATTTTGGTGAATTTAAGAATGTATTTCTGCCCTAACCGGTTTGGCTCAGTGGATAGAGCGTCGGCCTGCAGAGTGAAAGGTCCCAGGTTTGATTCCGGTCAAGGGCATGTACCTTGGTTGCAGGCACATCCCCAGTAGGAGGTGTGCAGGAGGCAGTTGATTGATAGTCTAACTCTCTATCCTCTCCCTTCGTCTCTGTAAAAAAGCAAATATATATATATATATATATATATATATATATATATATATATATGTGTGTGTGTGTGTGTGTGTGTGTGTGTGTGTTTAAGAATGTATTTCTGATAGAATCGCTGAGTCAAACTGGAGCTACTGCCCCCCAGTTTTCCACATTGGTTGTACCAGTCAATACTTCTACCAGCAGTGTGAGACACTGAAAGTCACTCTGAGAATGTACACTCTCAACCCCCAAAGAGGGAGGATGATACAGCGAGTGTTGCCCAAGGACTCAAGTCAAGAACTCCTTCCAATTAGGATAGACATCTGTAGAAAACTGGGCAAAAAACTTGAAACTTCACAGTATCCAACTAATTAATTGTCTAATGATTAATATGTGAAAAGATTCTTAAACTCATTAGCCATCAGGGAAATGCAGATTACAAATACAATGCAATAATAGCACTATATATTTACCAGAAATGAAAGAAAATACCATATTGACAAGGAAGTGGAACAAAAGGCTTTTAAAAACTTGACTGGTCAGGAACAAAGATGGTGGCATAGGTAAACACTTGAACTTGCTGCCTCGAACAACCAGTTCAAAACTACAACTAAAAGACAAAATGGATATCATCCAGAATCACGGGAAGGCTGGCTGAGTGAAATTTATACAACTAGAAGGAAAAAGAAAAGCACACTGAGACTAGGAGGAGGTGCAGAGGTGTGAGAGTGAAGTGTGGAGTTATGGAGGTGTGCATGGAAAAGGGCTAGTGACTGAGTACTTTGTTGTCTTTTCAATTGGGAGGAAGATACAAGCTCCCGACTGCTCTGAACTCCGGTTTTAGGTGAGACTCTGGGGACCCAGACTCATACGGGGAGAAATTGGGCCAGAACACAAGGACTGCTTTCTCTCAGAGGTGCTTGCAGTGATCATTGCTCCTGCACTGTGCAGGAGCAATGAGGACACAGAGACTCCAGGACCTCTTCAGGGCAAGGCTGACATCAGCCATTGCTGTTTGCTCTGCCCTGGTGAGATCCCGCCTCACCCAGTCGACCACCCCACCCAAGCTGTTCACAGAGGCTTTTGCATATGAATGGCCTGACCTTTTGCAATCTAAAACTTAACAAACTGGCCGAAACCGGTTTGGCTCAGTGGTAGAGCGTCGGTCTGCGGACTGAAAGGTCCCGGGTTCGATTCCGGTCAAGGGCATGTACATTGGTTGCGGGCACATCCCCAGTAGGGGGTGTGCAAGAGGCAGCTGATCTATGTTTCTCTCTCATTGACGTTTCTAGCTCTCTACCCCTCTTCCTTCCTCTCTGTGAAATATCAATAAAATATATTTTTTTTTTAAAAAAATAAAACTTAACAAACTGTAGCTGGGTCATAGAGCCCCAGGGCCTCCAAAAGAAGGCCCAAAGCTGGACAGCAGCTTGCATTGCTTCACAGCTGGGCCTCATCTGGACACCTCCAAACTCAAAACAAAGAGGAGGAATCTGAAGATCTCTCTATAGCTCCTGCTGGGTGGCTTCAGGCAGTATCTGACTTTGCACCTCATTGAAGATCCAAGAGCCAGCATACCCAGTGGTCAGAGTGAGACGTTCCATATTGCAACTCTTCACATCCATAATAGACACACTCAGGGGGCAGACTCAGTGAGTGCCAAAGCCCCACTGAAGCAAGTCTAATTAGCTAATTAGCCTGGAGATCAATTCCTCCCAGTGATACCTACAACAATCAAGGCTTAACTACAAGACTGTGCACACAGCCCACAAAGGAGTGCACCAAGAGTGTCCACCTGAGGTAATTAGGGAGGCTGAGCCACTGGGCCCTATAGGACACCTAGCATACAAAGTCACTCTTATCAACACAGGGAAGCAGCCAAAATGCAGAGACAAAGAAACAGGTCACAAATGACAGAAATGGAGGAAAGCAAACTACTGGATATAGAGTTCAAAACCATGGTTATAAGGTAACTCAAGAATCTTCTAGAAACCTCTGAGAAAATTAGTGAGACCCTCAGGATATGAAAAAGGACCAACTAGAAATTAAGCAAACACTCACTGAAATAAAGAATAATATACAGAGATCCAACAGCAGACTAGAGAAGTGGCTGGCAAACTCATTAGTCAGCAGAGCCAAATATCAACAGTACAACAATTGAAATTCCTTTTAAGAGCCAAATTTTTAAAACTTAAATTCTTCTAACACCATTTCTTCAAAATAGACTCGTCCAGGCTGTGGTATTTTGTGGAAGAGCCACACTCAAGGGGCCAAAGAGCCGAATGTGGCCCGTGAGCTGCGGTTTGCAAGAATCAAGTCAAAGATTTTAAATATAAAGAAGCAAAAAAAAACCCACACAAAACAAACAAAAAACAAACAAACAAACAAAAAAAACCCACTCAACTGGAAAAGCAAAAAGAAAAAAATCCAAAAATATGAAGGTAGTGTAAGGAGCCGCTGGGGCAACTTCAAGTGTACCAACATCCAAATTATGGGGGTGTCAGAAGAAGAGAAAAGGCAAGATATTGAAACCCTATTTGAAGAAATAATGACAGAAAACTTCCCCTACCTGGTGA
Source organism: Vespertilio murinus (assembly GCA_963924515.1). Taxonomy (NCBI): domain Eukaryota; kingdom Metazoa; phylum Chordata; class Mammalia; order Chiroptera; family Vespertilionidae; genus Vespertilio; species Vespertilio murinus. The sequence continues at coordinate 29,214,538 of OZ004716.1, forward strand.
AAGAAATAGACTTAAAAGTCCAGGAAGCACAGAGAACCCCAAACAAAAGCAATCCAAAGAGGACCACACCAAAATACATCATAATTAAAATGCCAAGAGCAAAAGATAGAGAATATTAAAAGCAGCAAGAGAAAAGCAGTTAGTTACCTACAAGGGAGTACCCACAGGACTGTCAGCTGATTTCTCAACAGAAACTATTCAGGCCAGAAGGAGTGGCAAGAAATATTCTAAGTGATGAATAGCAAGAACCTACAACCAAGATTACTCTACCCAGCAAAGATACATTTAGAATTGAAGGTCAGATAAAGAGCTTCACAGATAAGAAAAAGCTAAAGGAGTACATCACCACCAAACCAATATTATACGAAATGCTGAAGAGTGTTCTTTAAGAAGAGAAAAAAAAAAGAAAAAGGTAAAGATAAAAGTTATGAACAACAAAGTGACAATAAATATATATCTATCAACAAGTGAATAAAAAATTTGATGAACAGAATAAACTAGTGAATATAATAGAATCAGGGGCATAGAAAAGGAATGGACTGACGATACTCAGGCGGAAAAGAGTGTGGGGGTGTGGGAAAAGACTGGACAAAAATCGTTCACATATGGATGAGGACAGTGGGGGAGAATAAGGGCAGAGGGTGGGGTGGGAACCGGGTGGAGGGGAGCTAAGGGGGGGAAAAGAGGAATTACTGTGATAATCTGAACAATAAAGATTTATTTAAAAGAAAACTTGACTGCTGTGCTATTATTAAATCTAACAAAATTATTAGTAATTTTTTAAATTGCATGTGTTTATTTACTGTGTTAACATACACATAACAGAATTTTACATTTTGTTTTATTTTTTATATATATATTTAATATATTTTATTGATATTACAGAGAGGAATTGAGAGGGATAGATAGAAACGTCGATGAGAGAGAAACATCGACCAGCTGCCTCTTGCACACTCCCTACTGGGGATGTGCCCGCAACCGAGGTACATGCCCTTGACCGGAATCGAACCCGGGACCCTTCAGTCCGCAGGCCGACGCTCTATCCATTGAGCCAAACCGGTTTCGGCTGTTGTATTTTTTTAATTGCAGTAAAATATACATAAAAATTTGTTATTGTAACTGTTAGTGTAAAATCCAGTGGCATTAGTTACAATCACAGTATTGTGTAACCACCTCCACTGTCCATCTCTCGACCTTTTACATCATCCCAAACTGAAACTGTACATTAAACAATAACTCCCATTCTCCCGCCCGCAGTTGCTGGTAACCTTCACTCTCCTTCCTGTCTCTAGTAGTTTACCTATTCTGGTACTGCATAGTGTTTGTCTTTTTGTGGCTGGCCTATTCCACTTGGCATAATGTTTTCAAGGTTTACCCATATTGTAGCATGTATCAGAATGTCCTTTTTGAAGCTAAACATATTCCCTTGTATGGATAGACCACACTTTGTTTATCTGTGGACATATGGCTACATGAATCGTGCCCTGCGAACATGCTTTGGGATATCTATTCACGCCCCTGCTTGCAGTTCTTGTATATATTCCCAGAAGTGGACTTGTTGGATCATGTGGTAATTCTGTGCTTAAATTTTTGAACTGCCAAAGTGTTTTCCACAGCAGCTGCACCACTTTACATTCCCACCAGCAGTGCACGGAAATGCCCATCCCCCCCACCCCCTTAGCCTCACCTAAAAATCAGCCCGAGGTCACGTTCAAGGTTGTCTCAGGACTTTTCTGAGCCTCACCCTTTCTTGACCCCAACAATGTGAAGCTGTTGAATGTCCTTGCTTCCCTACAAGTCTCACCCTGTTCCTCCTCTGGGCCTTAAACGGTCTGTTGTGGGTTTCCATGCCCAGGCATCTGTGGGTGTCAGCTTTTTCGGACAGTACCCGCAGCTTTCCTGCCTGTGTGCCAAGATCCGTGAAACAAACAAGCCTAGCCAAAACCGGTTTGGCTCAGTGGATAGAGCGTTGGTCTGCGGACTGAAAGGTCCTGGTTTCGATTCTGGTCAAGGGCATGTACCTTGGTTGCGGGCACATCCCCGGAAGGGGGTGTGCAGGAGGCAGCTGGTTGATGTTTCTCTCATCGACGTTTCTAGCTCATCTCTCTCCCTTTCTCTCTGTAAAATATCAATAAATATATTGTTTTAAAAAAAGAAACAAACAAGCCTAGTGCCTGAGTCCCTCAGGTGTTTCCCCAGACACCCCAGAACGGCCTGCAGAGAGTTCGGCAGGGGTCTTCTCTGCTCCCTCTGGTTTGAGGGGGAACAGGAATAAGCTGCTGCCACTGGAGCCTGCCAGGCGCCCGGGGTGTGGGGCAAAGGCAGGTGAAACGCCGCAGAGCCTGCCTGCCTCCCCGTCGAAGCTGGCTGCTTCTTGGTGGGTCATTTATTGGCTGCTGTAAATCTTGACTTTCCAGAGCTCCTGCGCAGTTGGTTCAGGAGCTTCCAGTGGCCCTGCGGTGTTTCTGATGGGAAATGGTGGGAACTTGGCGGCTTCCTGGTTTATCATTTTGCTCCACATGTGTTTTGGTAGCAAGATGCTGGAATATTTCTTCAGTACAACTTTGTTTCAGTTTACCTAATTAGCAGATAAATAATTTTAATTGAAGTTGCCATAGGCAGAGTGGAAGTTTTAGAATGTATTCAGTAAATTTGGAGAGTCAGCTGGAGATACAGTCGTAAACAAAGCAGGTGGGTCAGGTGGTGACGAGTGAAGGAAGCAATCAACCCAGAAGGGCACGTAGGGCAGCCCTGGGGCCAAGAAGATGAGCAGTGACCCAGGAGGGGGCCTGGCGCAGGCAGGCAGGGAGGGAAGACGGGGACAGCGTGGTCCCTGCACGGGGAGGAAGGACAGTGACTAGCGCAGGAGCGAAGTGAGAGCGATCCTGGGTCAGATCTTGTCCCTGTGGCCGCACAGGGAGTGGGCTCCACTCTGAGGAGGTGGAACCATGCGAGGGTTCTGAGCAGAGAAATAACGTAGTAAAAGATTCTTGGCTTTTGTGTTGAGAATAGACTGGACTGGGAGACAGAGGCTGTGCCGAGCTGTGGGCAGGATGGTGGTGGCCTGTGCTGTGAAGGTTTTGTGGGTGTGCTGAGGAGCTGGTTTCTGAATAGGTTTGTAGTGAGTGTGTGGTCTCATGGAGTCTTGTCAGCAGGTCCTGGGTGTCTAAAGCTGGAGTGCCCGATGAGAACCCACATTTCTTTTAAAATGAAGATGTCGTTACAGCTTAGTATGTTTAGTCAAAACTGGGATGGATCACTTACCTGAAACGCAGCTGCTATTGAGTCCCAGCTCCGTGCAGAGTGTTCCGCTGGGTCCCTGTGCACACTCTGTGCTTGTGCAGGAGTATTGCACACCTGTGGCCGTAAACACAGATAGAGAGAGGTACAGGGGGCCGTGGGTCTGCAGAAGCCCCCTGGGAAAGAGGCGCCATTCTAGGAGCTGGGTAGGGATGCTGTGGTAGTAACCTGCTCAGAGCCGGGAAATGCTCCATTCCTACCGCAGATTGGGAGAGGACGTAGGGCTTAGTGATCAACCGGCAGGGGAGAGACTGTGACTCTGAGCCCTGAAGGGCTGAGGATATTGGCAGGTTGGTGGCCACAGGATGTTTTCCAGGGGCAGCTGGCCTTTGGAGAGGAGGAGACACTGCACTGGTTTTGGACTGATTCCGTGTCATGTGGTTGGAAGTATTAGCCTAGAACACAGGAAGCCCTGGGGAAAGCTCTGGGCTCCAGGGTGGAGGAGAGTTGAAACGTGGTGAGTGGTGAGGAGGAAGGGACACCCCACAGCCGGGGGTCTAATGAAGGTGGTAGAGCTGTAGTGGAGAAAGAGGGTGAGCGATGGAGGGTCGGTGCTGCACCCGAGAGAGGGCGAGGCCTGAGGAGGGTCCCTGCCCTGTCCTGGCGGATGGACATGGGGCACTGCTCTCCACTGTTTGGGCAGTGCCACCCCGCAGGCTTCATGCCTGTCAGTCATGTCCTCTGGAGACCCCTTACCCCATAGGTGTACACAGGTGTACACATGTTGCATAGGTTTGCTCCTTTAAGCATGACCTCTCAAAGGATGCTCACAAAATGAATTACATAGTCACCACGAGGAAGGTGTTTGAGGGGCTGGGTAATAGGGTGGACAGTCACTGTGTAGACTTTTTTATTTATTAAACCACATGAATGTGGTTACCTGCTCAAAAAACCAAAAGAGAAACACAAATTAAAAACTATAGAGAAAGGAGTTCGCCCTCTAATCTCTGGTTTTATTAAGTCAATAAAATAAGGGGCAGGAAAGTGAATTGAGTAGGTTTCCTTCTGTTTAAACACGCCTGTGTGTGTATGTGTGTGAGAGAGAGAAAGATCAGATATTTTCTTTTATATGCAAAAAACCTTCTAGAAGCAGATACAGCTTGTTAGAGGGGCTGAGGGATCAGGAGGCGATGGGAGAGCAAGCGGTGGGAAGGGCTGGCAACGGTGGTGGGGGAGATGGCTTTTACTCTGCCCTTTTTTCCACTTTAAAGTGGGGCAGTATGTTATTCTCAGGTTGGATGACTGGACAGGGAACTTACTTTGGCAAATGCTGCATTTATTTAATAATATGTATCAGTCATCTCAGTGCTTGATGCCAGCCCACAGCGTGAGGGAGCTGGCTGCTCTGGGGCATTTGTGACCTGCGGCTCGTGGGGGTGGGCACAGCATGGCCTGCCTGCCTCTGGCTGGGAAGTCCCTGCAGAGCAGGTTTGGCCTGTCTCCTCGGAGTTGACTTCACCTGTTCTGTCCAGGGCGCCGCCGACCACAGAAGATGCCACCTGTCTGCAGAGCACACGGCAAGAGGACGGGGCTTCAGAGAGAGGTGCCGACTCCGGAACAAACTTAGAAAACCGGAAGCATGGTTGGTTACGTAAAGGATGGTTAACAAAATCCTTATTAGAAACTAGAGGCCAGGTGCATGAAATTTGTGCACGTGGGCATGTCTCTTGGCCCAGCCTGCACCTTCTCCAATCTGGGATCCCTCTAGGGAGGTCTGACTGCCTGTAGGCCTAAACAGGCAGTCGGACATCCCTTTCACAATCCAGGACTGCTCACCTGCCTGTCTTCCTGATTGCCCCTAACCGCATCTGCCTGCCAGCCTGACCACCCCCTAACTACTCCCCTGCCATCCTGATTGTTGCCTAACTACTCCCCTGTCAGACTGTTTGCCCCTAACTGTCCTCCCCTGCAGACCTGATTGCCCACAACTGCCCTCCCTTGTAGGCCTGGTCCATCCCAACTTCCCTCCCCTGCTGGCCATCTTGTGGTGGCCATTTTGTGTCCACATGGGGGCAGTCATCTTTGACCACATGGGGGCAGCCATCTTGTGTGTTGGAGTGATGGTCAATTTGCATATTACTCTTTTATTAGATAGGATAAAGTCCTGGTGCTCCGGTGGGGTCCAACTGATTTGCCCTGAAGGGTGTCCCAGATTAGGGTGGGGGTTCCTTTGGGGCATGGTAGGGCCTGGAGTGAGGGGACTGTGGTGGTTTGAAGGTGCCATACCCCCTGGCGACCTAAGTGGAGGCCCTGATATCTAGGATTTATTTATCTTCTATAATTGAAACTTTGTAGCCTTGAGTGGAGGCCAAGGCAGGCCAGGGCTGCAGAAGCTTGGCTTCCTCCATTGCTGGGAGAAACCCAACCCTCCTGCTCGCTCTGTGGCCACAGCCAATTTGGTTGGGTTAATTTGCATACTCACTCCTGATTGGTTGGTGGGTGTGGCTTGTGGGTGCAGCTGAGGTACAGTCAATTTGCATATTACTCTTTTATTAGATAGGATGTTCCATTGTGTAAGCTCTCCATTTTTAGATGAATTATAGAGAAGGTGATTGCCCAACTTCCTATTTTTGGCAATTCAGCTTCCAGTAGTGTTTTGTTTTTTGGGGGATAACTTTTTCACTTTTGTTTGAGGTATAAGGTTCATTAAGTAAAGTTTACACCACTCACCAGATATTTTTACATGTGTGTATGTCCAGCAACCAGGCCAAGAACGTGTAAAGAACCCAGAGTCTCCCTTAGGCACCTTCCTTGTCTGGAACCTTACCCAGTAACTGCTGTTCTGACTTCTGTCACCATCAGTTTTGCTGAAGCACATAGTATACACTCTTGTGGCTTCTTCATTCAGCATGTCTGGGAAATTCATCTAGATAATTGTGTAGCAGCGTATTTTTTTATTGCTGATATTTTTCTGTGCTATGAATATACCACAGTTCATCGATTCACCTATTGATCGATGATGTTATTTTGTTTTTTAGTTTTTTAAAATTCTTTATTGTTGAAATTATTACATATGTCCCTCTTTTTCCTCCCATTGACTCCCTCCTGCTCACCCCTGCCCCTCACTGCCCCATTGTCTGTGTTGTTTGCAGTTTTTGATTATTGTTACTTAAGTTGCTATGGACACAGTCTTCAGATGGAAGCTTCAAATATTTTAGATGGAGAAGTTTAGTAGCTTTGTTTTAGAATGTGTTATGCTTAGTGTTGTTCCTTGAGTGTCCTGCCTTCTGTTGAGGAAGTCACCTTAGTGGGTCCTAGCAGGTGAAGACAGCGGAGGAGCCTGAGCACCCGTGTCCTGCAGCCACCGGCTGCAATGTGGGTGCTTATCAGAGAGCAACCTTAGTTTCCCAGTTGTTTAATTGTATTATTTGTCAAAGCCTCTTTTCATTAGTTTTACTAAGTGAAGTGTGTTTTAGTTTTTTTTAAATTATTCTTTGCAGCTGTATACTTAAGTTACTATGAAATTTATGCTCTTAGGGAGTACTTCCTCAGCTAAAAGTTGCATAAAGTGCAAAAAAAGTAGATAAGTGTTTACATTTTGGAGTTGCATACAAATAACCTCTGGGGAAATGTGCCCTTTTGTACAGAAGCTTCACCTGGAAACCCTGGAGCTGCCTCCGTGAACAGAGCTGCGGAGCCTCTGCAAAGGTACGGCCGCCCTCCCGAGGCGCTCTCCGCCCTCCCCGGCAACGGTGCCGAGAGTCAGCCCTTTTCTTTTCCTCCAGCTTCCACCCCCCAGTTCAGTGGTTCCAAAAAGACGATGTGGTCATATTGAAGATAAGATTAAGGAATGTAAAAGATTACAAGTGCAAATATTTTAGAGACAAAGTCATTTTCAGGTAGGTCTATGTAAATCTTACAAAGTAAAGTAGAAATAATTCCCAACATTTTAAAAAACTGACTCTTTTCTTTTTGTAAACCTAGTGCCTGGGTAGGAGAAAAATTTTACTTGGCTGATTTGGAGTTGCAGGCCAACATAATAAAGGACGATTGCAAATGCATAATTAAAAACGAGGAACCTATAATCACTCTTGCAAAAGAGAGAAGGGAATCTTGGTGTAGCTTACTCAGACAGAGGGTGAGTTGAAATTAACTGGCTGGTCTTAACAACCTGAGCGTGTCTTATTTTCTCACTTAATGTACATTTTTATTGAACAGAATCCTAATGTGACTTTCGATTTTGATCACTGGGAAGAATGTGAAGAGGAGAGCCACTTCTCCAAGGGTAAGAGGGGATGTCCCCGCCCCTTGAGAGAGGGGTGGGTCCTGAGTGCCACGGGTGGACAGACCCACTAGGCTGATCTTAGGAATGTGTGACCTTTGGGGAGATGGGTGCTTCATGTAGAGCCCTTAGGGATTAGTTTTCTTTCTGTGGTTGATCTTGATGCTATATGTTCCAACTTGAGGAGATAGCAGTTGTTGGTTATAACATATCTTTTTTTATTAAATATATTTTTATTGATTTCAGAGAGGAAGAGAGAGATAGAAACATCAATGATGAGAATCATTGATTGGCTGCCTCCTGCATGTTGGACTGAGCCCTCAACCCAGGCATTTGCCCTTGATTGGAATCGAACCTGGAATCCTTCCATCGCAGGCCAATGCTCTATCCACTGAGCCAAACCGGTTAGGGCAACATACCTTCTTGTTTTACAGAACATACACATTTTACAGGTAGTTTTCCTAGGAGAAAATTTAATTTATAAGCAGGCGAATTTTACCTCTTCATTTCCTGCCCAAAGTAATGAAATTATAAGATGAGTTGCAAAATAGATAGAGGTAGAGCTCAAGAGACTTTTTCTATATTGACCAGAATAATGGGAGGGGAAAGGATTTGCTAATTAGCCCTTAGTTCACACGTTTTAAAATAATATCTAACTCTTTTAGTTGTAACGTCTAAAAACCTGTCCTGCAAAGTGGCGGAAGTGGTTGAGAGCAGTGACCAGACTTCGGAGGATGAGGAGACCGAGAGTGACTGAGCCTGTGGGCCGGTCCTGAGGCGGATATGGGGACCACCGAGTGACTGGACATTAGAAAACAGCAGTCACGTTCACACCTTTTTATTACTAGGGGTCATCTGGTGACGCTGGGATTGGTAATGGTGAGAAATTCTGAATCTATTTAAAAATGGGCTGAAGGTCCAGGCCTGGTAGAGCAGTGGTCAGCAAACTCATTAGTCAACAAAGCCAAATATCAACAGTGCAACAATTGAAATTTCTTTTGAGAGCCTAATTTTTTAAACTTAAACTTCTAATGCCACTTCTTCAAAATAGACTTGCCCAGGTCGTGGTATTTTGTGGAAGAGCCACACTCAAGGGGCCAAAGAGCTGCATGAGGCTCTCGAGCCTCAGTTTACAGACCACTGGGTTAGAGTGTCATCCCAATATGCCAAGGTTGTGGGTTTGATCCCCAGTCAGGGCACATACAAGAATCAACCAATGAATGCATAAATAAGTGGAACAGCAGATTGATGTTTCTCTCTCAAATTAATAAAAAAATAAAAATGTTAAAAAAGGACTGAAGATGAGACTATGAAGGAGGTGGGAGCGGAGACGGGAAGTGTTGGTCTAACAGCCCACGTCCCCGCTGTCGTGCTCATTGCGTCATTCTGAGCCCTTCCTGACCTGCCCCAGTTGAATGACAGAGCGCCTGGCTTTCGGATAATGAACTGTACTATCTGGAGCTAGTCTCTTTGTTTGTTTTTCCCCCCATTTAAACCTGTGTTTGGTGCATTCCTAAAAACATGTTGTGTATATAAGTTGAAGTTTCTGTCTCATAAATCCATCTTGGCAGTGCTTAACAGAGCATTTCATCCATGAGTTAGTTGGGATTCAAACTTGCAGTAGCACCTCTGTTGTCCTTAAGGTATTGATTGCTGCTCCAGGCAAGTTTACTTCATATAAAGATATTTCAGGGATAAAAATGGGGTGGCCTCAGCAGTACCAGCCAGACCCAACGCTTTCTGGAAGTAAGCTACTGCTCCTGCAGGGTCCTCTGAACCCGCGGAGTCCTGGGCCAATGGGACAGAGGTTCCCCTTCAGTGGAAACGGACAAGGACCTGTGGGCTGCCTGCAGGTAACCCTCAGGACACCTGGATGTGATGACCCCTGAAAACACTCATGGCCTCATTCTGGGGCTGTGGCGCCCAGGTTCTCAAGACAATTGGGAGGAAGGTGTCCTGCCACTACCCCTTAACCCTGGTGCCCAGAGCCTGACTTTTCATGTGACTTGGAAAAGGTAGAGAGCCACTGTGCACATCTTCATTCTGTTTGAGTCTGGCAGCCGCCCCCAGAGGTGGAAGAGCGGCTGCTGGAACGCGACTGTGCGACTGGCCCTGAGGTCTTTAGTCTTATACGCCAGGACGCACAGATGCTCGGGTGCTGCATCTCCCAGGTGGAAGCTCCGTGTGAAAGAGAGGTAAACTCTTGTGGCCAGGCTGTCCCGTGGGCAGGCTTGGATCCCACTCTGGCTCAGTTTCCTCATCTGTAAAACAAGACCCTCTGCTTACCACGCTGCCCCTCCTCGGAGGTGCCCCGAGCGCTGCTGCTCAGGGCCTTGGTTGTCGGAGGCGGCTCTGAGCAGGAGGTCAGACCACCGCCCTGGCAGGAGGACACGATGCGCAGCCTGGACGGCAACCGGAGCACAGGAAACAGGAAGCTCTGTGTCTTTGCTGGCAAAGGTTTGGGCTGCGGAGCTCTCCTAAGTCCTCATGAGGTGTCGGTGTCTGGGCACAGCCTTTGCTCTGGCTGCAGGAGGCCTTGGGTGGCGGCCAGCCTCATGAGCTGCACTGGCTTTCCCTGGCTTGTCGGCCAGCTGCAGTGGATGCTCAGTGTATGTAGGCTCTTGTGAAATATAGCAAATAATAGCAAGTAACAGAGCTGCACAAATGTGTTCCCATGTGCAAATGCTGGGGGCCTGCTCTCCAATATGACGGAATGCTCACTCACTGTGGTTCACAAACAGCTAAATGAAAGTACGGGGGAGGCCCTGGCCGGGTCGCTCTGTTGGTTGAAATGTCGTCCTATATACCAAAAGGTTGTGGGTTCAATTCCCGGTCAGGGCACATACTTAGCAGATTTGATCCCCAATCAGGGCACTTAGGGGGGAGGCAACTAATTGATGGTTTTCTCTCACATTCATGTTTCTCTCTCTCTCTTCCTCTCTAAAATAAGTGAGAAGACGAAACAAAACATGTCCTCAGGTGAGGATTTAAAAAAATAAATTACAGGGGAGGAGGCTTAAACTAACCTTCATTTCTTTTTTCAGACATTTATATTTACTGTTTGAAGATCTAAATAACATTTTGCAGGACATAGGACACTGACTTGTGAAATGTAAACAACTACTAATTGTTTTTTTGTTCTATTAGTATGTACTGATTTCATGTTTGGGGAAGATTTCTGAAATATAAGGTAAAAGTACATTGTCTTTATGTTTCTAAAATCATTCCCATATTTAGTTGTGTGGTCTCTTTTGAAGTATATCAATAAAATTAGTGTTTTCACAGAAGTGTTTATTTTTTAAATTTTTTAGACAACATTTCCCTGAGTGCCAAATGCAAAATAGAATTTTATTCACCGTGCTTTCTTGTTTGACCAAAACACCAGTGGAGGCTGTTGGGGAGCCGGGATGCTGACCACTGGCTGCAGCACCCTCAGTTCCCAGCGGTCAGCTCTGCAGTGGGGCCGCGACGTCCCACCTGGGACAGGCCTGCCATGCACATCCCAGGTTAAATATGGGCGGCACTAAGTTTCACCGGTTTCTTGTCTACCTTTCGATCACTAAGTTTAAAGACACCTTCATTTAAGGAGGTGTGATCTGCCCCTTGTTAAACAGTCACCGCCACAATGGTGGTGGTTTTTAATCCAGCCCTTCCCTGGCCATCAGCTTTCTGGAAGTGACATTTTCGCCTGTTAGTTTAGCCAGCACCCTCTTGAGAATTAAGAATATCCAAAAATACCAGTATTATAGACATCGCAATACATTTTTTTTCTTAAGAAAACATCAGGAAGAAGTAACTGCAGATATAGCTTACAAAAATAAATCCATCACTGCTGGACCTGCTTCGGGCGACTGAGTCTGTTACTCTGGAGCTTCCTCCGCTGGGACAACTTCCATCAGCATCTGAAGGTGCATGGTGAGGGGCTCTGGGTGAGAGTAGAAAAGTGCAGTTAGGATGCTAACACGAGCTCTGCCAGGCTTATCGGTGAGCAGTCCTGCTGTGACTCCGCGGTGAGTCCTGTGAGACCGCGCTCCAGGGCCCACCCCGAGGTGCGGGGGGCAGGCAGAGCCATCCTGGCAGCTCAGTGGTTCTTTGGGCACAAATTATTTCCCCTAAAGCATGAGAGACCTGCTAGATATTTTATTGCCACCAAACAATTTGTAGGAAAAATATGAATGACTCAAGTATGTTTACCACTGACCAATGGTTGAATATGAGTCAAATCACTCAAGACTTCATCTTGTTTAAAACACAGATTGTTCACTCTTTTCACCTATTTAATTCCAACGTCTTCACTGGTTTTTGCAGGGAGCAGCTTGGCTAAATATTCTAAAGCTGAGAAGACATGTTTGGGAGGAGGTGGAAGAGGGTATTGGAGCATAAGTGGTGATGGAAGGAGACTTGATTGACTTGGGGTGGTGACACGGTACAATATACAGATGATGTAGTTGGTCTGAAGGTTGTGGGTTATTCTTAAGCTGACTAACAATATACAGATGATGTATTATAGAATTGTACACCTGACACCTACTTAATTTTATTAATGTCACCCCAATAGAGTCAATAAAAAATACAGTATGGGGGGGGAGACATATTTTGTACCTTTAGGTTCTAAGTCATCCTGGCTAGATTCTCTGTCATCATGATCAAGTCCAAGTTTATTTTCAAAGGCATGGGGGGGAAATAGCTGCTTTTAAATAGTAATACATTTTATTAATCTTTCCTTCCTATGGTACTGTGTCTGCAATTCCTCTTTCAGATTAGGGTTAGATTAAAGAGGTTGGAATGGGGTGAGCTGTTTCAGGAAAGGAAAAAAGTTCTTGGTGGAAATATAAAGCTAGATTTTGCTTTTTGTTTCACTTTGTTAATCAACATGAAAGAGATCCTCTCTTCCTTATGACACAATGGTCAGGTAAGTGGTGGTACCTGGTTCCACAGAGGAGGACATGGAGGCTGAGCGAGGACCTGGAACTTACCCAAGCTCTAGGCATCCTCATCTGAGAGCTCAGAGTAAATAAACCTCACGGGGGGGGGGGGGGGGGGGGTGTGTGTGCTCTTTCCTACCTTTACCTTGCGTGTCTACCTAAGTTCATTTATATAAGTAACCACGTGGGCATGTCCGAAGAGAGGATTGTACTTCCCTGTTCAGACAAGCTGAAGGAGAAAGGGAGAGGCAGATTTTTAGTCACATTCAATAAGTGTTAAGTGGCTCCAGCCAGATTCCTGCCTTTAGGAAGTATGGTACAGGGAGAAGGAGACTGGGAAATACCCATCATGCTCAGGGCCTGGAGGCTTTTATAGCTGGAGTTCCCTGCAGTGGGATGTATTATACAGGATGACACCTGGTGAGCATCATACACGCCGACGTACTGCCAAATCTCCATGATGTACTTTGCTGTTACTTTCTTTTTCAAAGTGAAAGTGGTTATGTAGTTGAACTTTTAAACAAGTGCCTTATAAAAGAGGCTCAGTGCATGAAATTCATGAATGAGTAGGGTCCCCAGGCCTAGCCGGCAATCGGCCGATCTGTGGGTGACCGGCAGGGTGAACGGAGGGGGTGGGAGGTGGGCCCTGCTGGCACCTGCCTTGGCCATCTTGGTGCTGCCCATTTGCTGGCCCCCTGCTGCTGCTGGTCGCCTCTCTCTGCAGGGCAATCAGGCCCCCCCCCCTCCCCGCCCCTCACACCCACTTTGGCTGGCCTGTGGGCTGGGGGCGGCTCCTGCATTGAGTGTCTGCCCCCTGGTGGTCAGCATGCATCAGAGCAACTGGTGGTTCTTTCGTTTGGTTTGTTTGCATATTAGGCTTTTATTATATAGGATGAAGACCCAGGATTGCTGAGAGGAAAATGAGAGCTGTGGCCTTGGCATTGAAGGCTTGGGCCCTTGTCTCAGCACTGTCACCTCCTGGGTGTCTTTGGGATGCTGCTGAGCCTCCCAGATGCTGCCTGTGGTTCTCTGTAGTTGAGTGCCCAACTGTGGGGAGAGGCAACACCACTGAACTGTGTGCTTAAAATGGTTAAGATGGTTAGGTTCGTCTCTATTTCACAATTTAAAAAAAATGGTGCCTTCCCATCTGCTTGTTACAGTAATTGATGGAAACAAAGGAGTAGGCCACAGGTGGACCCCAGAGCTGTCACACTGAGGTTAAGGTGAAATTTGCCCGCTGCCTGAGGTTCTGTGATGGTTCTGGGAGACCCAGGGCCAGTGTGCTCCCCTAATAGAACTGCCTGCCCCTCTGTTGACACTTACTTGAGATTTTCTGAGCCCATCCAAACTTGTAGTGGACAAAAAGGAAGTAAAATATCGTGCCGCTCAGAATAAATAACATGCAGTAGAGGTACTCCAATTCGGGTTTGCTGATGATTGGGGCCAACACCAAAAACACGGATATGAGAGTCACCAAGATGGGGATGAAAATGGGCACCTGTGGGCAAAACAGCGCGTGTCATGATTTGGCCATGCACATTCCTTCCGGAAATTTTTTTATTCAAAACCAAGGCATTGATATGGAAAGGAGAATTAGTGAAATCCATGTCTCTCCCTCTCTAATTTCAATATTTAATTTTCCCAACCTTATTCTTTTTGTTTCCCTGGAATATAAAGAAAATGGCAGACTTCCTAACATTTTAACTGTAACATTTTCAGTAATTTTTAATTGGTAAGGATTTTTTTTTCTTTTTATTTTTTTGGTAAGGAATTTTTAAAATTTATTTCAGAGAGGAAGGGAGAGGAAGATAGAGATAGAAACATCAATGATGAGAGGAAATCATCGATTGGCTACCTCCTGTACACCCCGTCCTGGGAACCAAGCCTGCAACCCAGGCATGTGCCCTTGACCGGAACCAAACCTGGGACCCTTTAGTCCGCAGGCTAACAGTATATCCACTGAGCCAAACCAGGTAAGTCAGAGATTTTGTTTTTAATATGTTCATTCCTTTCCCTGAACTTTAAAATGTGTTATTTCAGAGAAGAGTAGGGTCAAGTTGGAAATGTCATGGCCCTGGAATTTAAAATAGTTACTTACCGCCCTCTCTAATTCATTTCAAGAAATGGAAGGTATCCGTGTCACTTGGGGCATTAAACCTACCTTAATAGGTCTTTCCAGTTCTTTCCTCGTGAACCTCATCACAATCAGCCCCAAAACCGTCATGCCATAAAACATCCAGGCAGCAAAACTGAAGTAGTTGACTAATGAGTTGATATCCCCAGGGATGATGTAAATGAGGGCTATGATACCCTAGTGGGAAGGAGGACAAAGTCTTAGGTCATTAGCACATAAAACACCATCTTCCTCCCTCCACAGAGGGCTGGCGGAGCAGCTCTCCCTGTGGATGAACACCAGCATGGAAGAGAACTGCGCCCCATTATCCCGGGCGTCAAATCAGACTGGCTATGATGGGAGTTCTCTTGGCGGCCTGACAGAAAGGATTTAGAAAATGTGTGACTCTTTGAAGCTGTGATTTTAGGTAGGGAGGAACACAACATATAAGTGTGTTTATGTTGCACAAGCTTCTTAATAATAAATTTTCCAGAGAGCTTTCATCGTGGCAAAGGGCCCTGGGCTAGGAAACTCAGGCTGTCGGGTCTGGTCATGATCTGCACTGTCTGCACCGTGTGAACCCAAGGGCCTTGTGATTCTGGGTCTGTTTCCTGTTTCCTTCAAAGGGAGTAGATTTACAGAGGATAGTGGTTCTCCTCTGAGGTGGGGGGAGGAGTCTGGCCCCGAGGCAGAGTGGATGGTCCCAGGGTACCCAAGGCAGTTGCACACAATCAGGAACTATCCCCCACTGAGAAGATCTCAAAGGGCCATCCACGCACAAGGATCCCATGACTTCTAAATTATTGGACCGTAATGAGAAGCTGTTGCCAGTAGCTAACTTGTAAATGCCTTATTCTTTCCCCATAATGGTGGTTTGTTACCAGGGTCCTAGGGCATACAAATGTACATGTAAGACATATAGAGGAACGTGCAAACAGTATCTCTCACGGATAAATTCAGAACAAGGAGCCAGAGGTTGAATAACTCTGAATTGTCTTGGGTTTTTATTATTTATTGATTGACTTTAGAGAGAGAAGAGAAAGAGAAACACTGATTTGTTGTTCCACTTATTTATGCATTCATTGGTTGACTCTAGTGAAAGGTTCTCCCCCTCCCAAACTGGTGGGCGGAGTTTAACACATGACCAGTGTAAGGTTCTCCCCCTCCCAAACTGGTGGGTGGAGCTAACAACATGACTGGCACTTGCCACAGGGACATCTCCAAGACAGTGAACCACCAATCAGCATGGGCCAGAGTGCCCTTGGGGCCCATCCCTTCCTGTTCCACCCTGGGCCCAACCCCCTTCCTTTCTGTCCTTTAAGAAGGACCCCAAGCAAGACACGTGCAGCTTTTTGGACTTGGACTGCCATCAGCCCGAACTGGGTCCGATTTCCTGTCCCCTCTCCCCCCAATTCTGATCTCTCTACCTCGGTGATGGCTTCCGCCCATTACCGGGGAATAAACTTTCTTTAAAACTCCTTGTTCTGTTTCCTGTTTCCTTTCAAACCTAACATCTAGTATTTGACCTGACTGGATATCGAACCCACAACCTTGGCATATCAAGGCAATGATCTAACCAACTGAGCTACCTGGCCAGGGTCAAATACAGGAATTTTTTTCATGTATTTGAGGTTGAGGATTAAGAGGACCTATGTCATTTGAAAACCACTGCGCTTAGCAATCAAACTGAAGGACCCTCTGCCTTTAAGGGGGACGTTTTCATGGTGGAATCCATACTTACTAAAAAGATGATGGCAGGGGCTGGGGTCAGGCGCTTGACGCTAATGTAAGAGAGCACTTTCAGCATGTGGCCTTCCCGGCCTGCAACGTAAACCAGCCTGGAAAATGCAGAAGTCAGTCGGTTGGAGTGCAGGCTACTGTACTATCCCTGAGCAAGTGTGTCTCAGCTCCCCCACCTCCTGAGGTCACAGAGAAGGACTGAGCTGTGACCCTGGTGTTCTCAGGCAGGGCTGGCCCACAGAGGTGGGTGCATTTCGCAGGAGTGAGGGAGAGAATTTCATCCTGGTGCAGTGGAGTCACCTATATCGGGGGAAAGGGTGAGGTGGCTTGGGGAGGCCCTTTCAAAGAGGAGATTTCTGAGCTGAGTCCTGAAACTTGTGCAGGAAATAAATGTGAAGTGCCCTAGCCAGTTTGGCTCAGAGGATAGAGCGTCAGCCTGCAGACCAAAGGGTCCTGGATTAGATTCTGGTCAAGGGCAGATAACTTGATTCCAGGCTCCTCCTTGGCCCAGGCTCTGGTTGGGGCTCATGCAGGAGGCAACCAATCTATGTGTCTCTCTCACATTGATGTTACTCTGTCTTTCCCTCTCTCCCTTCTGCTCTCCCTAAAAATCAATAGAAAAATATCCTCGGTGAGGATTAACAACAACAAGGGGGGGGGGGAAGAAAGAAAGATATGTGTAGTCCAGACCCAGGTGACCCCTGGGGGTGTCAGGTGCACTGAAAGGCTGCCAGGTCCATTCCTGCCAGGGCACATGCCCAAACTCTGGGCTCATCCCCAGTAGGAGGCAGCTGATCCCTGTTTCACTCTCACAGTAATGACTCTCTCCCTCTCCCTTCCACTCCCTTTAAAAATCCATAAGATTGTTTTTAAAAATTTTAATCAACAATAGATACAAGTGAAAAATTAAGGTGAAACTAGATCTAAGAATGAAGCACAGAGAAATGAAAAGTGCGGACAGGAAGTTGAGAGAGGAAACAGGCTGTGGAATGTATGGATGATAATAGCACAGGAAAAGACCTATCAGTGAAACAAAATGAATCAAGTACATAGGAGATGATCATGGTGGCATTTCAAGCCAGTAAGGGAAGGGTGGACTATTCAATAAGATATACTGGGACAACAGATAAAGGTTTGGGGGTGCCTCACATCCAAATATACTAGTATTCCAGATTGATCAAAGAGCTACAGTAAAATACTAGAAGAAAATATAGGTGGGTGTTCTTGAAAGGAGATGAAGGTTTGTCTATGTGAGATAGAAAACTCAGAAACCAGAAAGCAAAGATCTTAGATTTGACCCCATAAACATTACATCCAACATAATCCAGTGTAGCATAAGTCCCTGTCCAACCCCCACTCTCCACAGGTACAGAACTGTCCAAAATTCACTCAAAACGGATCATATGCCTAAATATATTCATTTAGATGAAATGTCTGGAAAACTAAAGTTATAGACATGGAGGCAGATCACTGGTTACCTACAGCTGGAAGTGGGGTGAGAATGGGGATTACCTATAGTTAGGCATGAGGGAAGTTTTGGGGATGATAGAAATGTTCTAGAATTGTCTTGTGATGATGTTTGTGCAGCATTATAAACTTACTAATTTATTATTTCAGAGAAGAATTGTGTAATTACAAAGTGAATTTTATTCTATTCATACCTCAGTAGAGCTATTAAAATTGTATTTCTATGTACTAGCAATAAACTAACAGAACTTTTTTTTTTTTTTACAGTATAAACAATACAATGGGCTCTGGTTAGTGTGTCTCAGTTGGTTGATCATGGTCCCTTGCACTAAAGAGTTGCCAATTGGATTCCTGGTCATGGCACATGCCTGTTTACTGGTTCAGTCCCTTGTCCGGAAGTGTGTAGGAGGTATCTGATTAATGTTTCTCTCTTTCCCTCCCTCTCCTTTCATCTCTGTCTAAAATAAATAAAAGCATATTAAAACATACAATGACATAAAAAATATGAAATATTTTGAGTAAAGTCTTTAAAAAAATATTTGCAAAAACTGTATACTCAAAACTACTAAAAAACATTCTTAAAACAGATGTTTATTTCAGAGAGAAAGGGAGAGGGAGAGATAGAAACATCAGTGATGAGAGAGAATTATTGATTGGCTGCCTCCTCTATGCCCCCATTGGGGATTGAACCCTCAACTAAGGCATGTGTCCTGACTAGAAATATAACCTTGACCTCCTGGTTCATAGTTCTACACTCCACCACTGAGCCACACTGGCCAGGCAAAAAAATATTGTTGAAAGAAATGAAGGATGACCCAAATAAACAGAGACACAGTCCATGCCCATAGATTGGAAGAATCAATACTTTTAAGATGGCCATCCTCTCCAATTGATCTGTAGATTCAAAGTAGTCCTGATCAAAATCCCTGAAGGCTTTTTAAAATATAGAGTTTAATAAGCTTATTCTAAAATTCACATAGAAATGCAAAGAATCTAGAATAGCCAAAACATCTTTGAAGATGTTTAGTTGTAGGATCAGACTGTCTGTACTTTGATACAGCTTTAGAAAACGATTTTGTGATAATGTATTTCATTTATTTAAGTAAGTGTTTAACCTTTGGGAATTTCACATTCAGAGATATATCCACTCAGAATGCCAAACAACTGGGCAAAGGCATGTTTAAGAATGTTCCCTGCAATATATAGGTGGCCAGTAGACATATGAAAACATCACTAGTCATCAGAGAAATGCAAACCACAATGAGATATATCACCTCACACATGTCAGACTAGCTGTCATCATAAAAATCAACAAGTGTTGGCAAGGTTACGGAGAAAAAGGCACCCTTGTACACTGTTGGTGGGAATACCAATTGGTGCAGCCACTATGGAAAACAGAATGGAGGTTCTTCATAAAATTAAAAATAGAATTACAATATGACCCTCTTCTGGATATTTATTTGAAGAAGTCCAAACACTAATTCAAAAATATATTCATTTCAGCATTATTTACAAAAGCCAAGATATAGAAGCAACCTAAGTGCCCATTGAGAGATGAATGCATAAAGAGTGTTACATACATGAAGTGGAATATGACTTGGCCACAAAGAAGAATGAAATCTTACCATCCTAGAAGGTATTATGCAGAGTGGAACAAAGTCTGATAGAGAAAGACAAGTATCATATGACTTCATTTATATGTGGAGTCTAAAAAACTAAGTAGAGAAACCAAGATGGCAGCATAGGTAAACACCTAAACTGCTGCCTCACACAACAACTTCAAAACTACAACTAAAAGCCAAAATGCACATCATCCAGAACCACAGAAGGTTGGCTAAGTGGAAATTCTACAACTAAGAAGGAAAGAGAAAAGCACACTGAGACTCACAGGAGCTGCAGAAGGCAAAGGTACCAAGGCACACGCGCGTGTGCATGGAGAGGGCTGGCAACTGAGTACACGGCTAGCTTTCTCAATTGGAAGGGAGACAAAGCTCCCAACTGCTCTGAACTCCAGTACTGGGCGAAACTCTGGGGACCCAGACTCATACGGGGAGAAACTTGACTGTCAAGAAAGAGAAAAGCACACTGAGACTCAGAGGACAGCGGAAGGCAGGGGTACAGAGGCTTATGTGCATAGAGGGCTGGAAACTGAGTATGTGGCTGGCATCCTCAATTGGGAAGGAAACAAAAGCTCCCAACTGTTCTAAACTCCAGTTCTGGGAGAGACTCTGGGGACCCAGACTCATTCGGGGAGAAACTGGACTATCTGGCAGTGGGTGAAACTCGAGGGTGGCTTTCTCTCAGAGGTGCTTGGAGCAATGACCAAGGGACACTGAGATCTGAGGCCTCTTAGGGAAGGGCTGGCGGGAAGCCATTGCTGTCTGCTCTGCCCTGAGACTCTGCCCCATTCAAGCTGAGTAATGTATTTCATTTATTTAAGTAAGTGTTTAACTTTAAACACTTAGGATTTTGCAAGTCTTGTCTCACAAAGGTGTCTCCAGAACAGAAGTTCTCCTTTTGTAGACACAGCTGATCCTCACAGCTAATTGGCCTGGAGGTTAATTCCTCCCAGTGATCCCAACAACAATCAAGGCTTAACTACAACAAGACTATGTACACAGCTCACAAAGGGGTGCACCAAGAGTGTCCACCTCAGGTAACTGGGAGGCCGACCCACTGGGCCCTATAGGACACTTAGCACATAAAGCCACTCTATCAACTCAAGGAAGCAGCCAAAATGTGGAGACAAAGAAACAGGTCACAAATGAAAGAAATGGAGGAAGGTAAACTACTGGATATAGAGTTCAAAACCACAGTTATAAGGTTTTTAAAGAATTTTCTAGAAAAGGCCAATAAATTTAGTGAGACTCTCAAGGATATGAAAAAGGACCAACTAGAAATTAAGCATACACTGACTGAAATAAAAAATAATATATAGAGATCCAGTAGCAGACTAGAGGATTGCAAGAATCAAGTCAAAGATTTGAAATACAAAGAAGCAAAAAACACTCAACCAAAAAAGCAAAAAAAAAAAAAAAAAAAAAAAAGCAAAAATATGAAGATAGTGTAAGGAGCCTCTCGGACAATTTCAAGTGTACCAACATCAGAATTATGGGGGTTCCAGAAGAATAGAGAGAGCAAGATACTGAAAACCTATTTGAAGAAATAATGACAGGAAACTTCCCCCACCTGTTGAAAGAAATAGACTTACAAGTCCAGGAAGTGCACAGAACCCCAAACAAAATGAATCCAAAGAGGACCACACCAAGACACATCATGATTAAAATGCCAAGAGCAAAAGACAAAGAAAGAATATTAAAAACAGCCGAGGCCAGTTTGGCTCACTGAATAGAGCGTCGGCCTGTGGACTGGAAGGTCCCGGGTTCGATTCTGGTCAAGGGCATGTATCACAGTTGCGGGCACATCCCCAGCAGGGGGTGTGCAGGAGGCAGCAGATCGATGACTCTCTCATCGATGTTTCTAACTCTCAGTCCCTCTCTCTCTTCCTCTCTGTAAAAAATCAATAAATACATTTAAAAAAATATTAAAAACAGCAAGAGAAAAACAGTTACCTACAAGGGCACACCCATGCAATTGTCAGCTGATTTCTCAACAGAAACCATGCAGGCCAGATGTGACTTGGCAGGAAATATTCAAAGTGATGAATAGCAAGAACCTACAACCAAGATTACCCAGCAAAGTTATCATTCAGAATTGAAGGGCAGATAAAGAGCTTCACAGATAAGAAAAAGCTAAAAGAGTTCATCACTGCCAAACCAGTATTATATGAAATCCTGAAAGGTATTCTTTAAGAAGAGGAAGAAAAATAAAAGGGTAAAGATAAAAATTATGAACAACAAATACATAGTTATCAACAAGTGAATCTAAAATTCAAGTGAATAAAAAAGCTAATGAACAGAATAAAATGATTAATATAATAGAATCAGGGGAATAGGGAGTGGACTGACAATTCTCGGGGGAAAGAGGTGTGGGGGGTGCTGGAAAAGATGACAAAAATCGTACACCTATGGTTGAGGATAGTGGGGTGGTGTAAGGACAGAGGGTGGGGTGGGAACCGGGTGGAGGGAAGATATGGGGGGAGGGAAGAGGAACAATTGTAATAATCTGAACAATAAAGATTTATTTAAAAAATAAAGAACAAACTAAGTAAAACAAAAATAGGTTGATAAAGAGAACAAAGTGATGGTTGCCAGATGGGAGGGGTTTGAGAGCTGAATGAAAAAGGTAAAGGGATTAAGGAGTACACATTGGTAGTTACAAAATAGTCACAGAGATGTAAAGCACAGCACAGGAAATATAGTCAGTAATTTTAAAATAACTATGTGTGGTTCTAGGTGGGTACCAGACTTATTGGGGGTCACTTTATAAGTTATATAAATGTCTAACCACTATTATATCTGAAACTACTATAATATTGAATACCAATTGTAATTGAACTTTTTATTTAATTAGAAAAAAAAGAATCCCTGCAGCAGTGCTTATGAGAATACCCCCACCTAGGCCATGAGTGGAGTCATGCTAAATGATGCTAATCATAAAGTAGAAGACAGCACAGCTGGTAACTGTCTCTAGACCGGGAGGGCCAAAGAGGATGGCCAGGCTGTTGGTGCAAATAATAACCACTGTTGGCTTTTGTGCTACAGAGATGGAGTTGAAGTCTAAAATATTCGCTGTCTGGCCCTTTAAGGTAAAGTTTGCCAGTCCCTGTTCTAGATTGTGTGTATATTAGCAGGAGACAATGATCAAGAAATATCATTAGGTGAATAAAAGGACAAAGTAGAAAGACTTCATGCGACCCAAAGCTTCTCTCTCCCTGTGTCACCAGACGGCCTGATGCTAGCGTCGGTAGCCTTGTTACCCCAAAGAGGAAGCAGGGCCTCTCTTCGGTGGGGCCAGCCATGCCCAGGGCCAGCGTGCAGGCCTGTCCATGGTTTTTGCTCCCTTCCCTGGACGTCAGGTTTCCTGCCCGGAGGGTGTAGCCTGCAGAGCCCTAAGGAATTAGCCCCGAGGCTGGTGTCCTGTGCAGTCGGCTCTGGTGCCCTTGTCCCGGGGATGAGTGTGGGGTCACCTACCTGCCTGCTGTAAAGCAGGTCCCGTTAGCAGCACCGATGGTTGAAAATGCCACAAAGAGTGGAACGACCCAAGAGGCTGGATAGAGAACACGGTCCCCAAACGTCTAGGGAGAGAAGCGAGATTGAGTCCTGAGGGTCTTGCCTGGCCGCTGAGAACCATGGGTCCCAAGAAAGCTGCTGTGCTGACCCAGAGGCCTGGCCCCCACTCTCAGGAGTGCAGCCCCTGACCCCTCCTCGAGAGGAAAAGTCGGGGACCACTCGGGAGGGCATCACCTGGGCCTCTTCTCCTCTCAGAGCATCTCAGCACCTGTGGATGGTGACAGAAATCTCCTCTCCACCTCGCCAGTCATCATTCTCGGTCATCTCCATCTCGTTTGGACACTGTGGCCTCTCAGTACCTGGGCCCCCTCATTCAGAGAGACTTGTTCTCCCTCAAACTCCGCTGGGTGAACTCATCGTAACCAAGACTGCTTTCCCCTGCTCCCACCCTTGTCACCTCATTGTCTGTGTCTAGTTGGTTTCCTCTCCTACCCCAACTCCAAGAGGCCTCCAGCACATGGACCCACCCACCTTTTCCACCGTCCCTCACTCCCCACTTTGTCCTCCCCGCCTTGCATTATTATAATTCCCCCCCCCCCCCCCCCCGCAGGGACTTCCTTGCATTTTCCTCTCTCTTCTACTTGTCTGTCATAACCCCGGCCTGCCCCTGGGCCACTGCTGTACTGGGAAAGGGAACCTGCCAGCCAGCGGGCGGCCTTCAGCCTCAGCTGGGTGTTTGGAGCTGCCCTCACCCGTTCACTCTCCAGTCTCTGGCCAACCACTTCCCTGCTCTGTGAGGGCTTCGGCCTGAGCGTCTCTCCTCCCACAGAACGCAGCACCCTCCCACAGAGACCTGCACTCACCACCGCCACCGCCTGTGACTGCAGGAGTTCGGTCGCTGTCATCACGGTGAAGTAGGACACGTTCATGAGGATGTAGCACCCTGTCACCAGCGGGATCCCGATGATGATAGCCAGGGGCAGGTTTCTGTGAGGGCAGGAACCGGGGACCCAGTGTCAGACCAGAGCATCCCTCGAGAGACTCACAAGCCTGTTGGTCTTTGTCCAGTCTTTCCTCCCGCCGGCCCTGGCCAGCCCTCCGTCTGCTCCCGGCGGTGGGCTGGGGCACAGCTGCCCCTCCTGAGGCCCACCCGGCAGGGCACTCTGAAACAGCCCAGCCCAGCGGCCCATCGACATCTTCAAATGAGAAAGAACTCTCCCTCTGACTCAGATGGAATTGTTTATAAGCAAAATAAGCCAGAGCTAACGTTGGAGCTCCCCCTTCCTATCAGCAATCATCCCACTACCCAAAACCAAACCAAACTCTGTGAGTGGAAATGAGCGCATAGGAAACCGTTCAGTGTCCGGCAGGAGTCTGGGATAATGGGAGGAAGCGGTTCCCCTTTTACTTGGGCGAGAGAAACATGCTTGCCTGCCCACTGTCTCCTGTCCTGACTCAGTTTTCTCACCTGAAAGGGTTTTTAAGTTCCTCTGTGATGTAATTGAGTTGATTCCTAGAAAGAGAAAAGGAACATTATATATATATGCAAATATGCAAATAGACCGAACAGCGGAACAAGCGAACAACTGGTCGCTGTGACATGTGCTGACAGGGGCATGTGCAGAACCTGGCGGATGTCGACAGCAGGTGGCAGAGCAGGGAACATGGCGGGCATTGGCCACAGCAGGATGATGGAACAGGAGTGGGGGCAGCAGACCAAGGCAGGGTGCCAGTTGCTATCATCAGGGCAAGCCTCTGGGGGTTACTGAAAATTCTTTGCTCCCATGCACCGCAGTCCTGCCTGGCACCCACACCTGCTGCCAGCACCTGAGCCACCGCTCACACCCACTGCTGGTGCTGGCCCCAATTGCTCTGCCGTCTGTGGGTGCAAGGGGAGCCGGTGCCGTCAGCACTTGGAAGTGGTGGTGGCGGGAGTGGGGCTGCTGGCAGACCAGGAGGCTGCAGCAGGAGGAGCCGGGTGGGGGCACGGATGATGGTCTGAGACCTGCCCCTGTGCCCACCTCAGCCTCATGGCCCACAGTTCCTTTCAAGGTGCATGAATTCGTACACTGGACCCCTAGCGAGTATCACAATTTGCTGAGGTTGTGAAACACCAAATAGTGTTGGCCTGGTTTAAGCTTCTCCGCCCCAGGGAAGGTAACTGCTTTCAGAGGAAGCCCTGGGATGCCTGCTGCAAAGATCGGCACATCCATCGGTTGGGAAATCCTTGTCCTCCATGGGAATCACGCGACTTTTCAAGAATTATTGGCAGTCTCCCCAAGGCACTTTGGAAATAATGGAAAATTCTTGGAAAAAAGAATGAGTCGAAACCAGTGCTCAGTGGATAGAGCATTGGCCTTTGGACTGAAAAGTCCCGGGTTCGATTCCGGTCAAGGGCATGTACCTTGGTTGCGGGCACATCCCCAGTAGGGGGTGTGCAAGAGGCAGCTGATCAATGATTCTCTCTCATCAATGTTTCTAACTCTCTATCCCTCTCCCTTCCTCTCTGTAAAAAATCAATAAAATATATTAAAAAAAAAAAAAAGAATGAAACCTGCAGGTGCTGTACCCGAGGGAAAGACCACGTCATGGATGGCCATGCTGCTTCCTTGAAGGAGCAGAATCTCATCGACTAAACCTCGGTTTTCAAGGGGAAACAGGAGCTGCTGAACACCCTCGCCCGGTCACTCCTGGGCGGCCCTGACTGTCAGCGGTGGGCTGAGCTGCGTGTTCCGGCCCCGGCCCCCCCACGCCTGCTCACAGGCCACTCCAGGGGCTGGGGCCGCAGAGGGTCTGGGAAAGGGGCCTGAGGAGAACAGAGGGTGAGGGGGCTGCTGAACAAATGGAGATGTGACGGTGAATGTCAGGGTCCCGCCAAACCCCAGAAGCCATTGCTTTCCGTGCAGTTTCAGTCGCTAGCCCGGACAGCCCACACCCAGACGTGCTGCCTTTGGGTGCTTACCATCCGTCGTACGCCCAGAGTCCATTATAAAACGCCAGGCTGATGGCTCCCACGGACAGCTTTGCGCCCTCAAAAGAATTTTCAAAGTTCTTTGTATTTCCTGTAATTAAACAGGTAAATAAAGTCGGTATCGGCCAACCAGAGTGGGACTTTGCATCATCTCCATGCGAAAGGTTCGTGACCTGAGGTTATTAAACAAACTCCGAGGAGCTGGGAAACAAGCTCCTGTTTGTTTTGCCGGAGGTTTGCCCAGCAGCAGACCCCCGAGAGAAGCCCGGGCTCGCGGGGCCGCCCCCCCGCTGAAGCTCACCCTGCGCCAGGAGGACCAGGCCGCTGACGACGATGACGGCCACGATCACCAGCTTGGCCGCTGTGAACACGTTCTGGACGTAGCTGCCCAGCCGCACGCTCAGTGCGTTCACCGTGGTGATGACCACTGGGGAGGGGGCGACATTCCGTGTCGGGGTCCAGCATCCCCTCCGTCCTAAAGGCCTGGGAGGAGGCTCCTTTCCGGCCCCTCCTCCTCCCTCACAAAGGCCTTGGGATCGGAGGGCGATGGAGAAGCAGCCCGGCCCCTCCGCCCGGCCCCGTACAGCCCCTCGCTGGCAGCTCCCGCTCGGGAAGAGCAGGACGGCAAAGCGGGACAGGCTCTTTGCCCGCCTCGCACCCCCCTCCAGGCCCACTTCTGGGCGTGCGGGTCCTGAGACCAGCATGTCCCCGCCTGGTCTGAGAGCAGCATGTCCCCCCTCGTCTGGCCAGGCCTTTCCTGACCGCCCGGCTCGCCCAGCCCGGCACTCACAGATGGCGGCCGCAGCCAGGCACTTCACCACGGCTTGAGGAGGCTGGCAGCCCGCGAAGAAGGGCGCGGAGGCGTACTCGGCGAAGCTGAGGCAGATGATGGCGAAGGAGGAGGGCTTAATGATGAACAGGCTGGTCCAGGAGAAGAGGTAGGCAGGGATGGGGCCGAAGGCCTCCATCAGGTAAGGGTACTCGCCCCCCGACTTGGCGATCATCGTGCCAAGCTCTGCAAAGCACAGAGCACCTGGAACACAGGGGGGCGGGGGAACCCCAGGCCCCTGGTGAGGCGCGGCCCGCTGAGAGCCCTCCTCCCCTCCGGGGGCCATGCTCTCTGGGCCCGACATAGTCCTGTCATCCAGCGGAGCTGAGTTCTGGCCATTGGACACTCCGGCGCGGCCTGACGGACACCTACTGCGCGCCAGCATGGGAAGGGGCCCGCGGCCGCAAGGCCAGGGGACGGGATTGTGCGCAGACAGCCCAGCCCCAGGTTCAACGGGAGACTCAGCCAGGGGGCGGCATCTTTGTTACCCAGAGTTGCAAGAACGCCGCACGCCGCCCATATGATGAGACAGGGCCCCACGGCTTCCGTGTTGCTGAGCACAGCCTTGGGGGAAATGAAGATCCCAGAGCCGATGATGGTGCCCACGATAATGCAGATGCCGCTGAACAGCCCCACCTTGGGTGTGGAGGAGGGAGAGAGAGTTAGTGCCGCCCCGATCCAGCTCAGAGGGCCAGCTGCAGCCCCTCCCGCCTCCCTCCCGCAGCCAGCACAGCCCCAGGCGCGTCACCCGGGGCGCTGCCCCCGGGCCTTTGCTCAGACGGAGTCCATTAATCCCCACAACAGCCTCACGAGTCAGGAATACCACCACATGCCCATTTTACAGAAGAGAAAACGGAGGCACAGAAGGCAGACCTGGTGCAAGGCCCATACACCAGCCCTGCCCCTGCTGCCCGGACAGAGGGCGCCGGTGCCGGTGCCGCAGGCTGGTCTGGCGAACAGCCCCAGCGAGGAGGCTCTGCGCCTGAGAAGGCAGACGGGGGAGCGAAGCTCCGCACAGGACGAGAGTCCGAACATGGTGGTAACTGTGC
This sequence comes from Vespertilio murinus, assembly GCA_963924515.1. Taxonomy (NCBI): domain Eukaryota; kingdom Metazoa; phylum Chordata; class Mammalia; order Chiroptera; family Vespertilionidae; genus Vespertilio; species Vespertilio murinus. Next base: position 29,242,286 of record OZ004716.1, read on the forward strand.
ACAGCGCCCCGGGGCACCAGACCCACTGTGGGGGCCACTTTGTAAATTACATACAACCCTACCCCTACGCTGTACATCAGAACCTGGTGTGAAATAACAATGAACGTCAACCATAATTAACAAATTTATTTTTAAAAAGGAAGGCTTTCGCCCTAGCTGATTTGGCTCAGTGGGTAGAGCGTTGGCCTGCGGACTGAAGGGTCCCAGGTTTGATTTGGATCAAGGGCGCATGCCCTGGTTGTGGGTTCTGCCCCCAGTAGGGGGTGTGCAGGAGGCAGCTGATCAATGATTCTCTCACATCACTGATATTTCTCTCTCTCCCGCTCCCTTTCTCTCTGAAATCAATAAAAAAAATATTTTTAAAAAATATATATTTTATTGATATTTTACAGAGAGGAAGGAGAGAGATAGAGAGCCAGAAACGTCGGTGAGAGAGAGAAACATCAACCAGCTGCCTCCTGCACACCCCCCACTGGGGATGTGCCTGCACCAATGTACATGCCCTTGACCGGAATGGAACCCGGGACCTTTCAGTCCGCAGACCAACGCTCTACCACTGAGCCAAACCGGTTTCGGCTAAAAAATATTTTTTTAAAAATTGAAAAGGAAGGCTGGAGGGACATGCCTGCTCGCTGGGCAGAGCAGAACGAAGCTTCTCCCTCAGAGCTAACGGAAATCTGGAGCTTGGGGCCGGCCAGGCCGTCACGGGGTGGGAGGTGCGCAATGGAGGCCTCCGGGGACAGAAAGTCTGGGGGCTGTGACGTTTCTGAGGCCATTTTATTAGGTATGTGCTTCCTACCGAGAGCCAGCTCAGACACACCCCCGAGTTCCTCTCTGTGAGCTTCCGGAGCAGGCAGAAGGAGTCCGCGGGCGAGAGCTCAGGCGGCCCGCTGGGACGGGCAGGGGAACTTAACGGTGGTGCTCAGTGTGTCAAAACCCAGCAAACGGAGCACCGAAGAGCTAGACGCTTCACTGTGTGTGAATTACACATGAACCAAGTAAGAAAAACACTATTTTAAGGAAGAAAGTGTCCGATGCAGGCCCCTACTGTGAACGTCTGCCCCCAGAAGCCACCAGCCGGACTTCTGGAGCCCGAGGTGAGCGTGCTGTCTGTCTGGGCAGAGGGAGTGCCTCCAGGTAGAGCCTGAGAACAGAGCTTCCCGTAGGGGACACACACATGCTGGGGACACACACATGCAGGGGACACACACATGCAGGGGATCCCAGGGAGCAGGGTCAGCTTCTGTTCGGCCTCAGGGCCGTCTCAGTCTCAGCTTCCCCCTATAAGGGTGGGGCCGGCTCACCCACGCCTGGGGGTCCTCCAGAATCCTCCGCTGAGGTCTGCGATCCCCCCAACTCGCCCGGGGTTAGCTCAGTGGTGCTCTTTTTATGAAGGAAGGCTGTTACTGCCTATCAGCAGACTCCTGGGGCCCCCAAGATCCCAGGCCAACCCTCAGTCAGTCCACGCCACCCCCTCTCAGCCCCCAGATCCCTCCTCCCTCTGCCCCCTGTGCTTCCAGGAACCGGCGCCTCTGCCCAGAGCTCGGCCCACCCGTCCTGCCCTCCTGCTCTGGAAGCCGCGGGGATCTTGCTCCGGCCCCCATGCCCCCTCCTAGGAGCCTGCTGCCTGTTCCTCCCCTTGCACCCCCTGTAGCTCCCTCCACTGGGACTAGCTGCTCCCTGCTCAGTGTGGAGCATCTGGCTCCCTTTTGCCTCTACCTCATCCCTCCCACCCCACAATGCCAGCCCATCTTACACCAGCGCCGGGCCCCCCAAGGCCGCAGATACCTCCAAGTCCAGCCCTTACTGTATTCCAATCAGAGGGCTCACCCATGGCAGGCTCACCACCCAGCCAGACTGACTAAGCAGGAGTGGGAGTTTCTTAGCACTGGATCTAGGGGGACAGACATCTGGGGAAGACGTTACAGAGCAAACTCAAACATCAAAGGGGCTCTCTGAGCGTCCCGGAGAGGCCGCGGGGCTGAGCACACGCCAGCTCCTCCAGGCATGCTCAGTGCACACATATTAACAAGAATACACCGAGCTCACTGGCGAGAGGGGAGGAAGTAGAGTGCAAAACTGTGTTCCTTCAGAGCCGTTCTTCACCAATCAGGGGTCAGGCCTTTCCCCGCCGCCCAGGACCACGCCCCGGCGGCTGGAGAGGGCCGCCCGCACCGCCTTACCTCCTTTTGGAGACTTGTGGTCTTGGGTTCATTACTCTGGATGGACTTCTGATCCTCTCTCCTTTTCCTCGGGCTCGTCTCCTCCATCATTTCCTCCTGCCAGCTCTAAGAGGCTGCAAGGAGGGCGTGGGCCTGATTCAGCAAATGCCCAGCAGACAGGGCGCCAGCGGGAGCCCCGAGGGCTCAGCGCACTGGGCACTGGGCCGTGGGAGCTGACCCCGAAGGCAGCTTAGAGCGGCTGTCTCAGGAAGCACAGGCGTCGACCCCTTAGGGAAAGTGCTCAGCCCCCGCCCCCCCCAGTGACAGTTTTCCACGCGTGCCGTGCAGGCCTCGCCTCGGCACAGGCCCCGGGCTGTTTCCTAACTCCCTGCCAGGCGCCTGCACCTCGGGGCTCATCCTCAGCAACGACCCGCGTGGAACGCCATCCTAGCTCCATGGTCCAACTCCATTTTTTCCCAAGGTCAAAAGGAACTTGGTATTTGCTAGTAAATATGGGTCTGCTGAGTAGAACCACATGCCAGGAAGGAAGATTTTTCTCAGAATTGCTTCCCACATTAAGGCACCTCGCACATAACAGATCCTCCACGTAGGTGTCTTCCCCTGACGGATGCGAGGCAAGAAAAACATGCTGCGGAGAACGGGCTCAGGCTCCACTAGTGGATGGTCCTGCCTGTCCCCCGTCTGTAAGCCAGGCCCCCCCAGCCCCAGTGAGGACGGCAGCGAGCCACCCGCCGCCTCGGCCTTACCTTCTCGACTGCAGAGCCGCGAGGAGCGCCTGTGTCTGCGCCGCCGTGCCCCGGGAATGGCCATGTCTTGTGGCCAGGAGTGGAGGAAGCCAGAAGGTACAGAGGTCAACAAAGGTAATAATTAAACACTTTTTTTTTTTTTTTTTAAGAAATGAAGTTTGGATGATATTCTAACACCACGCCAAAAGGGGAGAGAGAGCCAGGCAAGCCAGTTTCCCTCCAGAAATGTTTCTGTGTCATTCATTTGTGTCTAGATCAACTTTCCCCCTCTACTCGCTTCCCCCAAATCTGTGGCATCCGATGAGAAGAAATCGCTCTGAAGACGGGAACCGGAGGAAATAAACTTTGGAACCAACTCTTTTATTACTTAATAGGCTGTATTTACAACTCCAGTCAGGCAGCACCGAGCTTGTAACTCACCTGTCGGGTCAGATGTAACTCACCCGGGGCCTTGGTCTGACCAGGCTGGTGGGAGGGGGGCAAGTCCGGCCCCCTCCTGTTTGCCAGGGGCTGGGTTTGGGCCCCGCCTGGGCCTCTGAGGGAGTTGGGCGCGTGCAGACTCAGCAGTGTGGCTTCCTACGGGCCCCAGCCCCACCTGCACCCCTGCACCCGCCCCTGCACCCGCCCCTGCACCCGCCCGCTGGTTCAGTTTGAGGTGCCGCAGTTAAAGTAGCCCGTGTCCACCACTGCGGGGTGGAAGAGGGGCAGAGACCTCACCAGCTTCACCCTCTCACTTACCTAGTGGGGAAACTGAGGCCCCGAGAGGGAAAGAAGCACGTCGAGGCCACAGGGCTCTGGCCCTGCCCCAGAGGTCCGGCTCTCCAGCGGGGCAGACCCACCCCTTCCCAGGTGGCAGCTCGAACCCCTCTCCCAGAGGAGGCCTCCTGAGGGCTGCGGCATTGTCGCTGACCTCCCAGACGGCTCCCGCAGCTTAGCGTCGGGGTAAATTTAACAGCATTCCAGAGATCCCGATGAGACCAAAGGTCACAGGACAGAGCTTGGTGGGTCACCGGGGTTCGTTAGGGAACATTTTGGGACGGGCTGACCGGAGAGAAGGGCAGGTTTCTCATGGTTGCCTCTTAAAGCCGCCTGGAGGATGTGGGGCCCCTTGGGTCCCGGAGTCAGGGACCTGATGTAGAAGTTTGTTGCCTGCCCCCTGGTGAGGCCACACCTGCTTGTCGGTGCCCACCACCCTGCCCACCAAGCAGAGTGCTCGCTCCTGGGCTCCCCCACCGGGAAGACAGAGGCCAGAGGCCAGGCTGGGGCCTGCCCATCCCAGAAGGACCTGCCGGAGTGTTTGTGGCACTGCACTCCTCCAGCCTCGGTAATTCCCACCCTGCAGCTGAAATCCTAACAGCAGCCAAGAGACGGGGCGGGGGTGGTGGTGGTAGAAAGCACCTCCACCAGACAGGTGACTTCAGGGTCATTAGCCTCTCTCCACGCATCAAGCTCTGAGTGTGTGCGGGGGCTGGGGGCACACCCCGGACCAGAGGACACGGCTGCTCACTTCCAGCCTCGGTTAGCGCGACGCTCCCTGCCTTCCTGGGCCTCTGCGAGGCCTGGGTTTGGGACATCCGGGGTGACGATCCTTTTTGAGGTCAGAAGTATTCTCCAGTTAATTTTTGGTCCATCGTGAGCATTTCTTTTCTTTTCTTTTTAGAATGTATTTTTATTGATTTCAGAGAGGAAGAGAGAGGGAGAGAGAGATAATGTTGTACCCCTCGCATCGCACAAAGGACGCCTCAATCAAGAAGTCGAATTAAGCCGAAACCAGTTTGACTCAGTGGTAGAGCGTCGGTCTGCGGACTGAAGGGTCCCGGGTTCGATTCCGGTCAAGGGCATGTACATTGGTTGCGGGCACATCCCAGGTGGGGGTGTGCAGGAGGCGGCTGGTCGATGTTTCTCTCTCATCGACGTTTCTAGCTCTCTATCTCTCTCCCTTCCTCTCTGTAAAATATATTTAAAAAAAAAAAAAAAAAAAAAAGAGAAGTTGAATTAAGGAGTCAGCTACAGGGGCATATGGCGCTCCAGATCTCGCAGCCCTGAGTGGGAGCAGTAGCCAGCTTATAAGGGCAAACACCACATCCTGCTAGACATTGGAATGTGGAATTATCTTGCAAAAGAGTCTTTCAGGAGCAAAATTAATAATCTGTAAAGGTTATCTATAGTTTCAGTTCCTGGAGCCACTGAGTCATTGGAAGGTGTTCACGGAGCCACGGAGTCAAGGAAAGCAAGTTGTGGTTCTGGTCCTTTGTGACGTGGGCTGGCCACACGGGTGATGGATGTGAGCTTCCGGGCCCCAAACTGAAAACTGAGGTAACTACCCTATTGTAAAAGCAAGCAGGTGTGTACAGAAGCCAGATGGCAGGGTTAAAATCAAAGAGCAGTTTTCACCCGGGGTGAATGTTACTACGCTTCACTGCTTCAATAGGAACACCAGTGACATTTTGTGACCTATTGCCTGCCTCCTGCACGCCCCACACTGGGACTGAGCCAGCAGCCCGGGCATGTGCCCGACTAGGAACTGAACAGTGACCTCACAATCCACAGGTCAATGGTCCAGCCGGGCAGCGGCTCTTTTATTAAGTCTGCTGTTTCTTTTTGTTGTTATTTTTCCTTAGCAGAGTGAATGTTCAACCAATTATCATGTCTTCCCTCCTCCCCTGAAAAATATCCTGGATTTATTTTAAAAACTTATTCCTTACCCCCCGCCCCCAGATTCTTCTTCAAAATCTTTGGCTCATTTTGTGTCTCATTCTTTTACCACCTGAATGATATTTTACCTCATTGCAGTCAATTTCCTCTTACAGCTAATTTCCTAGGAAGTTTCATGTTATTTTTTCCCATAAATTCTATTGTTTACATTCCTGCTAAAGCACTTGACCTTCACTTTCAAACTGTGCTTTTGTCAATCGATAAGGTGCTTGCTGTTTAAAGATATGAACACCACCTGCATTTTATTTTGTCATCGTTTCTTTGGTGCATATTTGGGTCCCTTCTCCTGTGATGGTTTTAATTTTATTTATTTAAAAAGTATTTTATTGGTTTCAGAGAGGAAGGGAGAAGGAGAGGCAGAAACATCAATCGCGAGATCGAATCATTGATCAGCTGCCTCCTGCACACCCAGCCCTGGGGATCCAGCCCGCCACCGGGGCTTGTGCCCTGACCGGGAATCAAACCTTGACCTCCTGGCTCACAGGCCGATGCTCAGCCACCGAGGCATGCCGGCCGGCCGGGCTCCTGGGATGGTTTCCAAGCTGTGTCTCCACAGCCTCCTGGCATCGCACTCTCTGGTTCATCTTCCTCCACGACAGAGGCGAGCCTTCGACAGCTGCTGGACCTTCCTCTGCGACTGAAAATCTGCTCCAGATCTGCTTCTGAGCTGTCAGACTCTCTTCCGTCCCTAAGCTCACTGGTGCCCGCACCCCTTCCTGCTGGTGCCGGCAGTAGTGCAGAGCTGCTGGGGGACCCAGGAGACCGGGTAGCAGGCGATCACCTACCGACCTGAATCCCAACCAGAGCAAAGCCTTTCGGTGTCAAGGACTTACAGTCCAACCACCAAACAATCCACAAGGAAAGTACAATCTAAAACTCTTATCTGGGAAACAACCTAAATCTAAATATACCTGGGAACTACTGGAATAGTGCAATACTACCTTCGAACTTTGTCCATGTATTTTTGAGATATAATCGCAAGGTGCAAGACACGATTTAATATTTGTATATATTGCAAAATGATCGCCACAGTGTTAGGGGCAGAAATAAAATACGAGGGACTAGCTATGGTTATAAGAAGCATTAATCGTGCTCTGTTAACTGTGATTGTTCTGTTCTGGTTAAAGAGAGCCTGTTCTGACCTGGCTGGGAGTGGTACTCGGGGAGTTAACCTTGGAATGCGGTCCATTCTCCTTATCTGAGAACTGCCTATCTTCACGGAAAGATTAACAACCCATCCAGCCTTTGCAACCTCCAGCCCACATCGCCTGTAACCTGTAACCATTATACCTGGCCTACTTTCCCATGCCTGTAATTCCTACTTTCCCATCTACTCTTTGTCCTTCCACCCAGTATAAGCAGCTGGCTTATGGGGGTGGGGGTGGGGATGGGGTAGAGCATATTTTCATGGATGACCTGAAATATTTATTATCAACCAAAATTTATTCTCCATACTACTGGAATAACTGCTCATACATGACTCAGCACTGTCTCTGTCTAATTGGCTCCAGTAATGACAGGCAGCAGGATGCACTTGTTATCTGGTTTCAGCAATAAGTCCATTTAACATCTGTCAGCTCAATACTTACAAAATTATTTTGTAATGAGAACTTTTAATATCTACTCTCTCAGTCTCAAATATACAGCACAGTGTTATTAACTATAGTCACCGGGGCGTACATTGCATCCCCAGGACTTATCTAATAAAAGACTAATATGCAAATTGACCCATCACTCAAACACACAAGATGGCTGCCCCATGTGGACACAAGATGGCTGCCACAAGATGGCCGGCAGGGGAGGGCAGTTGTGGGGCAATCAGCATCCTGGGAGCTCATGGTTGGACACTGTTAACCTGACCTGATAAATTCCTAACTGGGAAGGACACTGATGGTGGAATTCAGAATTGTGGCTCCTCGGGGCAGGCAGGGGCTGGAAGGGTGCGAGGACACTGGCCTGCCCTGGTCTGGATCTGGGTGGTTATGTAGGCAAATACGTTACAGACTTCAGAGTTGGACATTTGACCATATCAAGTAGGCTTCAGTAAAGCATTGTTTTTATTTTATTTTTTAATGCAACATACAAACTTTATTAAACAAAAGTAATAGGTAAAGTCAAAGAGGTACTTATATTTAAAAGAAAAAGTAACTACTGTGTTTCCCCAAAAATAAGACATACTCCAAAAATAAGACCTACTCACAGGTTTCTTTCTGGGTGAAATATAAGGCACCGCCACCCCCCCCCCCCCCGGGAAAATAAGGCCCCCAGGCTCTGTCTCAGAATGAAAATTAATTTACTGTAAACCGATCGCTAGGGCTACCCCGACTGGCGTCTAGCAACCAGTGACGTTACGCGGAGTCCTGACGTCACTGCTGTGTGAATGGAGAGAAATCAGTGTGGAAACTTTGTGAAACCTAAACCGCAAGAAGTTGTGACTTGGGTGAAGAATTCATGGGAGAAAATCACTGACAGTTGCATTGCAAATGCGCTGCGAGCAGGCTATCTTGACAAGAAGTACTCATTTAAAGACGGTGCTATTGCTAAACATGAGAGATTTGGTCCACCGATTCTGAAAGAAATGGAGTCACAAGAAATTCACCAGGAAATTCAGGAATTGGTTTGTTATGATGATGTTCCAGAAGATGATGACATGATTGTCATTGAATAAATGAGTATATTCTTGATACTGTAGGATTCACAGTTTGTCTGGTTTGTGTTGACAACTACCGTACTACCGCACCATATACAGGTAATAAATTTCCTTTATTTTCATTTAACAATAAATGTGTACCGTATTCTTCTTCATGGAAAAATAAGACATCCTCTGAAAATAAGACCTAGCGCATCTTTGGGAGCAAAAATTAATATAAGACACTGTCTTGTTTTCGGGGAAATAGGGTAGATGAAATTTACCTTAAGCACCCAACAGTAACTTGCTTGGAGCTGCATTTGATGGAGCTCTGTTGCTGTGAAGAATACAGCTCGTGCACAGGTATGGATGAATGGTTTGTACGTTTTTCAAGTGTTCACTGAAGACTCCCTTGTTTACACATATACATCAAATTTTAAAATTGACGGTCCGCAGGTATCTTCATTTTTGCTGATCTTTTGGAAGAGGTCGTCTGAGGAGAAGCATTTGTGGTTCTGGCTCATGAATCATGTGACGAACCAGCCAAGTCTCCTCCACTCCTCTGCTGACATCAGATGGGTTTGGGTGCGTGTTTGGAAAGCTCTCTGGGTAACCTGACATGCCAGTGCCCGCAGTGCTCGTCCAAGCATCTGTCTGAGAGACAGATCTGCTTGTGGGCCATCCTGCAGGGGAGGAGCGGCGGGGAGGGCAGCCACGGGCGGAGGAGCGGTGAACCAAGCTCCCACGTCCCCGAGGAAATGCCCGGGCTGCCCTGAAGCATTGTTTCTAAAAAGGCGTGAGGTATTCCCCTGGTTCCCTGGGCTGAGAGCCCGCCCCCGGGACTCCGCTCCGTCCCGCCACTCGCGCCCAGGCGGTGTGCGGTGTCTGAGCTCCGGCTCCTGAACCCCGAGTCCCTCCAGAGTCACGAAGAACAACACCTTCCAGGCACCTGAGGCCTCCAGAGGTAAAACCCGCCCCCTTGACAGTAAGCAACGACAGTAAGTGTGACAGAGTTCAGGAGTAGGAAGATGCAGGGCCACAATAAAAATTAAATTGAAAATTAAACAAAACTGTCCACCTCTGTGCAGTTTTATGAAGAAGCCTCCTCCGAGGGGAGGTGCCTCCTGGCTGGGCGAGGGGCGCGAAGGGCACGGGCAGTGCGGGCACCCGCCCACCAGCCCTCGGCGGGGGCCTCAGGGCACAAATCACCGGCCACAGCGGGGCCTGCGAAGGCCCCCCTCTGACAGTGAGCGGTCCATCCTGACGTCATGAGGTGGTTATTTCTCTGGGTTTATTTTTTATTTTATTTAAAAATTTTTTATTTTTATTGATTTCAGAGAGGGAGAATGAGATGACGAGAGAGAAGCATTGATCAGCTGCCTCCTGAACGCCCCCTACTGGGATCCCACCACCCAGGCATGTGCCCTTGACTGGAATCAAACCCAGGACCCTTCAGTCGCAGGCTAGCGCCCTATCCACTGAGCCAGACCAGCCAGGGCTCTGAGTGTACAGAGCACTTCCCTCTTGAGTGAAATTACTCATGTGTGCCCCTGGCCCGCGGCGGGAGGAAAGGCGGGACGAAGCTCCCGGGCGGTGAGGGGAACTGCAGATGCTGAGTGTCAGGCAGGCCCATCCACGGGGAGTGCGGGGCGAGAAGCGGCGGCGAGGGCCTGGCATTTGAGGAGAGGGCAGAGCCAGGGATGGCGGTGTGGGCCAGAGGTGCTCAGACAGCGCCAGCCTGGAGCAGAGCAGAGTGCCGGGCCGGGGCGGGGCTCCCCCGGAGGGCGGAATGGGGGTCCGGGAGAGGCTTCCTGTGCGGATGCGGGTGCAGGACCCCCGAGGAGCCTCGGTGCTCACCCCTGGAGAGGCCGAGAAGGTGCCTGTGACCCTGGGCCCTGGTGCGGACTCATCCCAGGGTCCGGTCTTTTAAACGTCTCTCCCTGCCCCGGGCCATTTCGCTGGCCGCACGTTGAAAACTCCATCCACCCTGGGCATCCCGGGGCCAGGGCTGAGCGGCGAGGTGGCTGCGGAGGGGCCTGGCAGGCAGGCTGTGCCTGGCGCCCCTCCCGGCAGTTTCCTCAGGCCGCTCCCCAGAGCCTCTGCGCCGTCCTTTGCCTAACACAGTGGTCGGCAAACCGGCTCTCAACCCACATTCGGCTCCTTGGCCCCTTGAGTGTGGCTCTTCCACAAAACACCACGGCCTGGGCGAGTCTATGTTGAAGAAGTGGCGTTAGAAGAAGTTTAAGTTTAAAAAATTTGGCTCTCAAAAGAAATTTCCATCATTGTACTGTTGATATCTGGCTCTGCTGACTAATGAGTTTGCCCACCATTGGGCTAAAACACCCTACTCTACTTGAAGCTGCTTTTCCTGGCAGAGTGCTATCTCTTCCCCCTCCTCCCTTTCTCCTCCCCTTCCCCCTCCCTCCTCCCCTTCCCCTTCTCCCCTTCCTCCTCCCTCCTCCCCCTCCCCTTTCTCCTCCCCCTCCCCCCCAATTTCTTTCTTTCTATGCCTTTTTATTGATTTCAGAGAGGGAGAGGGAGAGAGAGATGCAAACATCAATGAGAAGAAACATCAGATGAGAGAGAATCATTGATCAGCTCCCTCCTGCATACCCCTACTGGGGATCGACCCCACAACCCAGGTCTGTGCCTTTGACCGGGTTTGAACCCAGGACTTTTCTGGCCACATGCCAATACTTATCCACTGAGTCACGGGCTGGGCGGGCCGAGCATGTTCTGTGGCTCTTGGCACTGACTCAGAGCCTCACAGCAGGCCCGGCTCCTCCTCTGGCCAGCCTCCCGCTGCCCACCGCGCCCCAGCGCCCCGCCCGGGACTCTTGCTGTTCAGACCCCCAGGCGGGAGCGCACAGACCAGAAGGTTAAGGCTCCTCTCCTCCTCTGAGGGCCCAGTCAGCAGTGGCCCCATCCACAGTGAGACCTGTCCCCCCCCTTTCCCGGAGACAGGAGACGGGGAGGGGGGCAGTCGGCCGCAGACCCCCAGGAGTGGACGGAGCCCCCAGCGGCTCAGGCCCTGCAGGTCCCAGCCCCAGAGGAGGGGAGGGGGAGGGGGAGGGGAGGGGTGAGGTGGACTGGGCAGTCCCAGAGGAGGGGGAGGGGTGAGGTGGGCTGGGCAGCCCCAGAGGAGGGGAGGGGTGAGGTGGGCTGGGCAGTCCCAGAGGAGGGGAGGGGTGAGGTGGGCTGGGCAGTCCCAGAGGAGGGGGAGGGGTGAGGTGGGCTGGGCAGCCCCAGAGGAGGGGAGGGATGAGGTGGGCCGGGTCACAGGGAGGCTGGCCGGGCCGGGCTGGTTTATTCCGGGGAATCCACTCCAGGGCCCCAGCCTGCATGGAAAGCCGGACAGAGGCAGAATGAAAACCGACCCCTCCCCACCTTGCCCCAGGATTTGGGCAGCTGGGGTCACCGGTGGACGCAATTCCAGAAGAAATGGCTGGCAGAGGGCAGCCCGGCGGCCTCTGAGCAGGGCGGCCCCCGGGGCGGTCTCGCTGCCGGTCCGCTTCTGGCTGCGGCCGGAGCGGTCACTCCCTGCGGGGCCTCCTCCCGCCCGGTGCCCGGTGCCCGGTGCCCTCGGGCGGCCGTGCCCTCTGCGCTCTGTACGGAGAAGGCGGCTGGGCTCCCGCAGGTGGGCCTCGCCTTTGTAGTCTCCCCTCCCCAAACCTGACTGGCAGCTCCGTGGGGATGAAGAGCCCGGCCTCACTCAACCTTCTGTGTCCTCAGTCTGGAAGCTCCACTCTCCCGGGAGCGCAGCGAGGGCCCGTCCCCGTCAGGCTTGCCCAGGGTCCACTCTCCTGTCTCTGCTGGAGTCCTGTCCTGCCCTCTCCCGCTATGGCTATGCTCGTTCATTTTCGTTCACAATCACGAATCTCCCACAGTCTCCACAACCCCACAGAACCCTCATGCCGCCCCCTTCCCAACTCCAGACAGCAACACTTCAAAGCTGGTCTTCCATTTGGTCTCATTTATTCTTTCAATAATTTATTGGAATTCTTATGCTAATTTTGACTCATTCTCCCCTCCCCCACAATTGATTTTTTGAGAGAGAAAGGGGGGAGAAAGAGAGAAACATCAATGTGAGAGAGAAACATTGATCAGCTGCCCCTCCCCGCCAGCCCCCTGCACGCACCCCAACTGAGGATCAAACCTGCAACCTGGGGGTGTGCCCTCACTGGGAATCGAACCCACCACCCTTAGGTGCACAGGCCTGCACTTCAGCTGAGCCACACCAGCCAGGACTGACTCATGCTTTTAAGCGTGCAAAAGAGATCATCCAGTGTCTATGTTTTAAAAACAATAAATGCAATGTACTGACCACTGAGCCCCTCCCAGGCCTCCTGAGTGAGGAGCTGCATTTCCGGTTTGCAGTCACCTTGCTTTCCGGGTAGTTTTACCACACACACACACACACACACACACACAGACACACACACACGTTTCACACACACACACACACACACACACACACACACGTTTCACACACACACACACACACACATACACATTTCACACACACATGCTCCGCTTTGCAGTTCTGAACATTATATGATTGGAATCACACTGCAATGCTGTTGAGATTCTCGGTGTGGGTACAACCCAAGAATGTTTCCTGGTGATGTGTGTGCTTCATTCTACATGTGCCATCCATCCTCCTGCCCCAAGGAGATTTTAGGGGCTCCATTTTCTGACTGCTATGAGCATGCTACTCTGGCCATGCCTGTGTATTTTTTCCCTTGGTGCTCACACAAACAAACCTCTCTAGAACATATACATACATGAAAACATACAAGAGTGGAATTGCTGGGGCAATGGCTACTTACACTCTCAATCTCACCATTCAATGACGCTGTTTCCCAAACGTGCGGAGCGGGCATTGTCAGACGTGGTTACATTTCTGACAGCTCAGTGTGTGCATCGTGGCTCCCGTGTTTGCCCGTGCCGCTTTGTCAGCTGTTGGCATTGCTCACTCATGGCTTGCCCTTCCACTGGGTGAAGAGTTCTTTATTTAATGTAGTCAAATGCATGACTCTTTCCCTCTGTGGTTACAGCGTTTTGCATCTTGTTTAAGAAATCCTCCCCTGCTCTAGATGGTTTGGCTTGGTGGATAGAGCATCAGCCTTTGGCCTGAAGGGTCCCAGGTTCAATTCCAGTCAAGGGCACATGCCCGGGTTGTGGGTCTGATCCCCAACGGGGAGCTTGCAGGAGACAGCCAATCGATGATTCTTTCTCATCATTGATTTTTCTACCACTCTCTCTGATGTCAATAAAAATATATTTTAAAAATAAAAGAAATCCTTCCCTGACCGAAAGTTATGAATTCTCTCTAGAAGCTTAGTATTGTTTTCCACTAAGGAAAAAGGATGATTAGTTTAAAACATGGTGTTGGAGGAGAGCTGTTCGGAGACGCTGGACCACCAGAAAGACGAACAAGTGTGTCTAAGCTAATTACGCTGGAAACATTGCTGGAGGCAAAACAGAGGAAACTGAAGCTGTCCTACGTCTGGCGCCTCACGAGAAGACAGAAATCCTGGGAGAAACAGGAGGCAGCAGGAAAGAGGAAGACAAAATGTGAGCCGGACTGACCCAGAGAAGCCCCACGCCGTGCGTCTGCAGGGGCCGAGCAGGGCTGCCGACAGGACGCTGGGCGTCACTCACTCACGGGGCTGCCAGCGTCGGGGCTGACTCAGTGGCACCCAATACACACACGTTCGTCATTGAAACACTCCTACTGGCCATGTTTTTTAAAAAGTAGAAAAAAAAAAACAACAAAAACAAATGGAATCAATTTGAATAATTTATGTAATCCAATAGATCCAAAATGCTATCTCAACATATAAGCAACATAAAAATTACTGAGATATTTTACATTCTTTTTTTCATAGTAAGTCTTTAAAGTCTGGCATATATTTGATGCTTATAGTACATTTCAATATGGGCGCTATTTTCATCAGAAATACTTAATGCTTAGCTTTCATAAAGTTTACCGTGGAAAAGTGAGGCTCTCACACGCAGCAGCTCCCCCGGAACCCAGGGCTCCGGGACCTCACGGCTCCGGCCCGGTGCCAGTTGTGTTCTGGGCACGCGTGGGCTGTGCCAGGTCTACCTTTGTCACTCTGTTGTTCTCAACAAACAGTGCAGAGGTAAGCACCTATCATACAGTCGCTGAATAAATCAATCAAAATCCATACAATTCAGACTTTTCCCCTCGCTCCTTGGATGACCCACTGCTCTAAAGAGAATGACGCTTTGGGGAAAGGATGGTGTCTCCCGTTCTTCTCAGAGGTCGAGGGGTGAAGGGGTCCCTTCTGACCCCACTGCCCTCCAGCAGACCGCACCTCCCCGGCCCAGGATGCTGCGCGTTACCCTAGAGGCAGCGGGCTCGTTTGAGATCCGGGATCGTGTTTATGGCCGTTTGCCTTGGGTTACTTTGAACTTGATCAGGACCCGTCCACCGCCACACAGGCCTCCCCAGGACCAAGCCAGAATGGGAGCCGTCCTGCTGACTGGAAATCTGCATGAGGCACTGGAGCAGGCGCCCCTTCCCTGCGGTCCAAGGTGTCCGCGGACCAGTCCGGCCTCAGTGCCGCCCCAGCCTCCAGGCCCAAGCCCCTCCTCTGCGCCTGGGTTCTTGCCTCTGCTCCCCTCTGTCTGCCCGGTTCCATCTCCCGAACCCGGTCCATCCCGCAAGGCCCGGGGCGTTCGTCCTCCCCGAAGCATCGACAGCCTGCCCGTTCCCTGCCTCAGCTGCCGTGCCCTGCGAGCACGTGTGTGTGAAATTAACAAGGCAGAAACGTAAAAATGTTCCCTTCTCCAGGAATAAAATGTTCTCAGGGGTGGCAGGGCAAATCCAGGAGGACCAAAGCAGGTTCTCAGGTGAGGACAATGGCGGTGACCCCACAGACAAGCCACCCTCCCGCCCAGGCCCACGCTCACCGGACTACGGATTACTGGCACAAATTCCCCCGAAATAACAAAGCTATTTGCTAAGCTAGCACATAGTTCTAAATCCTGGTGAGTCTTCCACCCCTGGAAAATGACAATAAAATGTAAAAGATCCATGACAGTCCATCTCCGTTTCCCATCTAGCAATCAAGGTCCGTCCTCTGGGGCCGCTGTCGGGACAGGCAGCCCCGGTGAGCTGGCATAACAGCAGCAAGTCTAACCGAGGAGGTGGCCCAGAGCGGAGCAGAGCCACAGCCCCAGGCGTCCGTCTTGGTGGTGGCAGTGGGCAGGGACCCCCCCTTGGTGCTCAGAGGAGGGCTCTCAGAGGGGGAGGGGACTATGTGACCCTAGAAGTACCTTCCCGGGAGGAGAGAGAAAGCCCTCCACTGGCTTAGGGAAAGGGTGGCAACACGTTTTGCACAACTTCCCTGCACGAGTACCAGCTCCTTGATTTCCACTGAACAACAAAATGCCACCCAGAGCTGATGCACAGAGACCATCGCTGCTGCTCCCCTGGTGGACGTATCCGAGAGACGACCTGACACCGCGTGCGAGCCGGTCCCGCCGGCCATTCCCTAGGAGCCGGGGGGACGGGCCAGCTCGTCAGGC
This sequence comes from Vespertilio murinus, assembly GCA_963924515.1. Lineage (NCBI taxonomy): Eukaryota > Metazoa > Chordata > Mammalia > Chiroptera > Vespertilionidae > Vespertilio > Vespertilio murinus. Next base: position 29,258,119 of record OZ004716.1, read on the forward strand.
CCGCTACCCGAGCAGCGGTCTCCGAGCCATTCTCAGCGGCAGTGTGGCAGGAAGACGCGCACTGGCTCACATACAGTGTAGCAGCACATTATTAAAACAAAGCAAAATGTAAAACATGAATTAAGCTTCTGAAACAGTTTATTTCTTCCCAGTCCCGAGGAGGAAAAGCACTGCAGTGTTAGGAGGGAGTGGCCCGGGGGTGGGGGGGGGCGGAGGAGGGAGGCGGCCTCATGTCACCGTGGCCGCGGCTGCGTCGTCCAGCACGTCGCCCTGAGCGAGGCCGTCCAGGCGGGGCTCCTCGGCGGCTCTGGAGCCGGTCCTCTCCAGGGTCGCTCGGAGAAGTTCCCGGATTCTTTGGTTTTCCTTGGAGGTAGACTCCCAAACAACTTCCAGCTCGCCTTCCACGGCTCTGAGAAATCACCCAAACAGGGAAAGTTGAAAACCGCACCATTAAGAAATACCTGGAGAGCCAATGAACCCCAAGGCAGCAAGCATCGGCCGGAAGTCCGCTCCCGCCAGAGCACAGGGCCCCGGCTCAGGGAGGGAGGAGGCGCCCAGGCGGCCAGAAGCACCACGGCCCCTGGAAACAACGGAGGCTAAGGCACCGGCTGAACGTAACTTCTCACCTTTCCTCTCTCACGCTGCCATCTCCTTTGTTTTGACATCCATGCCCACGTTTTTTGTTTTTCTACAGAATTATGCTGCATAGAAACAAATCTAATAACTGGAGTGGTTGACCCAAGTAGCACAACGGCCCGGCCGAGAGCACCCAGGTGCGTGTGTCCTCCAGGCTGCCCCTCTGTCCCCTCTGCTTGCCCACTGTGACCTGGCCAACACCCGGCAGCTGCACCGGTGGCCCAGACACAAAGAGCTGTAAGGGGTCTGGCCTGGTGGCTCAGTTCATTGGAGTGTTGCCCTGTGACACGTACCTAGGTTGCAGGGTCTGATCCCCAAGCAGGACGGGTATGGGATGCAACCGTCTCTCTCTCACATTGATGTTTCTCTCTCTCTTCCTCCCTCTCTGGAATCAATAATTAAAAAACAGAATTAGTAAGGGGGTAAGGAGGGAACCATAGCAGGATGGAGCTCATAATGGAGGACACAGAGACGACTGGCCTAGACCAGGTGCCAAGAGGGTGAGTGCCCAGAGGGGAACAGGCGCGTGAGAAAAGGAAAGGACAATGAAGCAGATTTTCCTGAGCAGGGACTGCGTGACAAGCACCCGTGGGCGCTCAGGAAACAGGGCAGACATCGGTATCCGTGTCCTCACAGGGCGGGTCCGCTGGGCGAACGGACCAGGTTATCAGCCCCCACCTCCCAGGATGGAGGGCCTCTGGGGACGGTGGGCGGCCGGCCTCAGACAAGGGGAGGAGGTCAGGGAAATGTTGGAAACTGGATTACCAGGTGGGTGGTTAAGGAGAAAACACTGAGATTCAGGGAGGCCAGTGACATGCGCACTTGTTCAGTATTCGCTTTTCTTATGAACTGTTACTTCCTTCCAAGTCCCATGATGCCCACTGGGCTGGGCACTACTTAAGTAAACCATGTCCCCCCAAATCTCCAGGCTTTTGTTTCTAGCACAAAAACACCTCAGTGTTTGACAAATTATAGCAATGAATCGGGATAAATGCATGGCTAAACTAAAAGCGAAGACTAGGAAATCTCTAAGAGCAGAAAAAACTGGAGACTAAGCTGACGCCACAGAGGCAGGCAAACAAAGTGTTGGATTGCTTTGAGGACAAAGCCCACACAAGAACCAGCTTTCTGTAGAGTCGTGGGCCCATGAGAACCGGGTGTGACAAAAAACCCCAAACTCTCCATGTTTTCCCTCTTCTTCCTAGATCCACTCTGAACCACGTGCTCCAGAATTAGGCAGGGAACTGGAGCACAGGGACGGCCTCACAGACAGGATGGTTTGGTGGGAAACCTGCTAACCTTCAGAAGAACCCTTTCTGTGAGGCTAAGACTCTTCCGTTCGCAAATACATCTGGCGTTTGAATCTATATTGTCCCCCATGATTGGGCATCCCAGGCCCTGACTGGAATGTATTAAGAGTAAAAAGCCGCCGAAGCCGGTTTGGCTCAGCGGTAGAGCGTCGGTCTGCGGACTGAAGGGTCCCGGGTTTGATTCCGGTCAAGGGCATGTACATTGGTTGCGGGCACATCCCCGGTAGGGGGTGTGCAGGAGGCAGCTGGTCGATGTTTCTCTCATTGATGTTTCTAGCTTTCTATCTCTCTCCCTTCCTCTCTGTAAAATATCAATAAAATATATTAAAAAAAAAAAAAGAGTAAAAAGCCATTTTTGAGACAATCAGGAAAAGAACCCAGTGGATGTGCTAAACCAGCGGTCACCACCTTTTGGACCTCAGACCACCAGTGGCCCCGGGGCCACCAGTTGGCAACTGCTGTAAATAGTACATTGGATACGACCAAACAGAGAATTAGTAAACTGGAATGTTGAATAGAGAAAATCACCCAGAATGCAGAAAAATATATGATATTAATAAGTTGTACAATAGAAATGTAATGATGGAGATCCACAGGAGAGCTGGCAGAATGGGATGGCTACAACTAGAGGGAAGGAAAAGCGCTGCCGCCGCCATGTGGAGTTTAAAGCCACAGTGGAACCAGAGCCACCAGAGCCACCACCACCGCCGCCACCGCAGCCGCTGCCGCCACAACAGCCACGGCCAGTGAGGGAGGCCCACCAGGAGCAGAGCGTGCCCCACCCCGGGCCCAGGGAGTGGGCTGCCTCAGAACCTGGCCTCCGTGCCCGCAGCCTTCCCGGCATGCCCGCCGTGGGAGCGAGGAAACCTGCGCCAGGCCACGGCCGCACCTTCCGCTCCCGCCTGGAGCGAGCTGCCTGCAGCCTTCCCAGCGCGCCCACCTTGCTAGCGAGGAAGCCAGCACAGGGCCCAATGAGCCCTTCGCCCACCCGTCCCCTCCCCACCGGGCCGGGCCAGAGCCTCTGCCGAGCCCCCGAGGGCCGGAGCCAAGGCAGAGCAGACTTGCTCGTGGAGCGTGATGGAGGACCAAGAGGTTGTGCCCAGAGCACTCTTTGCGGCGTGGGACTCTGGACACCTAAACCCGGGGGACTCTGAAAGCCAGAACGTGTAAAGTGTGGGCGGCGGAGGATACTGTGGCGGAGGTGGTCAGAGCCTCCCCATTCTTCCCCCTCGTCGTCCTCCTGCTCGCCAGCAGCAGCAGCAGCAGCAGCGGGCCAGGGCCCCGGGGGGAGAATAAAAAAGGATCCTATCTGCTGCCGCCAGGTGGAGTTTTAAAGCCGCAGCAGAGTCGCCGCCACCAGTGAGGAAGGCCCACCGAGAGCGGAGCCCGCCCCACCCCGGGCCCAGGGAGCAGGCCGCATCGGAGCCCGGCCACCACGCTGGGGGGGAGCCATGTGCCCTAATGGAGCAGTGGGACCTAGGAGAGCCATGTGCCCCTTGGGAGCGGTGGGACCCGGGGGAGCCCCTATGTTCATAGCAGCACAATTTACAATAGCTAGGATTTGGAAACGGGCTAGGTGCCCATCAGCAGATGATTGGATCAGAAAACTATGGTACATCTACACAATGGAATACTATACTGCCATAAAAAAGAAGGAATTCTCATCATTAGCAGCAACCTGGATGGAATTGGAGAACATCATGCTGAGTGAAATAAGCCAGTCAATGAAAGAGAAACACTACATGACCTCACTCATTTATGGATAATAAAGAACATTATAAACTAATGAACAGAAAGATAGATATAGTGACAGTAAAGCAACAAGCAGACTGTCAATGTCAGCGGGGAGGGGAGGGTGATCTGGGGGAGATAAGAGATCAACCAAAGGACTGGTATGCATGCATATAAGTACAACCAATGGACACAAAACTCTGGGGAGGGAGGGCATGTATGGGAGGTGGGGGGGGGCAATGGTAAGCAATGTACACATATAATACCTTAATAAAAAAAATGATGGGAAAAAAATAAAAAGTAAGCATGAAAAAAAAATGTAATGATGGCATCATGGATATTTTAAAAGTCCTTCTGTGGTTTTTCAGTGTATAGGTCCTTCACATTCTTTAAGTTTATGCCTACGAATTTTATTCTTTTTGATGGAATTGTAAATGAAAAAGTTTTTTTCACTTTTTTGAAATTTCATTGTTAGTGTATAGAAATGCAATGGGTTTTTGTACATTGATGTTGTACCCTATTACTTGACTATATTTTTTCATTTGTTTCTAATAGCTTTTTGATATTAAAGACATGTAATCTGCAAAAAGTTAATGATTTTACTTCTTCATTCCTAATTTGGATGACTTTGCTTCTTTCTTTTGCCTGATTACTCTGGCTACAACTTCCAGCACTACACTGAGTAAAAGTGGTGACGCCAAGAATGGGCATCCTTATCTTATTCTTGATTTTAGAGAAAAAGCTTTCATTTTTCACCATTCAGTATATTGGCTGAGGGTTTGTCATTTATGGCCTTTCTTATGGTGAGCTACTTTCTTTTTATATCCATTCTATTGAATATTTTAATCATAACTGGATGTAGTATCTTATTAAATGCATTATCTGCATCTATTGATACGATCATAAGATTTTGCCCTTTATTTTATCAGGTATCACATTGGACCAATTTGAGTATGTTAAACCATCCTTTGCCCCTGGAGAGAACTCCACTTTATCTTTTTAATGTTTTGTTGTATTTGATCTGCAGGCGTTGTGTTTAGGATTTTTGCATCTATATTCGTCAGAGTTGCTGGTCTGTGATTTCCTTTTCGTGTGTCATCCTTGCCAGCCTTTGGTCAGGGTAGTGACGGCCTTGTAGAATGAGACAGGAAGTATTGCCTTGGAGAGGCAATTATATTTCTTATAAGAGTTTGAGAACTGTTATGTCTTCTTTAAATATTTGGTAGAATTATTAGTATAATCACCTGGTCCTGGGTTTTAAGTTTTGATAGGTTTTTGATGACTCTTTAAATTTTCTTACTGTTGACTAATCTATTTAGATTTTCCAGGTCTTCATGGTTTAGTCTAGGAAGGTTATATATTTCTAAGAATTTATCTATTTTTTTCTAGGCTATTGAATAGGTGGCATATATAATATGTTACAGTGTTCCTGTATAATCCTTTGTATTTCTGTGGGGTCCATTGTAATTTCTCTTTCATTTCTGATTTTGTTTGAGCCCCCCTCCCCCCCACTGTCAATTTTTAAAATGTTTTCAAAGAGCCAATTCTTTGTTGCATTCGTTTTTTTTTATTGTCTTTTGGTTTTCTATTTCATTAATTCTGATCTAATTTTTATTATTTTCTTCCTTCTACTGAGTTTGGGTTTTGTTCTTTTTTTCTAGTTCTTTATGGTGAAATGTTATTTATTTGACATTTTTCTTGTTTCTGAGGTAGGCCTGTAATGTTAGAAATTTCTCTCTTATAACCATTTTGTATGTATTCCCTAAATTTTTTAAAAAAATATATTTTATTGATTTTCCACAGAAAGAAGGGAGAAGGATAGAGAGAGAAACATCGACCAGCTGCCTCCTGCACACCCCCTACCGGGGATGTGCCCACAATCAATGTACATGCCCTTGACCGGAATCAAACCTGGGATCTTGCAGTCCGCAGACTGACGCTCTATCCACTGAGCCAAACAGGTTTTGGCATATTCCCTAAATTTTGATATCATATTATTCTCACTTGTATCTATGCATTTTTAAAATTTCTTCTTTTATTTCTTCTCTGACCCAGTCATTGTTTAGTAACATGTTATTTAATCACCGCATATTTATGTGTGTTTTTTTCCTGCTTTCTTTGTGCAATTTCCAATTTCAAAGCATTGTGGTTGGAGAATATACTTGGTAAATGATTTCAATTTTGAATTTATTGAGGCTAGTTCTGTGTCCCAACATATGGTCTATCTTTGAGATTGCTTCATATGCTCTAAAGAATGTATAGTCTGGTGTTTTGGGATGAAAATTTTGTAAATATCAATTATGTGCAATTGGTCTAATATGTCCTTCAAGGGGAGTATTAATGGCTTATTGATTTTCTGTTTGGATGATCTATCTATAGATGTCAATGGTTAATTTAGGTTCACTACTATAATTGTATTTTTGTCAATTTCTGCCTTTAGTTCTTTTATTAGTTGTTTTTTATATTTCGGTACTCCTTGATTGGTGCATATATGTTGTTATGTCCCCTTATCATTATAAAATGCCCATCTTTGTCTCATTATCTTTTTTAGCTTGAAATATATTTTGTCTGATATGATGGCTATATCCGCTTTTCTCTGATGCCATTTGCTTTGGAACAAGCATGTCAAATTGCAGCTGCAGCTGGTGGGCCGCATGCCTCATTGCTTTGGAGTATCATTTTCCATCCTCTCCCTTTGAGTCTGTTTGTCCTTGCAGCTGAGATGTGTCTCCTGAAGGCAGCATACAGCTGGATTTTGTAATCCAATTTGCCACTGTGTGTGTGTGTGTGTGTGTGTGTGTGTGTGTGTGTGTTTATTAATCTTCACCAGAGGATATTTTTTCCATTGCTTTCAGAGAGAATGAAAAGGAGGGAGGAAGGGGAGGGAAACATCGATGTGAGAGAGATACATCAATTTGTGGCTTCCCACATGTGCCCTGACTGGGGCCAGGGATGAAACCTGCAACCCAAGTATATGCCTAATCAGGAATTGAACCTGCAACCTTTCAGTGCCTGGGATGACACTCTAACTATTGAGCAACAGCATCTAGGACAAGATGGACCTTTAAAAAAAATGACAAAAGACATAACAGCCAAAATGAAACAGAGAAGACAATGGAATATGCTGAGAGAAAAAGCCTGACAATGTAGAATTCTATATTCAGCAAAAATCACCTTACAAGACTGGGGTCAAAATCCAGTGTTTTCAGATAAACAAAACTAAGAAAGCTTTCTACCAACATCCTCTCACTAAATAAACTTCTGAATAATGTATTTTAGGAAGAAGAAAACTAATCTAAGAAACAAACTATTCTGAGATGTAAGAAAGAATATGTTAAAAGATTAACTGAGGCATATTTTTTAGTTTTTTGTATTTTTTTTAAGCAAAAAGCAATTCAAATTGGGCAGTATCCAATATAGCAGACAGATAGGAGCTCTAATGAGCTGTATAAAAAAAGGATTTTATAGGCAGAAGAGAGCAGAAACAAGGAAATTAAATGAGGCAAAAAAGCACCTGGTTATTGGAAGGAGGCCTATTAGGCAGATGACATAACTAGTGCTAATCAGGTGACTCCTACATGGCTGATTTAAGACTCCATTTCTGCAAGAGCTGAAATTGTACATTAGACTTTGTTTGGTAACATGGGGCTTAGTATAAGCAATTCCATTTTGGGCTAGTTGTCTTGATTTTAACAATTATTAAGCAAAGAAATTGGTCAATTGCAGGTAAATAAAAATAAACAACTATATATAAATAGTATTTAATTTGGAATGGATAAAAATAATGACATAAAATGACACAATTATATCTAATGATATTAGATAATAGCATATAAACCAAAGGGGAAATAATTAGATTAAAGCATTAGAGCTTGCATTTGGGGGGAAGAAATGTAGGTATGCTGATTAAATATATTTTTTAATGTTAAATATCTAGAGTGAAAGTTCAAGGGTAACCACTCAAAAAATATATAAACTTTAAACAACTAAAGGGCAAAAAATGAAATGGGGATAAAGTTCCATTCTACTAATGGAATTCTAAGCCTCCTGTTTGGCAAGAAACTTGGTATTGGCTCAACTTTTTACAAAGTGACTATTTAGACTGATAAGAACTTCTGTGACTACAGAAACCATGTAGATAAGACTGCTTGGCACTAAGAAGCATCTGGCTGATGGGAAACAGATAACTGCATTCTGCATGACATCAAATTCATGGGTTCTACTAAAACTTGAGGAAAATCTCATCAGAGAGTCCTTCTTCTTCTGCAGGCATCAGTTTATATTGGTCTGTCAAAGGCAACACAGCCATTATGGAAGTGTGGGCTTAAGTGTGAGGGACCACCAAGTTCACCTTCATATAGCCTGCGATATTCCCCAATGTTTTAAAATATATATATATATATATATATATATATATATATATATATATATATATTTTATTGATTTTTTACAGAGAGGAAGGGAGAGGGATAGAGAGCTAGAAACATTGATGAGAGAGGAACATCGACCAGCTGCCTCCTGCACACCTCCCACTGGGGATGTGCCTGCAACCAATACACATGCCCTTGACCGGAATCCAACCTGGGACCTCTCAGTCCACAGGCATTGCTTTATCCACTGAGCCAAACTGGTTAGGGCCCCCAATGTTTTTAATACACTGGCAATATTTCCTCTATCACAAGTCTAAAGGATAAAGGTGTAACTGATATAGTACCTTATATCCACAGAGAATATAATACATCTCTAATCTTATCATTATGATCTTCCAAAAAAGGGGATTTTAATGTCCTTGGCAATAAATGCAAAAAAGGAAGTAAAACATTTAATCTAAAATTTATAATATCTCACCAGACAATGAAATAAAACAAAAATATCAGAGATATAAAAGAAGAAAAAAGGAAGGACAATTAAAGGAGTAAGTTGATTTAGGAGTTCCAATATTCAACAGAAAATTTTCAAGGAGGGATTAAAGCAAATGAGAGGCTGGATGTAATGTTTAGCATGGTGACTGTCGTTAATGATACTGTATGGTATAGTAGAGAGTAGATAGGGAGTAGATCTTAAATGTTCTCACTATACCAACAGCATGGTAACTATGTGAGGTGAAGGATGTTTTAACCTTATTGTGGTCATCATTTTGCAATGTATACATGTATTTTTTAAATATACTTTATTGATTTTTTTTTACAGAGAGGAAGGGAGAGGAATAGAGAGTCAAAAACATCAATGAGAGAGAAACATCAGCTGCCTCCTGCATGCTCCTCACTGGGGATGTGCAGGTAACCAAGGTACATACCCTTGACTGGAATTGAACCTGGGACCTTTCAGTTCCCAGGCCGATGCTCTATCCACTGAGCCAAACTGGTTAGGGCTATATACATGTATGAAGTCATCACACTGTACACCTTAAACTTACTCAATGTTACATGTCAATTACTGGGGAGATTTTAAAAAAGAAGACAGTAAGGCATAAATAAAAATCAAGAGCAACATTAAATTCAGGTAAGACGAAAATACAAAAGTAAAAGTAAGTAATTAAATAAACAAAACAGATCTAGAGGGTTTTATTGGAAAATTCTACCAACATCTACCTTGTTTCCCCGAAAATAAGACAGTGTCTTATATTAATTTTTGCTCCCAAAGATGAGCTAGGTCTTATTTTCAGGGGATGTCTTATTTTTCCATGAAGAAGAATATGGTACACATTTATTGTTAAATGAAAATAAAGGACATTTATTACCTGTATACGGTACGGTAGTACGGTAGTTGTCAACACAAACCAGACAAACTGAATCCTACAGTATCAAGAATTTACTCATTTATTCAATGACAATCATGTCATCATCTTCTGGAACATCATCATAACAATCCAATTCCTGAATTTCCTGGTGAATTTCTTGTGACTCCATTTCTTTCAGAATCAGTGGACCAAATCTCTCATGTTTAGCAATAGCACTGTCTTTAAATGAGTACTTCTTGTCAAGGTAGCCTGCTCACAGTGCATTTGCAATGCAACTGTCAGTGATTTTCTCCCATGAATTCTTCACCCAAGTCACAAATTCTTGTGGTTTAGGTTTCACAAAGTTTCCAGGCTGATTTCTCTCCATTCACGCAGCAGTGACGTCAGGACTCTGAGTAACGTCACTGGTTGCTAGGGGCCAGTCGGGGCGGCCCTAGCGACCAGTTTATGGTAAATTAATTTTCATTCTGAGACAGAGCCTGGGGGCCTTATTTTCGGGGGGATGCCTTATATTTCACTCAGAAGGAAACCTGTGAGTAGGTCTTATTTTCGGGGAAACACGGTAAAACACACACACGATACGGGTGGGACAGCCCTACCTTTTCTGCTGCAGCGCCTCATCCAGGACATCCTGCTTGTCCTGCAGCATCCGTTGGAGGTGCCGCATCTCCTGCTGGTACTGAGCTGTCTTGCTAGCGAAGTTCTCCTGCTGTTCTGTCAGACAGTGACCAATGTCATCCAGCTTCAGTGCAGCCAACTTCTTGTACCCCTGGTGGAGGGGGAGGACGCTGTGAGTGAGGGAGGCTGCTTGCTGCCCAGGCCGAGGCCTCAAGGGTGCATTCCCGACCTACCTCCGCGTGCTGTCAGAGACCAAGGAGTTGAGTAAGCCCTGGAAAGGTCTGATATGGAAGGGCAAGTCTGGATCATAAAATCATATAAAGTAACAAAAAATTTCAAGTATAATAAAACCAAATTTCTAATTTATATCATGCTGTAAATTATTTTTATATGTTATAAATAAAATTAAAACAGAAGGTTCTGGCTACTCTGAGATGACTGAGATAAAAGACTAATTCATTTATTTTCTTTCTTACATTTAAAAAAACATTTTTATTGATTTTAAATAGGAAGGGAGAGAGAGATGAGAGGGAATCATTGACTGGCTGCCTCCTGCACGCCCCCAACTGGGGATCAAGCCTGCAACCCAAGCATGTGACCTTGACCAGAATCGAACCCGAGACCCTTCAGTTCACAGGCTGATGCTCTATCCATTGAGCAAAACAAGCTAGGGCTCCCTTTTACATTTTTGTTGCATAGTATTTAAGGTTATGAATTTCCTTCTGAGCATTTCTAAAACTTTGTCACAAATAGTCTGACTAATAGTATAGTTTACCTAGATGAAATTCTCTTTGGAAGTTATGACATTCTGGTAGCCAATCCAAGATGGCAGCATAGGAGGACTCTAAGCTCACCCCCTCTGAAGAACACATTAAATTTACACCTATAAATACAGCCCTTCCTCTGGGAGACATCTAAGTACCAGCTGAAACAGCTTCTGCACAAACAGAAAGGAAGACTGTACAGAGAAGGCTGGGAGCTGTGAGTGCCCTGTTGGTGTTGAGGGAATGGTCCCGAATGGAGGAACTGGTGAGCACCACTGTTTACAATTCTCCTGCACTTGGATGGGACAGGCGCTTTACCCCAGTTTTCTGGCCGAGCTGCAGAACTAGATCCAGCAGGAGGACAGCACCCCAGCCTATGTAAATGGGCCCCTTCACCTGGAGATGGACCTGGTGGGTGTGGCAGGGTGCAGCAGCACACACCTGCTGAGCTGCACGTGGGACACCCCCTGCCCAGGGTGTGGAACCAGCAAAATGCTGTGCCCGTATGCAAGGCTGTCCTATTGAGAGAAAGTGCACAAATAGTGGGGAGCAGCTGCATGCGCATGTGAGGCTGCTGTGCTCAGAGAAAGTGTGGGGACACTGGGGCACTGCAATCCACGCACTCAGAGTAGCCTGTCCAGATCAGGTTCAGGCAACAGATAATTAAAGTAACAGGGCACATTGCACACATACTGGGCAGTGCAACCCACCCAGGATAGCCCCACCCAGAGCAAAAGGGCAAGGAAACACTAGGTTGCCCTGCCCGGAACCCACTCCTTTTGCCGTGTGTCTTACCCGACTATAACTGCCCTACCAGAAACATCTGGCACACAGAATGAGAAAAAGCTATTTCATCAAACTCATAGGAACAAACACAGAAAGTCAAACAAAATGGGGAGCAGAAGAATATGTTCCAAATGAAGAAACAATTAAAAAAATCCAGAGAAAAACTCTAATGAAATGGAGATAACTCATTTGTCTGAAAAGAATTCAAAGAAATGGTTGTAAGGATGCTCAATAAGCTTGAGAGTAGAACAGAGAACTCGGAGAACATTTCTAACAAAGGGTTAGAAATGTAATAAAGAACCAATAAGAAATAAAAAATACAATAACTGAAATGAAGACTATGTTAGAAGGAACAGAAATCAGATTAGTTAATACAGAAGAATGGATTGGCAACCCAGAAGACAGAATAGTGGAAATCACTCAATAGAACAGCAAAATGAAAAAAATAATTTTATTTTATTATTATTTTTTAAAAATATATTTTTCTTCATTTCAGAGAGGGAGGGAAAGGAAAAGAGAGAAAGAAACATCAATGATGAGAGAAAATCATCGATTGGTTGTCTTCTGCAGGCCCTACATTGGGGACCAAGCCCGAAACCCAGGCATATGTCCTGAATGAGGATTGAACCATGACCTCCTGGTTCACAGGTTGATGTTCAACCACTGAACCATCCCAGCCAGGCTGAAAAAAGAATTAAAAAAAGAAGAAGAGGATAAGAGATTTCTGGGACATTAAATGCCCTAACCTCCACATTACAGGGATTCCAGTGGGAGAAGAGTGAAAGAAAGAGGCAGAAAGTATTTTTGAATAAATAATGACTGAAAACGTCCCTAATCTGGGAAAGAAAACACATTCAGGTCCAGGAAGCACAGAGCTCCAAACAAGATGAACCCACTGAGGCCTAAACCAAGACACACTGTAATTAAAATGGCAAAGGTTAAGAATAAAACGAAAGAGACAAGGCAAGAAGGAAACAAGCCAGATACAAGGGAAATCCCATGAAGTTATCAGCTGATTTCTCAGAAGCAAGTTTACAGGCCAGAGGGAGTGGCAGAAAATATTTATAGTGCTGAAAGAAAAGAATCAATGACCTAGAATACTGTATTTGGCCAGGTTATCATTCTGAACTGAAGGAGGGATAAAGAGTTTCCCAGCAAAGACTAAGGAGTTCACCACCATTAAACCAGCTTTACAAGAAATGTCAAAGGTCTTCATTTGCAGGAAAGAAACTGTATAACCGGAAATAAGGAAATACAGGAAAGAAAAATTCTCACTGGGAAAGGCGAATATACAATAAACACGGTAAATCAATCACTTAAAAGGCTAATATGAAGGTTAAAAGACAATGTAGCAAAATCAACTATAATAGTCAAGGGATACAAAAGAAAAGAAAAACATGATGTCCAAAACAGAGTGGAGAGGGGAGTAAAACTGTAGTGCATTTTAGATGCATTTAAACACATATCAGCTTAATATACTGTCGTGTATATACTAGAGGCCTGGTGCACGACATTCGTACATGGGGGGGGGGGGAGGTTGTCCCTCAGCCTGGCCAGCGCCCTCTCACAGCCTAGGACCCCTCGCTCCTTACCGCCCACCTGCAGTGGAGGCAGGAGAGGCTCCCTCCACCACTGTGGGCTTGCCAGTGTGAGCCTGGCCTCTGGCCGAGCGGTGCTCTCCCTGTGGGAGTGCACTGACCACCAGGAGCCAGCTCCTAGGTTGAGTGTCTGCCCTCTGGTGGTCCATGCATGTCATGACCAGTTCTACTGTTCAGTTGATTTGCATGTTAGGGTTTTATTAAAAAGGACGAGTAGCCCGGTGCATGAAATTCATACACAGGAGAGGGGGGTGTCCCTCAGCCCAGCCTGCACACTCTCCAATCTGGGACCCCTTGAAGGATGGCCTACTGCTGGTTTACAGGGATTGGGCCTAAACCGGCAGTCAGACATCCCTCTCGCAATCCGGGATTGCTGGCTTCTAATTGCTCATCCACCTGCCTGCCTGTCTGATTGCCCCAACTGCCCCCCCCCCCCCCCCCCGTGCTGGCCTGCTTGCCCCTAATTGCCCCCCTGCTGGCCTGCTCACTTCCAACTCCCTCCCCCCACCTTGCTGGCCTGCTAGTCCCCACCTTCCCTCCCCACTGGCCTGCTTGCCCCCAACTGCCCCCCCCCCGCTGTCCTATCACCTCCAACTGACCACCACTGATGGCCTGCTTGCCCCAACTGGCCCCCCTGCTGGTCTGCTTACCCCGAACGGCCCCGCCCCCCACCAGCCTGATCACCCACAACTGCCGTCCTATCCTGGCCTGATCACCCAAACTGCCCTCCTCTCTTGGCCTCTAACTGCCTCTACCTTGGCCCTGCCACCATGGCTTTGTCTAGAACAGTGTTTCCCAAAGTGTGGTATGCGTACGCGTACCCCCAGGGGTACTGGAAGAGTTTGGTGGGGACATGCACTGCACCATGCTTAGCGGCGCCTAATTCTACGTTCTCATGAGTCAAGTCAATTTCATCCTTCTCATTGATCCAAATAAATGTTATTTATAATATAACTTATTTATATTTTATTATGAATAATTTTATTTTTTGTTTATTATTATTTTCTGTATGTACCAAAAAAATAAAAAATAAATATATTTTGATTGTTATTAAAATACATCCTTTTTTTTTGACGAGGGGTACTCAGTGTTATGAAAATTATAGTAGGGGTACACATATGTCAAAAGTTTGGGAAACACTGGTCTAGAAGAACGTCTGAAAGGTCTCCTAGAAGGTCTCCCAGTCTAATTAGCATATTACCTTTTTATTAGCATAGATAGAGGCCTGGTGCACGGGTGGGGGCCAGATGGTTTCCCCTGAAGGGTGTCCCAGATCAGGGTGGGGGTCCCACTAGGGGGCCTGGCAGCCTGGGTGAGGGGCTGAGAGCCATTTTCAGGCTGGCCACACCCCTTTTAGGGTGGAAGTCCCCGTTGGGATGCCTAGCCAGCCTGGGTGAGGGGCAGATGGCTGTTTCAGGCTGGCCACCCCCCTCCTCCCCCCCCGCCGGCAACCCAAGCTCCCAGCCCCTTCTTTTTTCTTCTTTTTTTTTCAGCACTTCCTTGAGCGGAGGCCAGGGCTGGCTGAAGCAGGTATCTGGGATTTATTTATCTTCTATAATTGAAACTTTGTAGCCTTGAGTGGAGGCCAAGGCCAGCCAGGGCAAATAGGAAGCTTAGCTTCCTCCACTGTTAGGGGGAAACCCAAGCCTCCTGCTCGCTCCAGCTCCATGGCAGCTGCCATCTTAGTTGGGTTAATATGCATACTCGCTTCTGATTGGCTGGTGGGTGTAGTGGAATGATGGTCAATTTGCATGTTTCTCTTTTATTAGTGTAGATATATATAGGTATTTCATACACTCACACACACATACACACACACACACACACACACACATATATATATATATATATATATATATATATATATATATACACACACACACACACACACACACACACACCTCATGGTAACCACAAACCAAAAAACTACAAAAAATATATAAAAAACAAAAAGAAAGGTATTCAATCAAAACGCAAAAGAAAAGAAAATCAACAGAAAAGAGATCAAGAAACAGAATTACAACAACAAAAAAAGAACAAAATGGAAGTAAGCACATACCTATCAATGATTTGAAATGTAAATGGACTAAAGTGTTCCTATAAAAAAATATAGGGTGAAAAAAAATATAGGGTGGCAGAATGAATAGATAAAAAAGCAAGACCCACCTATATGCTGCCTACAGGAGACTCATTTTAGTTTGGTCCTCATATTTTGTTTGTTGGGAGTTTTTATTACTGCTTAAATTTCATTGCTAGTAATTGGCCTTTTTAAAAAAAAATTTAGTCTTAAAATGCTGTTTATTTCTTGGAATTTATCTGTTTCTTCTAGATTATCCAGTTTATTGGCATATAATTATACATATACATATTCTTTAATTATCCTTTGTATTTCTATGATGTCAATTATAATCTCTCCTCTTTCATTTCTGATTTTACTTACTTGGTTTTGCTCTCTTTTTAAAAAATATATTTTTTATTGATTTCAGAGAGGAAGGGAAAAGGGGAGACAGAAACATCAATAATGAGAATCATTGATCGGTTGCTTCCTGCATACCCCACATTAGGGATCAAGCCTGCAACCCAGGCATGTGCCCTGACTAGGAATTGAATCATGACCTCCTGGTTCATAGGTTGGCGCTCAACCATTGAGCCATGCTGCCGGGCTGTCTTTTTTCTTGATGCTATATGTTTGCCAATCTTGTTTATCCTTTCAAAGAACCAACTCTTAGTTTCATTGATCTTTTCTATTATTTTTAAAGTCTCTATTTTGTTTATTCTACTCGGATCTTTATTTCCTTCCTTTTACTTACTTTGTTGTTTTTTTGTTTGTTTGTTTGTTTTTTGTTATTTCATCATTTAGGTGTAAAGTTAGATTATTTTTTTGCAAATTTTCCTGCTTCCTGTGGTAGGTCTGTTTAGTTATGAACTTTCCCTTTAGAATTGCTTTTGCGGAATCCCATATTTTTTTTTTTAATCCTCATCCAAGGAGATTATTTCCCATTGGTTTTTAGGGAAAGTGAAAGAGAGAGGGAAAGACAGAGAAAAACATCAAGGTGAGAGACACACATCAATTGGTTGCCTTCTGCAGGAGCTCGACCAGGTTCTGGGCCCAGGGAGGAGCCTACAACCAAGGTATGTGTCCTTTGCTGTAATCAAACCCAGGACTCCGGTCCACAGGCCAATGCTCTATCCACTGAGCCAGACAAGCTAGGGCTGAGCATATTTTTATCCACTGATTTGGCGTCTTGCTTTGTGTCTAGTTGTAGCCTTTCCATTCCGCCAGCTTTCCTGTGGGTCTGGTACGATCCCTTTCAATTTTAGCTGTTGTTTTTTTCCAAATTGTTGATGAGGTGGCAGCTTAGGAGACTACCGAGGCCGCCATCTTCTCCTCCTTATTTCTTACTTCTGGTTCCATCATCCTTCTTCCCATCTTTCTCTTACCCTCCCTCCCTCCCCACATTCCTTCTTTCTTTTATCTTTATCACTGCCCACCATCCCCACCTTAATTTTTTCTTCACTTCCTCTCCCGGACCTGCTTTGCTCCCTCCCCCAGCTCTGTAGCCTTTTAAAAAACAAACAAGAGAAGATCCAAAACTGCTGCCTTGCACAGCAATTTCAAAACTGCAACTAAAAGACAAAATGTCTATCACCTAGAACCATGGGAAAGCTGGTTGAGTGGAAGTTCTACAACTAGAAGGGAGTGGCAAGAAATATTCAGTGATGAACAGCAAGAACCTACAACCAAGATTACTCTACCCAGCAAAGCTATCATTCAGATTTGAAGGTCAGATAAAGAGCTTCACAGACAAGAAAAAGCTAAAAGAGTTCATCACCACCAAAGCAGGATTGCATGAAATGCTGAAGGGTATTCTTTAAGAAGAGGAAAAAAGAATAAAAAGGTAAAGATAAAAATTATGAACAAAATGACATCAAATACATACCTACCAACAAGTAAATCTAAAAATCAAGTGAATAAAAAATCTGAAGAACAGAATGGACTGGTGAATATAATAGAATCAAGGACATAGAAAGGGAGTGGACTGACAATTCTCAGGGGGGAAGGAGGTCTGAGGTTGTGCGGGAAGAGATTCGACAAAAATCTTACACCTATGGATGAAGACAGTGGTGGGGGGTAAGGGCATGGGGTGGGGTGGGGAGTCAGGTGGAAGGGAGCTATGGGGGGAAAAAGAGGAACACCTGTAATAATCTGAACAATGAAGATTTATTTACAAAAGATATTTACCACATCTGCATTGTATCTTATTGTGCAGATGAGCTTCAGTTTATTCAATGAGTAGAGAGATGCTACCTCTGGAGAGGTGCCATTTCAGCCAGCAAAACCATGTGCTGCTTTAATCTCTGGGTGAGCAGCATTATACACATGCGAGATGTATCTTCCTGTGGAAATCTGTACCATGACAGCCTCTGTTCCCATTTGAAAAAGTAATCTTTAAGGCTAAATTATCACTTACCTTGACTTTTTCCTCTAACCTTCCCATGCGAATATTGCCTTTTATAATTTTGTTGAGAACTCCATGTTTCTCATTTTCTAAACATTTGGCCTAAGGAGAAAGGTGAAAATAAAAATAATGGGCTCTCAGTTTTATAGAAAAATTAAAAGAATAAAAAATTCTTCTGCAAAGATTATTATTACTCTCAAATGATCTCCATTCTGCCACTTGTTTTGGCCCAAACTCTCCTGCCCCTACCTGGATTCCCACTCCCTGTGTGAGGGGCTGTGGGCAAAACTTGGCCAACAACTGAGGAGGGGCAAGAGCGGAACAGTATGCTGGGTGTCCGCCATGGGCACAAACAGATCTGTGCTCCCAGGACCAGGGAATGGGAGAGGCTGCAAGGGTTCTAATACATTTCTCTATCTTTATGGGATATGCCACTCTTTCAATCATATCCAAGGAGTAAGTGCCAAGATACAAATAAACTTTAACTTGAATTATCTGAATAATTACAAAATTAAGGAGAACTTAATATGGGTGCACAATACTTTTCTTTTTTAAAAAAATATATTTTATTGATATTTTACAGAGAGGAAGGGAGAGAGATAGAGAGCTAGAAATGTCAATGAGAGAGAAACATCGACCAGCTGCCTCTTGCACACCCCCTAATAGGGATGTGCCCGCAACCAATGTACATGCCCTTGACCGGAATCGAACCCGGGACCTTTCAGTCCGCAGACCAACGCTCTACCACTGAGCCAAACCGGTTTCGGCAGTTTATGTTTTTCAATAAGCCCTCTGTTTGCCTCTTGATATACCAGTGGGTAAGCCCAGGAGGCAGAGCAGAAGGGGAAACAGGGAAGCAACTAATTGATGTTTCTCTCTCTCATCAATGTTTTCCTCTCCTTTTCCCTTTATCTCTCTAAAACAAAATTTAAATTTTTTAAAAAAGATCAACATTTTCCTCCAAGATTTGGATACTATTTATATTTCTTCTTATATATGCATAGCTAAAACCTCTGTGCATTTGGAGGAACTTAGTATCTTTCTAGCACACTGGAGTTAGCCTGTGACTGACTCTCTACACTTCATTCACCTGGAGGAGGGCCAAGTTTCTTCCAACTTTGCCCATTTCTGACTCTCTCAGAAAGTCCTCAAGTCTCTTCTGTAATGACATCGATTAAACTGTTTATAAAGTTTATAAAGAATATAAAGTTTCATGTGTGTGTGTGTGTGTAATACACCTGATAAACTCCATTAGTTTACCTTTTATTTATTTATTTATTTATTAAAATATTTTTTATTATATTTTATTGATTTTTCACAGAGAGGAAGGGAGAGGGATAGACAGCCAGAAACATCGATGGGAGAGAAATATCAGCTGCCTCCTACACACCCCCTACTGGGGATGTGCCCACAACAAATGTACATGCCCTTGACCGAAATCAAACCTGAGACTCTTCAGTCCGCAGGCTGACGCTCTATCTACTGAGCCAAACCGGTATCGGCTAGTTTACCTTTTAAAATATAATCCATCTGACCCTACACTACCAATATTGCTTAAATAAGCAATGAGTTCAATGTAGAAAAATCATAAAATGCAGATAAATAAAATGATTTTAAAATTTTTCTTATAATTTTACCACGATTTAAAAACATCTCTTGTAATGCACCACTTGAATATCTAATTCACTATAACATTTGGCAGTAATCCCAATCAGACTTTTCTCAATGCATAAAGCTTGGCATAGCATCTACTTTATTTCACTGTACAATCTATTGTAGACATCTTTTAAAATAATTGCGGAGATACCGAGGATCGTGTCCGTGGCACACTCTGCGGCTGCACAGAGCTTCACTGGGACCACCAACAACTTACTCCCTTCCCTTCCGAGGACCAGCGTTGTTAGGAACAACGGGGAGGAATGTCTCTGCCCTTTAAACTGTGTCCTTACTTAACCTTCTATGAGTCTTATGCTTCTTCAAACAAGGAATATATTAAGTCAGTTTTACAGAGAGAATATAAAGTTTCAGGTGTGTGTGTGTGTGTAATACACCTGATAATTATTGTTCCTATTTAGTTGAATGGACTAACTCCATTCGTTTACCTTTTAAAATACAATTTGCCATTATTTAAAAGCTTGAGTTATTTGTTTTTTAAAAATGTTTTTCCCCCATGATTGAAAGATAAAATTTTGGAGAATTTGAAATTTTACTGTTGAAATTTTTAAAAATGAAGCTGTTTATGGCTAATTTTGTAAAACAAGCAAAAAAATTACTCCTGAAATTATGTTTGCATAACTTACAGGATACTGGAAGCAACTGAGGAGACTTACCAAATACATAAGATTGTCACGTTCCTGAGTTATATTCTCCGCCAGGCCAACAAGATTTGCCAGGTACTTATGAGCAGACATTTCATTCTCCATGGCTTTTTCAACCTGCTTTTTGAGGACGTCAACTTTTTTTTGAGATCTCCTAAAGAGTCCCCCCCAAATGGTGGAATAAAAAAACTCATTAACATGGATGGCTAGAGCATAATGAATATCTGTATTATAAAAACACCAAGTTATTCTTCAGCAATCTAAATCTGTAAGTTCCAAGGAGAGAAATGGTAACTGAATTTAATTTTAAAGTCAACGTAACTATTGACTAAGAGTCAAACCAATGGAAATCAGAAAATGCTTTGACACAATTAATAAGCTAATAATATTTTATTCTATTAATTTTTAGGTTCGTGTTCTAAAAGTTACTTTTGAAAAGGAGTTCAGTATCCCAAAGTAGACTTTTAGGAAAAGGTTAGGAAAGAACTTCTATAAGTTTCAGAGTCTTAGAATCATAACTCTCAACAATATGTGAACTATAGGCTAGAAAAATGCTGGTAAATAAAGCTTTTACTATACTTATATTCTTTTCTATCGAAGAAGAAAGGATAGTTTTCAGCTGTCTTGTTTTAACAACTAAAAAGCTGAAGAAAAATATACATAAAGACCTATTTATTTTCTGCGCCCTTTCGAGTTCAGCTTCCAGCGCTTTGTTTTTAGCTGTCAAGTTGTTCTTCTCCAACAGCAAACTCTTCTTCTGCACTTGCAGGACCCCCAACTTTTCCATCAGCTCTTCCATTTCAGCACTTTCTTTCTCTTCTTCCTTCTGCAACCGGCTAATGGACAAAAACAGCACAGGCTTGTATCCAGTACACAGAGGCTACAATGAAGCAGCCATTTGATAATCAGCCCAACACTCCTGCCCTGGTGGGTCATGTGGAAGGCCTCTGCACAGCATCTCCCCCACCCCCCGTCCTTGGAGGACCTGGGGTGGAGCCTAGAGGACAGGAGAGAGTGCAGCTGGGCACATAATTCTTCTTTTAAAACCAATTTTTAAAAGTATATTTTTATTGATTTTAGAAAGGGGAGGTTAGGGGAGGGGAGGGGAGTGAAAGGGAGGGGAGGGGAGGAGAGGATAGAAACATCAATGATGAGAGCACATCATTGGTCAGCTGCCTCTTGCACACCAGGGATTGAGCCCACAACCCAGGCATGTGCCCTGGCTGGGAATTGAGCCGTGACCTCCTGGCTCATAGGTTGACGCTCAATCACTGATCCATGCCAGTCAGTCAGGCTGTGACATGACCTCCTGGCTCATAGGTTGATGCTCAACCACTGAGCCATGCCAGTCAGGCTGTGACATTATTTTTAATGGCTGTGTTGTATTCCATTTTATGGTTGCATCCTTTCATTTAACCAGTTCCTTATTGCTCCATCTCTAGGCATCAGTTCTACCACTTTAAATTAACTTTGGTTCTAACATTAATAAAGGCTGGAACAGTAGAGAAAAATATCATATACACAAAGTGAAGAGGGTAGCCCTCACAGACAGCCCTCTTCTACTTTAATAAACTATTTACCACTCTCAGACTCAGAGACCTCTTTTCATGCAGCTACAGTGACTCAGAAAGAGACTCAGAAAAAGATGGAACAAAGATTTAAAAAGAAAGAAAAAAACCAACCTCTCCCCATTCAGCCTATAACAACATGCATTGGGGTGCATTAACCCTGAAAAGGCATTAGTACATACTTCTGTAACTCATTTACAATCGTAGTATGAATTTTCATTGCTATTTTGCTCTCCAACTGTCTTTTCAGTTCTTGGCATTCGGTACATAAATTCTCCAGCTGCTCTTTGCTTTTAGTTAGCTCCTTTTCTTGGCTCTGCGTTTTAGTCTCCAGAAGCATTAGTTGTTTAGTCAGCTTAGAAACTGAAAAACAAAAGGGATGGACAAAGACTTGGTACAGGAAATTTAATATATGATTAATAATTACTAATGAGCCAGCTTATAAAAAGTAATATTTAAAAATATTTTGGAGATTTATAAATTAATACCAAACACCTTGTACTTAGAAATTACCGTCTCTATATTGAGCATTCACTAAATATAAACTCTCTTAGTGATGTTCAATATCTTGATATAATTGTTAAATATAAAATACTTAACAAGATATGGTTTTAGTCTTCAAGGATCTTTCTACAAACTGAACACTTGAGTCGCATGTAGGTATGAGAGCACACCTCAGGATGTCGGCCCTAAAACTCCAAGGTTTTCAGGGACATTCAATTTGCTCAAATGAAACCAAGGATCCTGATTTAATGTATGGTTTTGATTTAATATGGAACCCCAGCACTATTCCGTTTCATCACAGCATGCCACTTAATAAGCCTTCGCCCTTTCCTTTACTGGTCATTAACCCCCTAAAACAGCCAGAAACAACGGCCATGCCTGGACCAAGGGTCACAAGGTATGGGTTTCCATTAAGCTAAAGATAATATCACAGCCTGTGTTGTGTTTCAGCTCAAGTTCTAAAGCGGAATGAACTCTGGCCATGTCCCCATGAAACCATATGAGAGACTCAAAGCTGACCTCAAGACTTAAAATTATTATTTACCTCATGCTTTTTTAAAATGTATTTATTGATTTGAGAGAGAGAGAAACATCGATTTGATGTTCCACTTATTTATGCATTCATTGGTTGCTTCTTGTATGTGCCCTGACTGGAGATCAAACACACCACTTTGGCATATTGGGAGGACATCCTAACCAACCGAGCTACCCAAACAGGGCCCCTTCCCTCACTCTTGACCTTACTCATGATAACTTGTGATTTTGCTCTATACAACCCCTTGTCCATAAACTTTCAAGTTTGGGCTTTTGAGCATTAGCTTTCCCTTCTTCTGGGTGGCACCAATTATAATAAAACTAGAGGCCCAATGCACAAAATTTGTGCATGGGGGTGGGAATGGGTCCCTCAACTCAGCCTGTACCCTCTCACAATTTGGGACCCCTTGGGGGATGTCTGATTGCCAGTTTAGGCCAGATTGGGCCTAAACCGGAAGTCGGACATCCCTCTTGCAATCCCAGAAACCTTGCTCCTAACCACCTGCCTGCTCGTTCCTAACCACTTGGCTCACTGCTCCTTAGCACTACAGTAGAGGCTGCACTCACCAGCCGTGAACCCAGCTTCTGCCTGAGTGGTGCTCCTGCTGTGGGAGCATACTGACCACCAGGGGGAAGCTCCTACATTGAGTGTCTAGCCCAAGCGTGGGCAAACTACGGCCCGCAGGCCGTTCGGCTGTTCTATCCCGCCCGCAGAGCCGAAAGAGTGGGTTCTCTTGCTCTCCCCTCTGCTCCTTCACCAGCAGCCCAAGATGAGAGTGCCAGCATGGTCAGGTTGCTTTTGTTCTGGCCCTCTGGTCCAGTTTAAGAACCCATTGTGACCCCTTGAGTCAAAAAGTTTGCCCACCCCTGGTCTAGCTCCTGGTGGTCAGTGTACGTCATAGCGACCAGTCGTTCTGGTTATTCTGCCATACTGGTCACTGGACTTTTATATATATAGACTAGAAGCCTGGTACACGAAATTCATGCATGGGGGGTGTCCCTCAGACCAGCCTGAAACCTCTCAATCTAGGACATCCGACCGCCTGTGTAGGCCCAAACAGGATTGGGTGGTAGGACATCCCTCTCACAATCCAGGATTGCTGGCTCCCAGCTGCTTGCCTGCCTCTGCCTGATTGTCCTAACTGCTTCTGCCTGCCAGCCTGATCGATGCCTAACTGCTCCCCAGCTGGCCTGATTGCCCACAACTGCCCTCCCCTGCAGGTCTGGTCCCTCCAATTACCCTCCCCTGCAGAGCTGGTCCCCCCCAACTGCCCTCCCTGCTTGCCTGATCGCCCACAACTGCCCTCCCCTACAGGCCTAGTCACCCCCAACTACCCACAACTGCCCTCCCTTGCCAGCCATTTTGTGGCGGCCATCTGGGTCCACATGGGGGTGGCCATCTTGTGTCTTGAAGTGATGGTCAATTTGCATATTAATTTTTTATTAGATAGGATAGCCAATTTTTCTCAACTGTAATTCTCAGTAGACGAACTCTTTCTATTCAGTAACACAAACTAAGACCAAAATTTATTATTTTTCTTCCCTTTTCTCATTTTTTGTTTTATGTCCAGTATCTAAAGTAAATCATAAATACTTCATCCTATTTGACATCATAGTATGCAATGATAAGATACTTCCTGGGCATCTGTTGAAACTAGTACATAGAAGTATTATAGTATAAAACTTTAAATCTTTCTACTCTATAAAACCATTTTGTTGGTCAAAATAAATAGCTATTTCTGATAAATTGAAAAATAACATAGGCAGCTGACTGAATCAGATAGGCCAAAAGGTTGGCCCTGCCCACATAACCAGAAGAATGAAACCTAATCAGATCTGTTCTGTTAGTCAATAAGAAATTAATTTTCCCTGTCATCTCTAATCTTAAAAGCAAAGATAGGAGGCTCAACATCATTCACTCTCTCCCCTTTTAGACAAATAATGCCAGAGCAGGCGCACATACTTCTGTGCTGCACACAGACCAGGCTGTGGGACGTCCTGTGGAGGAAACTCGGCTGGATGCTGAGAGAGGCTCTCTCTTTCCAACATGTCCTGGCTACCAGAAACAAGTGAAGTGCTAGCCTCCATCAGCAGTAGCAGAGGCTATTGGTTTAACTCTTCCGTGTGTGGAAAGGGGAGGGTTCAATATCGGGGTACAGGAAGGGAAAAAAAAGGAAGGGTTATTTGGGCTGACGCAAGACAGCTTGTGTTTCGGCCTCCTGTTCTATATTGTTCTTCACTGGAAAAGAAAAATCAGTAAAACGAAAGGAAAAATGCCACTATCTTTTTGCTTATAAATTTGGTTTTAATGCAAATGGAAGAAATGACT
The DNA here is from genome assembly GCA_963924515.1 of Vespertilio murinus. Classification (NCBI taxonomy): domain Eukaryota; kingdom Metazoa; phylum Chordata; class Mammalia; order Chiroptera; family Vespertilionidae; genus Vespertilio; species Vespertilio murinus. The sequence goes on from OZ004716.1 coordinate 29,283,015, forward strand.
CTTAAACTGGCCCACATAAAGCCAGCTGTATGTACTAAGGCTCCTACGGGCGGGGAAGGACACTCGTGAAAGTATCTGATAGATTTAACCTCTGACAGCACTTCTGAAGGAAGGTCAAAGCACAGAGAAACTGTTTAGAGACCAACTAGCACCACTTCTTTACTCATTCAACAAATAGTCATATACAGATCCTTGTGTTGTCACCTACAATTGATTTATAAAATATACAGAATAATTAAAGCAACACTGGAACCTAAGAGGAAGCAATCAATGCATTATGGGTAATGGCTAGATATGTTGTAACATAAACAACTGCATTTCAGTAAGGAAAGTGTATGCTAAAAAACATGATCTTCTCTATGTTCCATTTCCATTCCAGAAAGAGGGGTGCAAGTGTAAAATGACAGAACAGAATCGCAGCATTGCCATCACTCTCGGGAAAGACAGCTCACCTTCCTGGAGACGCTCCTGGTGGGTGTCCTTGACTTTTTTTTGCTGAATCTCCAACTGCTCTAGCAACAACCTGTTTTCTTCTAAAACCAATTCCGCCTGAGTCTGAAGCTGATGCCTACAAGTGATTTATAAGATTAAATACTGCCATTCAGGTGCTCAGTGGTTAGAGACTGTCAGAGTCCAAAAGAAAGTAATGGATGTTGTAGAAACGAATATCTGGACATGTTTTTGTTTCGTTAATGCTCACCCAAGGATATTTCTTCCATTGGTTTTTAGAGAGAGTGGAAGGGAGAAAGGGAGGGAGTGGGGAGACATCGATCGATTGCCTCCTACTGCAGTTAGACATGTTTTAATGCTAAACATGTTATTAACACATTAACCCCACCATATGCATTAAATGGGGAGAAAAGACAGTATGAAGTTTAAATTATGATTTCTTAGTAACTTTTAAAATGTAAAATTTCAAATATATACAAAAGTAGTAAGAACAGAACAATTAACTCCCACATATATGCCACACCTAGCCTGAACACTCAGCTGCACAGACACACAGGGCAGGACAGGGCTGTGTCAAGTGCTCACTGTGCTAAAGCCCGTGAGCGAAGGAGGCTAAGAAAGAGCGGGACCCAACAGGTGTGGGGTGGGAAAAGCACTGTAGAAAAATACAACATCAGGAAATAAAAATGGGGACAGCAAATATAGTCCAGGTTTGAAAACCTATTTAGAACTTTTAAAGTAATCTTTAAAATACAAGTTTAGAATAAACTACGAGGGTTTCATTATACCTTATTAATTTCTTAGAAACTCTCGCTTAAAGTAATTTACTGTAAAAAAGGAAATATATTTGATGATTTAATAAAATTTATTCACATTATCTTTGTTTTTAGCTAGTAAAATACCAGAAACACCCCACTACTTGCCATTCCTCACTGGTAACAGGACCACTCTTGTGTAACTGTTGGTGCAATTCTTTATTTTCTTTCACCACTTCTTGGGCGCGCATCCTGAACATTCTCATTTCTTCCTGAAATAAAATTTATGTAAACAAATACACACATGTACGCACACCTATATTTCTTAGTTCTGCGGCTGTTGCTGTGGCTGAAATCAGAGGCCAACAGCTTTTTAGCGAGTCTCACAGTAGCAGCAGCCTGACACCAAGAGCTGCCCTGGAGGAGCTCAGCCTCCGGAGAAAACGGGAGATGAAAGCGATGCTGAGCACAAGGAACCTGAGCCTCAGGGTTTAAACATTCACATCCTACTTTCATCACATTTTTCTATAACTGCCAAATACTTGGAAAAATAAAAAGGTCATAAGAAAAGCAGAGATGCTTGTTAAACACTACACTTTTTCCTTTGTTTAAAGACTTTGAAGGATAAAATGGAGCTTTTTAGGTAAAAATAAGACCTTTCCAGGAGATTAGTGTGGGGGCTGGAGTCTCTTAGTTTGGCTCCATTAGCACCACAAGAGGGCCTCCGCTGCAGCCCGTACAGCTGTCAGTCATTGGCCCCAACTCCAGGACTGCCGCTTGGTCTTCGTTTTTGACTCCTAAGTCTGTGTGTGTGGCACTTACAAACGTGACTTCAGCTAACATCCCATCTTATTTTACATTAGTTTCAGGTGTGCATACTAGTGTGGCACTCCTGAGGGGCCGCCTCCATCTCAGCTCTCCTCAGCCAGCCCGGGGCCGGCGCTCGTGTCTTGTGCTCCTGATTCTCCAGTGGGAATCCTATTCTTTATTCTGGGATGCTTCTACATCTTCTTCTCCCAGCCAACAGATATTTATGCTTATACCTGTCAAACGGGAAACAATGCCAAGTAACTCCGCTACCTCCCACTTGCTGGCAGTCCATTGGCTCCTTTCCGAACAGGGGTCCGGCAAACTAAAGCCCGCAGGCCAGGTGCCTGGTTTGTAAATATAGTTTTTTAAAAATATATAATTTTTATTGGTCTCAGAGGAGGCCTGCTACCTTCCCCAAATGTCCCTTCTAGCAGTGGTGTTTGCATCTGCAGGCAATCAGAAAGAAGTGCGTTGCACTGCCTCCTTCTCTGCACCGGAGACCCAGCCCCTGTGGGCTGCCTGTCTGGGAACCTCCAGTGCGCACCACCTTGTCCCTTTGTAACTCCGCCTAACCCTGCCCACCCTCCTGCCCACCAGTCCCTCCCAACCTGCCTCCCCTCTTCCTTCCTTCCCTGCCTCCCGCCCTGCTGCCTTCCTTTCTCCTTTCCTTTAACACACATTTGAGTACCTATTAGATGTTTGCATAGGTATTCAAAGTTTAAAGTGGTCTTATTTTAAAATATATATATATTTTATTGATATTTTACAGAGAGGAAGGGAGGGGGATAGAGAACTAGAAAAGTCGATGAGAGAGAAACATCGACCAGCCGCCTCCCGCACACCCCCCACCGGGGATGTGCCCGCAACCAACGCACATGCCCTTGACCGGAATCAAACCCGGGACCCTTCAGACCACAGACCGACGCTCTACCACTGAGCCAAACTGGTTTCGGCTGGTCTTATTTTTAAATAAACCTTGTCTCCTCTGACATCTGCCAACCCACCTGAAGGGTGGAAATGAGCTCGTCTTTCTCTTTCATTCGGTCTTCATAAGCCAGCAATAAGGGTGACAGGTACTTTGTATCCACCTGAAGAATAACGGTTGGTAAAGAAGGTTAATATATTTCTTACATCTAAACACAATCAGCAAATTTTTAAAAAGATGATAAAATACATTTAATTTGGAATGGATCTGAATAGCTATTCAAATACAGCCCAGAAAATATGGGCCTGAAAATAAATAACTCTTACTTACCAACCAAGGTGGTACAGGGCCCTTTGACGGTAGGCCTTCAATATTTATACTCTAAGAACAAAACACATTTTGAAGACAAATTAAACTATACTTCTGAAATTTCAAGCCTTAAGATATTCTTAATCAACTATGCATCAGCAATCTATGCATCTATATGTGTAGAAAATGTTCTTTTGGAATGTTTGAGAATATTTGAGGTAAAATGCCTCTTTTCCTGTAATACTTCAGTGTATATTTCCTAAAAAGAAAAACCTTCACTTATGCAATCACACTGCCATAATAAAAATCAAGAACTCAACAGCGATATACTATGTTCTAATCTATAGAATGTATTCAACTTGCACCTATTTTCTATGAGTTCAACTTTTTTTTTTTTTTAATACCATGTAGTGTTTTGGGGAGTATAACTATTCACAGTTTCTTATGATCCTTAGTATTTTTGTGTTATTAGCTCTAATGCCTCCTCTTTATTTCTAATTTTGTTTGAATCATCTTTTTTCTTAGTCTAGTTAAAGACTGGTAAAATATATTTTTCTTCAAAAAACCAGCTCTTAGTTTCATTGGTGTTTTCTGTTGTCTTTTTAGTCTCTATTTCATTTATTTGTGCTGACTTTCATTTTATTCCTCCTGTTCACTTTGAGTTAAAAATCTTCTCTTTTTAGTTCCTCAAGAAGGTTATTTATTTATCCTTTATTTTTAACATTTGTATTTATTGCTATAAATTTCCCTTTAGAACTACTTTTGCTGCTTCCCATAAGTTTTGGCATGTCGTGCTTCCATTTTCATTTGTTCCAAGGAATTTTCTGCTCCTCTTTTGACCCCACTGGTTGTTCAGTAGCATGTTGTTCAATGTCCACATATTTGTAAATTTTCTTATACTTGATTTCTAATTTCATCCACTCTGGTCAGAAGAGATGCTTGATATGTCAATATTCTTAAATTTATTAAGACTTGTTTTGTGTCCGAACGTATGATCTATCCTGGAGAATGTTCATGTGCCCTTGAGAAGAATGTGTATTCTGCTGCTGTTGGATGCCAAGTTCTGTATTAGGTCTGGGTGATCTAACATGTAGTTTAAGTCCAATATTTCCTCATGATTTCCTGTCTTAATGATCTATTATTAGGGTATTGAAGTCCCCTACTATTATTGCTATTTTTCCCTTCGGTTGCTAACATTTGCTTTATATATTTAGGTGCTCTGATATTGGGTACATAAGTATTTACAATTACCATATTCTCTTGATGAATTGACTCCTTTACCATTATGTAATAACCTTCTTAGTCTCTTTTACCGTTTTGATTTAAACTTTATTTTGTCTGATATAAGCATAGTTACCCCTTCTTTCTTTTGGCTTCCCTTTACATTAAATGTATGTTTCTATCCCTTCGCTTTCAGTCTAAGTCTGTTACAGCTGAATTGAGTCTTTTGTAGGCAGCATATAGTCTTTTTTCCCCCCATTTATCCATTCTGCCACTCTTTGTCTTTTGATTGTAGAATTTAGTCCTTTCATTTAAATTAATTATTAAGTATGGCTATTTTAGTTGCTATTTGTTCACTGTTTGCTAGCTGTTTTGTAATTCCTTTCTGCCTGTCTTGCTCTCTTTCTTTGGGATTTGATGCTTTTCTGCAGTGCAGTGTTTCCCAAAGTGTGGTACACGTACCCCCAGGGGTACGGGAAGAGTTTGGTGGGGGTACGCGTTGCACTGGAGTTTGGTGGGGATATCCACTGCACCGTGCTTAGCTGCACCGTGCTTAGCTGCACCTAATTTTACGTTCTCATGAGACAAGTCAAGACAGTCTTGTGAGGCGTGAGATGGTCCAATGTGCAAATAAATGTTATTTATAATATAACTTTTATTTATTCTTTATTATGAATAATTTTATTTTTCATTTATTATTATTTTGTGTATGTATCAAAAAATAAATATATTATGATTGTTATTAAAATACAACCTTTTTTTTTTTTTACCAGGGGTACTCAGCTTTATGAAAATTATAGAAGGGGTATACATATGTCAAAAGTTTGAGAAACACTGCTGTAGTGGTATGCTTTGATTCTTCCTTTCTCTTTTGTGTACTGTTCTAGGCATTTGCTTTGTGATTACCATGAGGCTTGCATAAAACATTTTTAGCATTTTAAGCTAATAACTACTTAACTTTGAGCTTCTAATCTGCTTGCATCTACATGCTCACTACAAATTCCCCTCATTGGTCACTGGTGGGCCTCGGTACACACTAAACACAAAGCTCTATACTTTTACCACCACCCCACACTTTGTTTTTGACATAATAACTTATGCCTTTTTATATTGTTTATCCATTAACAAATTATTATATAGTTATTTTGGATACTTTTGTCTTTGACCTTTATACTAGAGGTACGATTTCCCACCATCATTACAATATTAAGAGTATAATGAATTTAACTATATATTTATCTTTGCCAGTGAGTTTTATACTTTTGTGTGATTTTGTTACTAATTAGTACCTATTCTTTTCAGCTTGAAGAATTTTTTCAAAAACATATATATATATATATATATATATATATATATATATATATATATATATTTCAAAGAGGAAAAGAGAGGGAACATAGAAACATCAATAAGAGAATATCATTGATTGGCTGCTCCTGCACACCCCCTATAGGGGATTGAGCCCGCAACCTGTGCATATGCCCTGGCAGGGAATCAAACTGGACCTCCTGGTTCATAGGTCAATGATCAACCACTAAGCAACACTGGATGGGCATTGAAGAATTCCTTTTAATATATCTTGTAAAGCTGGTCAGCTGGTGATAAACTTCTTTGAATTTTGTTTGTCTGAAAAACTCTTTATCTCAGTTCTGAAGGACAACTTTTCCAGGTAGACTATTATGAGTTGGCAGAATTTTTTCTTTTAGCACTTCGATCAGATCATCCTACTCCATTGTGGCCTGCAGTTTCTGCTGAAAAATCCACTTATAGTCTTATGGAGATTCCCTTGTATGTGAAGAACGTCTTCTCTTGCTATTTTTAAGATTCTCTCTTGGAGATTCACTGATTCCAAGTGGGAGATGACCATTTTAGTGTGCTCCTTTTACCTTTTGATAATTTAAGATAAGTGTTGCTTAGTGGTTGAGCGCTGATCTATGAACTAGGAGGTCATAGTTAGATTCCCTGTCAGGGCGTATGCATAGGTTGCAGGCTCAATCCCCTGTAGGAGGTGTGCAGGAGCAGCCAATCAATGGTTCTCTCTTATTGATGTTCCTATGTTCCCTCTCTCTTCCTCTTTGAAATCAATTAAAAAAAATAAAAAATAAAAAAAATATATATATGTTTTTTAAAAATGGAGTTCTTCAAGCTGAAAAGAATAGGTACTAATTAGTAACAAAATCATGCACATATAAAACTTACTGGTAAAGGTAAATAAATATATAGTTAAATTCATAATACTCCAATATTGTAATGATGGTGAGTAAATCATACCTCTAGGATAAAGGTTAAAGATAATGTGCTTTGGTGTGGGTCTCTTTATTTATTTTTTTTAATCCTCATCCAAGGGTATTTTTTAATTGATTTTCAGGGAGCGTGGACCCACTGTGTCCCAACGGGGGGATGCAGGCAGCACCTAGACGCAGGATGATTAGAAGTCAGACCCTCAGGCAGCAGTCAGGAAAGTATGCAGTTATACCTCTTTCATGGAAAAAGTGGGAGATGGCCATATTTGCTTGCTCCCTTTGTGCTGAGCTGGGGTATACAGCTTTGGGTGTGCTCCTGAGCTCATTTAAAAACTGTTTCTTGTTTGCTATAAACCTGTGTGGGACTCATGAATGTAAGTCCCATTGACTAGAATTAGGTGATTTGGGGTCTGTATAAACTAGTCTGTCTTCTTTTGAGAGTTAGTGCACTGATAAATTATAGTTCTAACTTGAGGAACAAGACTTAGAATGGAGCCCTAGCTGGTCTGGCTCAGTGGATAGAGTGTCGGCCTGTGGAATGAAGGGCCCCGGGTTCGATTCTGGTCAAGGACACATGCCCGGGTTGCGGGCTGGATCCCCAGTGGGGGCGTGCAGGATTCTCTCTCATCATTGATGTTTCTATCTCTCTCTCCCTCTCCCTTCCTCTCTGAAATCAATAAAGATATATTTAAAAAAAAAAAAAAAAAAAAAAGAGGGAAGAGGTTGAGGGGAGGAAATAGAAAGGTCCCTAGACATGCTGTGCTTTGTATGTGTATTTTTATGCCAAATTGTAATAAATATGAATCCCTCAATTCAACTTGAAAGGCTAAAAAAACCCTGAAATCTAGAAAGCCACATCCATTGGTTGATTTTTCTTAATTGGAAACATTACCTCTTCCTTCGATAAATGCCTGAATTTTGTTTGATATCTGCTTAGTTCTACATTCAAACGATGGACCGTCATTTTCAAACCATCATTTTCATCCACCAGTTCTTGAGCTTGTTTTTGTAGGTAAAGTAATTCAGGTTCAGCAACTACTGGAAAAAATTAATATTATTCTCTAAGAATGTGTATAAATAGATTAAGATTTTATATAAATTGCTAACCATCTGCCCCTTTTTCCCCTTTTGGGCTCACAGAGGCAGTGAATTACAAATATATATAGGTTCAAATGAATAAAAGTTTCTAAGTTTTTTTTTAACACTAAATAGTCAACATTTTGGAAGTTTGTGGAAATTTTTACATGTACAACTAATTAAGGTAAAATAAAAACTTTAGATTGAAAAGAAAAAGTCATTGTTTCCAATGATATACAAATATTTGTCTTGTAAATCATAGAGTATAAATGGAAAATTTATTAAAATACCTTTCTCAAATATTAGAAAACATAACAGAAAATAGATCTCACAAAGAAATAACATAATGTAAAGTATCTAGAAATAAGTGTGACTAAGATAAGAAATATACAAGGTCTATATGAAGAAAATGATATAATCTTTCTTCAGGCAATAATATTAGCCTTATATAAATAGATGTATAGAGACAAGATCAGTGAATATATGTATAACCTGAGAGGTAAAAAGGAATTGACACCCAGGGCATAAGCCATAAAAGAAAAATGTCCTTTAGATTTAACTTATCAACAAACTGAGAAAATATTACATACATGACAAAGGTTAATATCCTTAATACACAAAATGAAACAATGAGAAAAAGTCAGATATCTCAATTTAAAGTCGGAAAATTTAGCCCTGGCCATGGTGGCTCAGTTGGTTGGAGTACCATCCAATGTACCAAAAGGTTGCAGTCAGGGCACATACCTAGGCTGTGAGTTTGGCCCCCAGTCAGGGTGTGTATGGGAGACAACCAATTGATGTTTCTTTCTCACATCGATGTTTCTCTCTCTCAAATCAATAAAAACATATCCTCAGGTGAAAATTAAAAAAACAAAAAGTAACATACCAATGTTAATTTCTTAGCATAGACAACCGTACTATTGTTAAGAAGTTGACATTAGAAACCTGAATAAAGAATATAATGCAGCCCTGGCCAGGCTGGATCACCAGTAGGGGACATGCAGGAGGCAACCAATAGATGTTTATGTTTTTTATATTTTATTTATCTTTTTTTGTTGTTGCTAATCTTCACCTGAGGATATTTTTCATTGATTTTTAGAGAGTGGAAGGGAATGGGGAATCCATTGGTAGCCTATTGCACGTGTCCCGACCAGGGCTGGGGACTGAACCTGCAACCCAAGTATGTGCCCTTGACCAGAATCAAACTGGGATCCTCAGACTGCAGGACTATGTTCTATCCACTGAGCAAAACTGGCTAGGTCTCAATGTTTATGTTTTGAACTCTCCCTCTCCCCTCCTCTTTCTCTAAAATAAATAAAAACATGTTAAAGTGGGAAAATTTATAAAAGAAAAAGAAAATGATATGCAAAGATATGCAAAAAATATCCAAGCTCACTGATAATAAGACAAATACAATTTAAAATGGGATTACTTTTTTTGCCTATCAAATTGGCAAGAAAAATATAATCCTCGTTATTGGTAAATATGTGGTGAAAATGCACTTTTATATGCTGTTCAATGAGATAAAGACTGATATGAAATATATGTAAATAGAATTTCTTTAGCATAACAATAATGATATAGCAGATAAAGTCAAATTTCAACAGATATACGGATATTCACGAAAGAATATTATAACAAAATATCAACATTGAAATAAACAAATATTACAACCTAAAATATTAACTTTCAAAATAAGAAAATGAGTTAAATCCTGTTTGTTCCTTTAATTAAAAAACTGTAGTTGTCCCCACCTTCCTTAGAGGATGCTTTCTCAGCCTCTTTCAGCTTTCCATTTTCTTTTACTATTCTCTTAAATTTTAATTGTAGTTCTTTCATTGCTTGTTTTACTATGTTAAGTTCAAGAGTAAGGGTTTGGTTTGTTGCGTTCAGATGCAAATTTTCTTCTTTTAATTCCTCAAGCATTTCTTTGGTTATTTCCATACATCGTTGAAGTGTTTTACCAGTTATATCTGAAAAGGTATAAGCAAAATGTTTTAATATAGTGACATTTGCAATTTTACATCAAAATTTCATGAGACTTCATTTGAAAAACCATGTTAGCAACTACTGTGTGTCAGGCCTCATGTCATCCTCTGCTCGTGGGAAAGAGGATGGCCTGCACAGAGGGATGAGTGGTCTGAGGAGACTACAGTGGATGACAGAAGAGAGGTGACAGAGGGGGAGCAAGAATCAGGGGAGGCGCTTGCACATCATAATATGCAGAGGGGAGGCCACCGGAACCAGGAAGGCTTTTAGGCAGAGGTGTGAAAAGAAGAGGTTCTACTCCCAGATGAATCTATCAGGGCAGCGGTAAAGAAAGGGAAGGGATGAGGCCCAGCCCAGAGGAGCTCTGACGGCAGCACTACAATGGGAACAGAGAAGGGATCTATGAGAGAAAGTCAGGGGCTGAAGCCCCACAGGACTCAACGGGGAGGGGCGAACCAAGCTCTGCTGTTGGGAAGACACGTGGCCAGACAAGGAAACAAGTGGAGCAAGAGAAGCTAAGCTGGGTTTAGGAGACGGGCCCACAGCTGACACAGAGGGGAGCCACCAGGATGGGGGCAGTACCTGATAGCACCATGGAGAGAAGAAAACCAGAGATCACAAAGAGTTTTAAGAAAGATGGGAAAGCCCTAGGAGGTTTGGCTCAGTGGACAGAGCCATAGCCTGCAGAGTGAAGGGTCCCAAGTTCGATTCCGGTCAAGGGCACATGCCCAGGTTGTGGGTTGGATCCCCAATAGGGGACATGCAGGAGACAGCAATCAATGATTCTCTCTGATCATTGATGCTTCCCTCTCCCTCTCTGAAATCACTAAAAATATATTAAAAAGAAAAAGGAAAGATGGGAAGAAAACAGAGCGATGCTCCATGGAGAGAGATGCTCACAGAGCTCAGAAAAGGTAAAACTACAATGGGCTCCCTGGCCAGGGCACCCCTCCGAATGGAGGTGGAAACAAGCGGAGCTTCTGTGGATAGACAAGGGGGAGGGGATAGTGGCTCCAGACAGTAGATTCAGCACAAACTCCAGGGGACAGGCAAAAGCTAGGGAGGGGACTGGTGATTCTAGATAACACCTTCTGACCCTGATATGCATATATCCATCCTTAAAACATGAAAGGAAAGGCTAAGAAATGAGTAACTCCACAGCTACACTGAGAACAAGAAGGGACCCATGAGGAATCCCAGGAAGAAAACAACTGAGAACAGGCTGAAGACAGAAGCTGCAGCCTAAACTATGTCAGGAGACATCAGCTACACAAGGTGGGGATGCCTCACCTGGGCAGATAATACAACCGAAATGGCCTAGAAAGATGTCCAGTTAGAGCACCAGATGCGGCTCAAATCCTTTGGGCAGGGCAGGCCCGAAGGGGTGTAGAATCCCATAAGGAAGAGGGACCCCTAAAAACCCTGACTGGCCCGTCAGTCGCTGGAGATAGGCTGCACAACTGGCAGCCTTGCTGGTTCCCCCCGAGCAGCCTGCAATAAGCAGACACAGCGTCCCCAGGCAGACCAACAGGGGCACAAGGACCAGGTCTCAAGGACCAAGGGGCACACCACCAAGAACAGCAGTGTCAGAGCCAAGAGAAGTACCCACGTCAAATTACAGAGGAGAGAGTGGCTGGCACAAAGAAGACAAGATTTTGAAGAAAGTATATTTAACATTTTCAAAGAGATGCTTGTTGATATTTCATAGAAATCATATAAGCAAACATTTTGAGTAATACTTAATTCAAAGGATGGACTAAGTGGCAGAATATATACAAAGACGAATGAGGGCTACAGGTTGGAGCCCTAGCAAACTCCTACAGCAACACCAAAACCACCAACATACCGTGTTTCCCCCAAAATAAGACATCCTCCGAAAATAAGACCCACTTACAGGTTTCCTTCTGAGTGAAATATAAGGCATCCCCCCCCCCCGAAAATAAGGCCCCCAGGCTCTGTCTCAGAATGAAAATTAATTTATTGTAAACTGATCGCTAGGGCCACCCGACTGGCATCTAACAACCAGTGACGTTACACGGAGTCCTGACGTCACTGCTGTGTGAATGGAGAGAAATCAGCGTGGAAACTTTGTGAAACCTAAACTGTAAGAAGTTTTGACTTGGGTGAAGAATTCATGGGAGAAAATCACTGACAGTTGCATTGCAAATGCACTGCGAGCAGGCTACCTTGATAAGAAGTACTCATTTAAAGGCAGTGCTATTGCTAAACATGAGAGATTTGGTCCACTGATTCTGAAAGAAATGGAGTCACAAGAAATTCACCAGGAAATTCAGGAATTGGACTGTTATGATGATGTTCCAGAAGATGATGACATGATTGTCATTGAATAAATGAGTAAATTCTTGATACTGTAGGATTCAGTTTGTCTGGTTTGTGTTGACAACTACCGTACTACCGTACCGTCTACAGGTAATAAATTTCCTTTATTTTCATTTAACAATAAATGTGTACCGTATTCTTCTTCATGGAAAAATAAGACACCCCCTGAAAATAAGACCTAGAGCATCTTTGGGAGCAAAAATTAATATAAGACACTGTCTTATTTTCGGGAAAACAAGGTAGAATGGGTGAAAGTCAAGTCAACACTAAGATAGAATGGAGGATAGGTTGAAAAGTCTTGATAACCAATATAGTTTTTGGATAGTGATGTGAAGCTTAACAGGCAAACTTTACAAAATTCACTTTGAAAGCTACCGAAGCTCCACAAACATTATAGGGGAGAGTGCCCTAGAAAACATCTCTGGACCTCACATTGCCTCCAGCCCCAGAGGAGAACCCTTATTTGCATAGGCCACCCTCTCAGCAATCTAAGCACATCCCACAGGTCATTCCACCCACCACCCCCCGGATCTGAGCACAGCTCCTGAGGACATACTCCCACTATAAGCTTTTTAATCATAATCAAATTCAAAAGGCAAATACCTGGGGAGGGTGGAGGTTTTCCACATACTGGTATTTTTTCATTCTAAGGAAGAAACAGTCATGAGCTTAAAACATGGAGTGTTAGCATCTTCTGTTCAAACTTTCTGCCTTTTTGCCTGTAAGTTCAGTCAGTAACTATGTCTTTGTATGTAGGACCCATGAGTAATGGGCCATTAGTTCACATTCTTAAAGCATGTGACATGGCTGCAGGTGCTGAGCAGAGAGATGTGTGAAGCAAACTCCAGCCAGGACTTTCTCCTTGTGATATGCAAGAAGACCCCATAAACTACAGAGAAGCATGTTTTTCAGAGTGCTGAGAAAAGAATATAAGATCTTGCTTTTCAACACAAAACTTTGAGGAAAGGGAAAGCTTTAACTTTTGTTAATTTTTCCATTACACATCAGTCTGATAATAAGCTTCTAATTTCTGCTGAAAAAGTAGATGAAGTTTATAAATTAGCTAGAGGCCCAGTGCACGAAATTTGTACATGGGTAGGGTCCCTAGGCCTGGTTAGCAATCAAGGCAGATCAGGGCCTTACAGATGCCGGCTGGGACCTTCCTTCATTCTGTGCTGCCCCCTGGTGGTCAGCACATGTCATAGCAAGTGCTAGGTCTGGTCAAATTCCCATGAGGACAATTTGCATATTAGGCTTTTTTTATAGAGAGATTCTACTGAGAAATGTTTAATTTTTAAATTCCTATGACCTCACACAATTCAAACTTAAGTTAGAACTATTTCCATGTTTGCAAATTAGTTACTGTCTATTCATTGTACAAAAATTATGTAAGTGATTTCAAACCTCTCAATACATTAGTTTCATTTTTAAACTGTGGAAAATATTAATTTCTTCAAGTTTTTTAAGTATTTTAAAAAAAAACATTCAGCCTGCCCAGGATGGCTCCGTTGGTTGAGCATTGTCCTGTGCTGGTTTGATTCCTAGTCAGGGCACACACCTGGGTTGCGAATTCATCCCTGCTTAGGGCATGAATGGAAAGGCAACCGATCAATATTTCTCTCTCTCTTTCTCTCTTCATTCTTCTCTCTAAGCATGTCCTTGAGTGAGGATTTAAAGAAAAAAAGAAATAAGGAAAGAAACATTCAATCAGAAAGAGCTCTTAAGGAAGGCCCCCCCCGCCAAAAAAAAATCAAAAGTTATTTAAACATTATGGTAGAAATTCAGTCTATTGAGAAAACCAGTTTTTGAAAAATGAATCTTACCTTTAAAAGAACAGATTGTGCACCATCTGATTCTAAAAAGAGAGAAAAAATTAAAAGCAGATAAAGACATTTGATATCTCAGAAGAGTACAATCTCAGAAACTCACCTTCTACAGAGGAGCTAAACAAGACAGGGATGGCAGCAGGCCTGGCCAGGTCGCATGGCAAGCTGGTCCCAGAGCGAGGCAGGGAGCCCAGCTCTGAACTGCTGCCTTTGACTATCCTGCTCATTCCTGAGCACCGTCAGTGCCCACAGAACCAAGACCAAATTCCTCAGTATGACTCTGAGCCCTTTCCATGTAGGGCTCCTCCCCACCTTTCCAACATACCCCACCCCAATGCTCCCTCCACAGGTTCCCCCTGCCACTCCCCAAATGGGCTGGGCATACCCTGACCGGAAGTAGCATCCAACTTGGTCAGAATAGTTGTTCCTTGAAGCAAACTGCCTCAATGACACAAATGAAAACAAATCTTGTCCAGTAACTTATTTTCGACTTATAAATACATACTTGTGATTAATATCCTCCATGAAGAGGTTGACCTTATGACCCAGTTTGCCTGTACCCCTTGTTGTAGTGAAAAGTTGTGTTTTCAACTTTTTAGAAGTTCATTGCTTTTAACTTTCCACAATTAATTTGCAAAGCAGAAATAACTGGCTGAAAAATAAATTAGAAGCAAATATGCAAAAAGAAAAAAGTATAGAATTCAGAAAAACAGACAAAAATGCTTAAAGATGCATACAAAATTATAAATCTACTTACTGGTTCATAACAATTACCAACACTTGGGCAACTAATCAATAAAGAGCTTATTTTTTTACCAAAAAAAATCATCTTAATTCACTATTTTTAACCATGCCGGAGGCAGCCGATCAATTATTCTCTCTCAGCGTTGATGTTTCTATCTCTCTCTCCCTCTTCCTTCTTCTCTGAAGTCTCTCTCTCTCTCTCTCTCTCTCTCTCTATATATATATATATATATATATGTATATAATAGTTATAAGGATGCTCAAGGAACTTAGAAAAAGATAGATTAACTCAGTGAGAATTTCAACAAAGAGATAAAAAACATAGAAATAGAAATAGAAATAAAAAACTTTAAAAAAGGACAGAAATGAAGAGTATAATAACTGAAATGAAGAAACAGCAAAATGAATCAACAATAAATTGATGAAGCAGAGGATCAAAGCAGCAATTTGGAAAATAAGGTAGCAGAAAACACTCAGTTAGAACAGCAAAAAGGAAAAAGAATCCAAAACAATGAGGACCATTTGAGGGGCCTCTGGAACAACATTAAGAGGACCAACAGGCCTAGCTTGTTGTGGCTCAGTAGATAGAGCATCAGCCTGCAGACTGAAGGTTACTGGGTTTGATTCTGGTCAAGGGCATATGCAGGCTCAATCCCTAGTAGGGGGTCATCAGGAGGCAGCTGATCAATGATTCTCTCTCATCATTGATGTTTCTGTCTCTCTATCCCTCTCCCTTCCTCTTTGAAATCAATAAAAGTATATTAAAAAAAATAAAGAATATCCACATTCATGGGGGTGCCAAAAAAAGAAGAGAGCAAGAAATTAAAAGCCTATTTGGAAAAATGTTAGAAAACCTCCTAACTTGGTGAAGGAAATAGACACACAAGTACAGGAAGCATCTAGAGTCCCAAATAAGGTGAACCCAAAGAAGCCCACACCAAGATATATCATAATTAAAATGCCAAAGGTTGCCGAAACCGGTTTGGCTCAGTGGTAGAGCGTCAGTCTGCGGACTGAAGGGTCCCGGGAAACCAAGAATGCATATGGTAGATACCTGAATGCAGCTTACCACAACAATTTTGAATTTAGAGCTGGAAAACAGGGGAAACATTGCCTTGAAGCGCGGGACGGCTGGCTGAGAGGAGGCTCTACCACCCGGGAAGGAGAGCGAAGGCATGCTGAACCTTGAGAACTGTAACGGTGCGGAGATCTGTGCGTGAGAAGAGGCAACCGCCCCGAGTTCACTGCTGGCTTACTCTTGGCGTGGAGAGGGCGGGCTGAGTTTGAGGCTGGTTTACACCATGCACGCAGAGAGGGTGGACAGCTAATACGCGGCTGGCTTTCTTATTCGCGAGGAAAACAGAACCACCCTATTGCTCTGATAAACGGCCCCAGTCAGGGAGAGGCCAGACTGTCAGGCAGTGGGCAGAGATCTCTTGGAGGTGTGTGAAGCCAGTGGCCATTACTGCAGGACTCAGGGAAGGGCTGACGAGAAACCAAAGCTTGTTGGCACCACCCCGAGACTCCGCCCCATCAAAGCGGAGCACGGAAGCCCTCCCTGAGGCTGGCTTTCTCATTCGCCACAAACTGGACTCTCCCAAGGAGGGACGAATCTAAAGCTTGTCTGCATCTATACCAAAGAGATCCGAGCGCCTGCAACCAACCTTGCAGGACTCACCAAAGTTTGTCTGCGCCTATACCAAAGAGATCCGAGTGCCTGCAACCAATCTTGAGGGTCTCACAAAAGCTCTGTGCCACCCTGAGACTCCGCCCCACCCAAGCGGAATACAGAAGCCCTCCTAGCTGAGACACTGCTGATCCTCACAGCCAACTGGCTTGGAGATGAACGCTTCCCAGTGATACCAACAACAAGCAAGGCTTAACAAGACTGCACACACAGCCCACAAAGGGCTATACCAAGACTGTCCACCTCAGGTAACTGGGAAGGCTGTGCTACTGGGCTCTTCCAGAACACATAGCACACAAAACTATTCCATCAAATCAGGGAAGAAGCTAAAATACAGAAGAGAGGCAGGACATAAAGGAAGGAGATGGAGGAAAGGAAAAGAATGGACATTGAGTTCAAAACCACGCTTGTAAGGTTTTTCAAGAATTTCCTAGAAAAGGCCAATAAAATATATGAGACCTATAAGGATATGAAAAGGGATCAACTAGAAATAATAAGGAATCAACTAGAAATAAAGAATACATTGTCTGAAATAAAAAAATATTATACAGAGTCCTAAAAACAGAATGGAAGATTGCAAGAATCAAGCCAAAGATTTGGAACATAAAGAGCCAGAGGACACTCCTCCACAGAAGCAAGAAGACAAGAGAATCCAGAAAGTTGTAAGAAACCTCTGGGACAACTTCAAGCAAACCAACATCAGAATTATGGGGGTCCCAGAAGAAGAGAACAAGATACCGAAAGCATATTTGAATAAATAGTGACAGAAAACTTCCCCCACCTTGTGAATGAAATAGACTTACAAGTCCAGGAAGCCCAAAGAACCCCAAACAAAAGGAATCCAAGAGGATCACACCAAGACACATCATATTTAAAATCCAAGAGCAAAAAACAAAGAATATTAAAAGCAGCAAGACAAAAGCAGGTAGTTACCTATAAAGGAGCACCCATATGATTGTCAGCTGATTTCTCAACAGAAACCATGCAGGCCAGACGGGAATAGCAAGAAATATTCAAGGTGATGAATAGCAAGAACCTACAGTCAAAAATACTCTACCCAGCAAAGCTATCACTCAGAATCAAAGGCTAGATAAAGAGCTTCACAAATAAAAAAAAGCTAGGGGCAACAAAATGGCGGCAGAGGTAAATGCCTAACTGCAGCGGCACTCAACAATTTAAAAAAATACAATTAAAATATAAAGTGGACACTATCCAGAACTACAGGAAAGTTGTCTGAATGGAAATTCTACAACTAGAAGGAAAGAGAAAACCAAAAGGAAAACCAGAGGAGCTGTAAAAGCTTAAGGTACGGAGGCACGGTGCGCTCATGGGGAGAGGACGGAGCCAGAGAGGAGGGGCGGCTGAGTGCCTGGCTGGAAGGAGATAAAAGCTCCGGAATGTGCTGAACCCCAACTCCGACTGCACTGAACCCCAGTTCTGGGCGAGACCCTGGGGTCCCGGCTCATACAGAGGGAATCTGGGCTGTAAGGCGGAAGCTCAGGGGAGCAGCGAAGGGCTGAACCCTGGAGTCACGCACATTGCGTGCAGAGGACAGACTATTCACTGAGCTGCTGAATTGCCCCAGCAGGAAGGACTCAAAAGCTCAGGAATGTGCTGAGCCCCAGTTCTGACTGCACTGAACCCCAGTCCTGGGCAAGACCCTCGGGCCCCAGCCTCATACAGGGGAAATCTGGGCTATAAGGCAGAAGCTCAGGGGAGCAGCGAAAGGCAGAACCCTGGAGTTGCGCACATTGCGCGCACAGAGGACAGAGGGTTGATTGAGCCGCGAGATTGCCCTAGCAGGAAGGAGACATAAGCTCCGGACTGTTCTTAATCCCACTTCCAATTGCTCTGAACCCCAGTTGCGGGCTTGTTGGGGGAGAGACTACACTGTCTGGTAGTGGGCGAAGCTCTAGGACGCCTTTCTCTCAGATGCTTGCAGCGAGTACCAAAGGACACTGAGGAACACTGAGACTCAGGAACTTCAGAGGGCGGGGCTAACCGGAAGCCAAGGCTGTAGGCTCCACCCTGAAACTCTGCCCCATCCAAGCTTAATGAACTCAGAGGCTTTTACAGGTTTCCAAGTCTAGTGGAATAAGGCTGTCTCCTGGCAAAGACACAGCTGATCCTCCCAACCTACCAACTCAGGGAAGCAGCGAAAATGCCAAAACAAGGAAACAGATCACAAACGAAAGAAATGGAGGACAAAAAGCGACTAGATATAGAGTTCAAAACCACGCTTATAAGGTTGTTCAACAATCTCTTAGAAAAGGCCGATAAAATAAATGAGACCTATGAGGATATGAAAAGGCATCAACTAGAAATAAAGAATACATTCTCTGAAATAAAAAATATTATACAGAGTCCTAAAAACAGATTGGAAGATTGCAAGAATCAAGTCCAAGATTTGGAACACAAAGAGCCAGAGGACACTCCTCCACAGAAGCAAGAAGACAAGAGAATCCAGAAATTTGAAGATGGTGTAAGAAACCTCTGGGACAACTTCAAGTGAACCAACATCAGAATTATGGGGATCCCAGAAGATGACAGAGAGCAAGATACCGAAAACATATTGAAAGAAATAATGACAGAAAACTTCCCCCACCTGGTGAAAGAAATAGACTTACACGTCCAGGAAGCACACAGAACCCCAAACAAAAGGAATCCAAAGAGGACCACTCCAAGACACATCATAATTGAAATTCCAAGAGCTAAAGATAAAGAGAGAATATTAAAAGCAGCAAGAGAAAAGCAGGTAGTTACCTATAAAGGGGCACCCATACGACTGTCAGCTGATTTCTCAAGAGAAACCATGCAGGCCAGACGGGAATGGCAAGAAATATTCAAGGTGATGAATAGCAAGAACCTACAGCCAAAAATACTCTACCCAGCAAGCTATCACTCAGAATCGAAGGCCAGATAAAGAGCTTCACAAATAAATTTAAGCTAAAGGAGTTCATCACTGCCAAGCCAGAATTATATGAATTGCTAAAAGGGGTTCTTTAGGAAGAGGAAGAAAATACAGATAAAAATTATGAACCAACATGTAACTATCAACAAGTGAGTCTAAAAACCAAGGGAGGTAAAAATCATGATGAACAATATTAACTGGTGAATATAATAGAATCAGAGATATGGAAGGGGAGTGGACTGATGATTCTCGGGGAAATGGGGAGTGGGGAAGGGCGGGAAGAGACTGAACATAAACTGCACCTATGGATGAGGACAATGGGGGATGGGGAAAGGGCAGAGAGTTGAATGGAAACTTAGTGGAGGGGAGCAATGGAGGGGGGGGGGGAATGAGGAACATTTGTAATAATATGAACAATAAGATTTATTTAAAAAAATAAAAATAAATAAAAATAAAAAAATAATAAAAAAGCTAAAGGAGTTCATCACCGCCAAACCAGAATTAAATAAATTGCTGAAGGGGTTTCTTTAAGAGGAAGATAAAGATAAAAATTATGAACAACAAATACGTAATTATCAACAAATGAAACTAAAAACCAAGGGAATTAAAAAATCTAATGAACAATATTAACTGGTGAATATAATAGAATCAGAGGTATGGAAGGGGAATGGACTGATGATTCTCAGGGAAAAGGGGAGAGAGGGGTGCAGGAAGAGACTGAATAAAAACTGTGCACCTATGGATGAGGACAATGGGAGGTGGGGAAAGGGCAGAGGGTGGGGTGGGAACCTGGTGGAGGGGTGCAATTGAGGGGGGTGGGGAGAGGAAAACATTTGTAATAATCTGAACAATAAAGATTTATTTTTTTTAAAAAAGCAAATAGCCCTTGCTGGTTTGGCTCAGTGGATAGAGTATCTGGACTGAAGGGTTAGTGTCAGCCTGCACATTGAAAGGTTTGGGTTTGATTCCTAGTCAAGGGTACATACCTGGATTTCAGGTTCCATCTTTGGCCCCAGTTGGGGCACTTGTGGGAGGCAACCAATCATTGTGTCTCTTTCACATCACATTGATGTTTCTCTCTTACTCTCTCCCTCTTTCTACCCCTCTCTTCCTCCCTTCCACTCTCTAAAAAGAAATCAATGGAAAAAATATCCTTGGGTAAGGATCAACATCAAAAAGTAATAAAAATTATCTACGAAGTACAATTATGTGTGTTTAACTTGATATATTTATGCATTTCCGTTTTTTTACACTGCAAAAGTAGTACTTCTGTAATTAAAAAAGGAATAGTTTTTACATGGCTTTAATATTCACAGATTTTCCCATAGGGATAAAAAATGCCACCTAACCAATTGATGTTTCTGGCCCAGGAATTGCTAGCTGGCATTGTTTTCTTTTCTTTTTTAAATAAATCTTTATTGCTCAGTTTATTACAATTGTTTCTCCTTCCCCCCCCCCCATAGCTCCCTTCCACCCAGTTCCCGCCCCCTCCTTTGTCCTTACCTCTCCCCTCCCCCCGACTCCCCGCCATTGTCCTCATCCATAGGTGTACGATTTTAATCCAGTTTCTTTTTGCACCCCCCCCACACCTCTTTCCCCCTGATAATTATTAAGCTACTCCCTTTCTTTGCCCCTGATTCTATTATATTCACCAGTTTATTCTGTTCCTCAGATTTTTAATTTACTTGATCTTCTTCCTCTTCTTTTTTTAAAAAAAATATATTTTTTTAAATTGATTTTTTACAGAGAGGAAGGAAGAGGGATAGAAAGATAGAAACATCGATGAGAGAGAAACATTGATCAGCTGCCTCCTGCACACCGCCCTCCCCCCCCCCCCCGGGGATGTGCCCACAACCCAGGTACATGCCCTTGACTGGAATTGAACCCGGGACCTTTCAGTCCGCAGGCTGATGCTCTATCCACTGAGCCAAACCGGTTTCGGCTCTTCCTCTTCTAAAATAATACCTTTCAGCATCTCACATAATACTGGTTTAGCGGTGATGAACTCCTTTAACTTTTTCTTATCTGTGAAGCTCTTTATCTGGCCTTCAATTCTGAATGATAACTTTGCTGGATACAGTAATCTTGATTGTAGGTTCTCGCTATTCATCACTTTGACTATTTCTTATCACTCCCTTCTGGTCTGTATAGTTCCTGTTTAGAAATCAGATGATAGTGGTATGGGTGCTCCCTTATAGGTAACCAACTGCTTTTCTCTTGCTGCTTGTAAGATTCTCTCTTTGTCTTTTGCCCTTGGCATTTTAATTATGATGTGTCTTGGTGTGGTCCTCTTTGGATTCCTCTTGTTTGGGGTTCTGTACCCTTCCTGTACTTGTAAGTCTATTTCTTTCACTAGGTGGGGGAAGTTTTCTGACATTATTTCTTGAAATAGGTTTTCAGTATCTTGCAACTCTCTCTTCTTCTGGGACCCCATAATTCTGATGTTGGTTCATTTGAAGTTGTCCCAGAGGCTCCTTACACTATCTTCAACTTTCTGGATTCTCTTTTCTTCTTCTCCAGAGGAGTGTCTTTTGGCTCTTCGTATTCCATCTCTTTGACCTGATTCTTGTGTTCCTCCATTCTGTGGTTGGATCTCTGCATAATATTTTCCAATTTAGTCAGTTTATGTTTAATTTTTAGTTGGGTCTCATGAAATTTAACGGCCTTTTCTAGGAAATTCTTGCATAACCTTATAACTGTGGTTTTGAACTCTATATTCTCCATCTCTTTCATTTGAGATCTATTTCCTTATCTTGGCATTTTCGCTGCTTGCCAGAGTTGGTAGGATGACTTTGTGTATTTGGTGTCCTATATGGCCCAGTGGGTCAGCCTCCTCAGTTACCTAAGGTAGACACTCTTGATGTTCCCCTTTGTGGACTGTGTGTACAGCCTTGCTGTAGTTAAGTCTTTTTTTTTTTAAAGTATATTTTATTGATTTTTTACAAAGAGGAAGGGAGAGGGATAGAGAGCTAGAAACATCGATGAGAGAGCAACATCGATTCAGCTGCCTCCTGCACACCCCCTACTGGGGATGTGCCCAAAACCAATGTACATGCCCTTAACCGGAATCGAACCTGGGACCTTTCATTCCGCAGACCGACACTCTATCCAGTGAGCTAAGCTGGTTTCAGCTGTAGTTAAGTCTTTATTGTTGTTGGTATCCCTGGGAGGAATTGACCTTCAGGCCAATTGGATGTGGGTATCAGCTGTGTCTACTCTGGGATACCTTCTGTATTGGAGACAGTCTTATAGGATCAGACTTGCAAAATTGCAGAAACCTCTGTGCTCAGCTTGAATGAGGTGGAGTCTTGGGGCTGAGCTGACAGTCTTGGCTTCCTGTCAGCCCTGCCCTTGTGTGCTTGCCTGAGTTTCTGCCTGACCTCTGCCTTCCAAGGCTCCCCTCAGTTTCCACCTGACCATCCCAGCTTCCCCATGCAAGAGCGTGGGTGTCCCAGGGGGCTCGCCTAGAATTGGGTTGGGTCTCTGTAGTATGAAGCTTCTGACTCCTTCCGCTATGGAGAGGCTGCGGCAACCTCTGTGGTCAGACCTCTGTGGGTACTCACTTGCGCGCGACTGTAGATTCTGCCCGCTGCGGTTCCCGGCTCCCCTGGTCTCCCTGTCTCTGAGTCTCTGGGTGCCTTTCTCTACAGTCCAGACTCCACCTGTATGAGCCTGGGTCCACGGGTTTTCAGCTGGGGTTGGGGTTCAGTACAGTCGGAAAGGATTCTGTGCACTCGGGGGAATTCCTTTCCCCTCCCGCCAGCCAGGCATTCTACAGCACTTCCTCTCTGTGTGCGAGCAAGCGTCTCCCTTCCTCAGCGCTTTGAGCCTCTCTCCTTCTTTCTAGTTGTAGATTTCCCACTCCACCAGCTTTCCTGTGTTTTTGGATGAATTCCGTTCTGGTTTTAGTTGTTGTTTTTGAAATTGTTGTGCCAGGCAGCAGCTTAGGTGTTTACCTAGGCCGGCATCTTGGTTCTCTCTCTGGCATTCTGTTTTCCAATCACCTCT
Organism: Vespertilio murinus; assembly: GCA_963924515.1. Lineage (NCBI taxonomy): Eukaryota > Metazoa > Chordata > Mammalia > Chiroptera > Vespertilionidae > Vespertilio > Vespertilio murinus. The sequence goes on from OZ004716.1 coordinate 29,306,310, forward strand.
CCTTGAGCCCAAGCAACTCTCAGAGGGTCCTGAGAAAGCAGTTATTGGTGGGCACTGTATGTCAGGCTCTCTTTTTTCACTTCTCAAACATAAGCCATCTTTTAGGAAACTGAAGAGAGTTCCCTGCCTTTAGTATAATACTCTGAATTCTCTCACAGTACCAGTCAAAATACAGATACCTGGTAACATACAGTTAGAGTTCTATTATAAACATGTCTGTGCACTCACTGATCCAACAAACCCTTAGAGAAGCCTTCTGTGGGCTGGGTCCAACTCCAGGCACTGGTGATAGCATGGAGACCACTGGGCTCCAGCCCCTTGCAACACCAGGCCTCGGTCGGAGTGCAGGAGGAAAGAGTGTGTGGAGCTTCAGGGTCTGAGCCATAGCCCTTTCCCTGATGTGTCCTCTCAGGGCTGACTGACAGAATTTACAAAATGGACTCCAAATGAGTACAACCTAATATCCAGGCAACTGCCTCTGAAGTAACTTAGCTCCAGTGAAAATAAAATTCAGAAATATTCCTACTTATAATAATAGAATCACAGTATAGAGGTGCAATGGCTATATGTTCCCCCAAGTTAATCAACATTTATTGTCACAAAATGTTTTTACTATTTGAAAAATTGTGGCTGTTTGTTTTGTTTATTTTGTTTTTTACCTTTTTCTTGAGTAGGCTGTGGCATAGGAGGTGAATCTTGCTCAGAAATATTTTCCTCATCTTCACTGTCCTCCCCATGTGACAATGGAACCTTTTGCTGCAAGAGACAAAGGAGCAAACATGTGATCAAATTTCCTCCCAGTAAACTCAAATGGCTTATTCCATACTTTCTTTAGTACTACCTTCCTCTTTGAGACACAAAAGGACTATACTTGAAAGGGTGGGACGAAACTTCGGACTCCTTAGGAAAAGCCCTGTGGCAAAAGCAATGACATTGGAACTACACTTAGGCCATTTAGAACTTCAAACCCCACACAGGCTGCCTGGGCAGCCTCTCTTCCTCCTTCCTTCCAGAGACCAACCCAGAAAAGGGGGCTGCATCTGGCCTGCTGTGCGTAGCACCTTATACCAGCCTACCCTGGCACTGTTACCATGTTATCATCTCCACGTGAGACAAGTGCTGTCAACTTGCCCGTGAGAACCCTCAGTCTGGCAACTGTTTGGGTCTGAGGTCAGTTATGTTTGCTTTGTGAGTCCACTGTAAATGTTGTTTCCTCATGAAATGAAGCCTTCTCCTCCACTGCCTGGGAGCATCTCCTATGCAGAATGTTCACAGCAGCACTATTCCTAAAAGTCCCAAACTGGAAACAACCAAATGTCTACCATCAATAAAATGAGTAAGTAACTGGATGGCATAGTTGCATAATGCAATATTATACAGCAATAGGAATGAACCAATCACTGCATGCACAATAACTAAAGACTCTAAAAAACCCCAAAGAATATCTACTATGTGATTAAGTTCACAGAATTTTCAGAATAGGCAAAACCAATCTAAGGTTATTTTCTAAGATCTAATCTACTCTTGGAGGTTAGGGCAGTAATTATCTCTGGGGGAATTAGTGACCTTTCTCTGTCACAAAAGAGGGACTTCTGGGGTACTAATAATGTTAATTTTTAAAAATCTGGATGGTGGCTACTTTGCAAAAATTCACTGACTTATACATTTATGACTTATGTACCTTTTGTGTATATTAATACATCAATAAATAAACCAAAGGCCTGACTGGTATAGCTCAGTGCTTGAGCGTCGAACTATGAACAAGGAGGTTGTGGGTTTGGTTCCCAATCAAGGCACCTGCCCAGGTTGTGGGCTGAATCATCAGTTGGGGAGAGGGGGGACTGCAGGATATAGCAATCAATGATTCTCTCCTGTCATTGATGTTTCCATCTCTCTCCCTTTCCCTCCCTCTGAAATCAATAAAAATACATTTAAAAAAGAGAGAAATAAATAGACCAGAGAACTGTTACAATATTCAAAACAACATTCTAATTTAAAAGCTTTAATTTATCCTGGCTGGCACAGGTCAGTGGTTGACTGGAGGTCACAGTTTGATTCCAGGTCAGGGCACAAGCCTGAGTTGTGGGTTAGATCCCCAATGTGGGTGTGCAGGAGTGACAGCCCTTGCATCAAAGGGTTGCTGGTTTGATTCCTGGTCAGAGCACATATGGGAGACAAACAATCAATGTTTCTTATTTTCTGTGTTTTTTTTTAATTTTTAAAAATTGATTACAGAGAGGAAGGGAGAAAGAGATAGAAACATCAATGAGAGGGAATCATTGATCATCTGTCTCCTGCATGCCTCCCACTAGGGATAGAGCCCACAACCCAGGTATGTGCCCTACACCAAAATCGAACTTGGGACTCTGCAGGCATGATGCTCTATCCACTGAGCCAAACTGGCTAAGGCCAATCGATGTTTCTCACATCAAAGTTTCTCTCTCTCTAAAAAAATGTAAAAATCAACAAAAACATATTTTCAGATGAGGATTAAAAATAAAAACTGATACAAATATCAAACTGACCAAAGAAGCTCCTTCTGGGCAGAGGAGGGCAGCAATAGTAAGAGCAGGGTTTCAGGGTGGCTTTTGCTTTATGTGCAATATCAAAAGTTTTTTGGGGTTTTTTTTTGAATTCATATATATTTTTTAATGTCTTTATTGTTCAGATTATTACAAATGTTTTCCTCTCCTCGCCCCCCTCAACTGCTCCCCTCCACCAGGTTCCCACCCCATCCTCTGTCCTTTCCCCATCCCCCATTGTCCTCATCCATAGGTGCACAGTTTTTGTTCAGTCTCTTCCCGCACCCCCCTCTCTTCTTTTCCCAGAGAATCGTCAGTCCACTCCCCTTCCATACCTCTGATTCTATTATATTCACCAGATAATATTATTCATCAGGTTTTTTAATTCCCTTGGTTTTTAGTTTCATTTGTTGAAAGTTACATATTTGTTGTTCATAATTTTTATCTTTATCTTCTTCCTCTTCCTAAATAGCCCCCTTCAGTAATTCATGTAATTCTGGTTTGGCGGTGATGGAAATCCTTTAGCTTTTTTTTATTTGTGAAGCTCTTTATCTAGCCTTTGATTTTGAGTGATAGCTTTGCTGGGTAGGGTATTTTTGGCTGTAGGTTCTTGCTATTCATCACCTTGAATATTTCTTGCTATTCCCGTCTGGCCTGCATGGTTTCTGTTAAGAAATCAGCTGACAATCCTATGGGTGCTCCTTTATAGGTAACTACCTGCTTTTGTTTTGCTGCTTTTAATATTCTCTTTGTCTTTTGCTCTTGGGATTTTAATTATGATGTGTCTTGGAGTGGTCCTCTTTGGATTCCTTTTGTTTGGGGTTCTTTGGGCTTCCTGGACTTGTAAGTCTATTTCATTCACAAGGTGGGGGAAGTTTTCTATAACTATTTATTCAAATATGCTTTCGGTATCTTGCTCTCTCTCTTCTTCTGGGATCCCCATAATTCTGATGTTGGTTCACTTGAAATTGTCCCAGGGGTTTCTTACACTATCTTCAATTTTCTGGATTCTCTTGTTTTCTTGCTTCTGTAGAGGAGTGTCCTCTGGCTCTTTGTGTTCTAAATCTTTGTCTTGATTCTTGTGAGTTTCCAGTCTGTTTTAAGGCCTTTGTGTAATATTTTTTATTTCAGATAATGTTTCCTTTATTTCTAGTTGATCCCTTTTTATTTCTAGTTGATCCCTTTTCATGTCCTCATCGGTATCATTTATTTTATCGGCCTTTTTTAGGATATTCTTGAAAAGCCTTATCACTGTAGTTTTGAACTCAATGTCCATTCTTTTCTTTTCCTCCATCTCCTTCCTTTGTGTCCTGCCTCTCCTCTGTATTTTAGTTGTTTTCCTAATTTGAAGGAATAGTTTTGTGTGCTATGTGTTCTGGAAGAGCCCAGTAGCACAGCCTTCCCAGTGGACAGTCTTGGTGTAGCCCTTTGTGGGCTGTGTGTGCAGTCTTGTTGTTAAGCCTTGCTTATTGTTGGTATCACTGGGAAGCATTGATCTCCAAGCCAATTGGCTGTGAGGATCAGCAGTGTCTCAGCTAGGAGGGCTTCTGTACTCCACTAGGATGGGGCAGCGGAATCTTGGGGTGGTGTAGACAATCTTTGGTTCCCTGTCAGTCTCGCCTTAGAAAAGTCCTGTTCGTGGTGGGTCTTGGAAGATTGATTGCAGGCACACACACCTCTTTGGTAAAGGCGCAGACAAGCTTTGGATTCCGGCCAGTCCCTCCTTAGAGAAAGCCAGCCTCTGGGAGAGCTTCTGTGCTCAGCTTGGATGGGGCGGAGTCTCGGGTTGGTGCAGCCAAGCTTTGTTTTCCTGTGGGCTCCTCCCCAAGTCCCGCAGTAATGGCCTCTGGCTTTACACATCTCAGAGATCTCTGCCTGCTGCCTGACAGTCTGGCCTCTCGCTGACTGGGGTCATCTATCAGCGCAATAGGGTGATTCTGTTTTCCCCCCTCTCCGCACCCGCTGGGAGTAAGCCAGCTACTGTGGAGAAAAATGATGATACTCCTTTTGTCAGGCATGAATTTGAAGAAAAGGTTGCAACTATGCATACTGACATGGGAAAGGTGATACAAAAGTAGCCTTTGGGGTCTAAGACAAGAACAGGATTACTTAGCATCGGAAGAAAATCTACACTGAAAATGTTGATGTTTGTTTTTGAAAGGTAAAGGGAAAGTTTTAAATTTTAGCCTAACCAGACAGAAAATAAGACTAGACACATTAAAAAAAATAAGCCCAGGACAAAAGCCATCAAAGGTAGAAGGGAGAAACGAAAGTCCTTTCACATACACAATTCACTGTAAGTTAATGTCAAGGTGCAGACGAAATTCTGGAATGTGACAAATACCTGATTTCCGTGGGGCGCGGTATACACAGCATCACCAATTCTTCCCTCTTCCTTATGAGCACTGACTTCCGAGGACTCCTTGCTGCTGGACGATAGGTGCGAGGCAGGGTCCTCTTCCTCCCCGTAGTCCAGCATTTCAAAGGACGGCAAAGACGCTCTCCCTGTCTCACTCTGCCAGTTTGGTCTGTATGACAGTAAAGTGAAAAGTAAGTAACTAAGGCCGCCACTTACTTCACACTGGTACATATACATGTGTAAAATACACATGAAAGTATTGTAACTACTTTTACAAAACACATAGAAACTAAAGGATTAAGTGTCCACTATCCCATCTCTTTACACACTTTTTATAAAATGTGTTTTTATTGATGTTTAGAGAGAGGAAGGGAGAGAAAGAGATGGAAACATTGATAAGAGAGAAACATCAACATTGATCGGCTGCCTCTTGGATGCTCCCTGCTTGGGATCGAGCCTGCAACCTGGGCATATACCCTGAGTTGGTAATGGGTAACCATGGGTGCATAGGTCAGCACTCAACCACTGAGCCACACCAGCAGGCTCTCTGCACACTCTTATAATTTCTTTCTAGTTTTTTACCTAGGTTCTTATACTTAACATCGCATACAATACAATCTGCTTCATTGTTAATAAGTTTTAAAAGTCAAAATGTTATAACTCAAGTAGTTACACCAATTTAGTCAGCCATTTCCCTCACCTGGTTTCTCCCTCCCAATTTTCACTGCTATAAATAACCCTGAAATGGACATCTATGTGCAAATAATCTCTTCTGTTTTTAGGATTAATCCTATAAAACAAACCAGATGGCAAAATGCTGTGTCAATGGTATAAACATTTTGTGGGACTACATGCATACCACACAAGATTATTTTAAAAAATCATTTCTCCAACCTGTGACTACATTGGTAATAATATTCTAAAACTTACCAAGAGAAATTAAATCTCACAATATAGATTTGCATCTTACTGAGACTAGATATTTTTCCATATCTGTGTGCAAGTCTTAATTCCTCTAGTGTGAATTGTCTGTTCACGACCTTTTTCCATTTATCTATTTTGCTCCTAATATGTTCATCCTAATTTGAAATTAACTTTCTTTTCTTCTAAAATTAAAACCATGACTTTGTATTTACTGCAAATATTTTTCCTATTCTATTTTTTTTTAACATACAGATGATTTTTTAAAACTTTCTTTTAACCATCTAGATTCTTAGTGTAGGAGTAAATAGCAGTTTTAATAAGGTTGGATATAAAATTTAATACTTACTTATGTATATATACAAATCAATACTTTCATTCAATAGAAATTTGTTTTGGTATATGAATTAAGCAAGGCTCAAAGCTGATTTTTCCAATAAAATTGCTAATCAATATACTGTTGAATCCTTTCCTTTCCATTTGATCTGTGCGGCTGCCTTTAATAGAGATTAATAAGCTTGCCAACGCTAGGTTCACGTCAGGTGTTCATGAACACTGCTCTATCACTGAACCTGTCCTCCTCTATTTTATTAACTTCAACTTTAGGTTTTAAAATGTAATGGGGCTAACTCTGGCCGGTATGGCTCAGCAGTCAGTGTTGGCCCATGCACCACAGGGTCATGGGTTTGATTCCCAGTCAAGGGCACGAACCTGGGTTGCAGGTTCCATCCCGATCCCCACCCTAGTCGGGGTGCCTGCGCTGCGATAGTCAACCGATCGATGTGTCTCTTTCACATCAATGTTTCTCTCTCTCTCCCCCGTACCCTCTCTCCCTTCTTTTTTCTCTAAATATCAATGGGAAAATATCCTTGGATGAGGATTAACAAAAAAATATATAATGGGGCTAATGCAGCCTACCCCTGGGGTCAACATTCTTCCTTTCCCAATTTCTTCTGATGGTCTTAGCTGCTTATTCTTTCCAATACATTTTAGAATCTTGTCCTCATATTTAGCTCTTATTCTGCCAAAGTATAATTGCTACCAAGAGAAAATAGGCTATATTCAAATATCTCAAAATGGAGTCAAGATTAAAATGTAAAAACCAAAAATATAAACATGTCCTAGGAGGAAATACATGAGCATATATATAATGCTGTATATAATAGGGAAGTTCTTTCTAGATTTGACAATAATGACAGAAAATACAAAGAAAAGGCTGATAGATCTTACTACATGAAACAAACAGAATATTTGGCATGTAAAAATATAAACAAAAATAAAATTGAATAAACATGACAGATAAAAGGCAAATCTGGTCGTGTATCTTCCACCGCCATCCCTAGAGCCCATAAAGCCCCTAGTGCTTCCTGCTTCTAGGGCGGGAACCAAACCTCAGAACAGAACACTGGGCCCCTGCCCACTCCTCAAGTTCTCCCAGCCCCAAACATCTTCCTTCTGTTGCTCACATGTGTCACGCTCCCTCTTTCTGTCTAGGAAGCTCATCCCAGCACCACACTGAGCATCCCCCAACCCTCAAGCCATTCCCACTTGAATCTTGTAAATTCCTCTGTGCTCTCCCCAACACTCTCTTCTGCAGGAGGAAACCTTCCTGACCCCCTACACCCTTGGTCGGCAAACTGCGGCTCCCAAGCTACATGCGGCTCCTTGGCCCCTTGAATGTGGCTCTTCCACAGAACACCACGACCTGGGCGAGTCTATTTTGAAGAAGTGGTGTTAGAAGAAGTTTAAGTTTAAAAAATTTGGCTCTCAAAAAAAATTTCAATCGTTGTACTGTTGATATTTGGCTCTGTTGACTAATGAGTTTGCCGACCATTGCCCTAGGCCTATGTTAGCATTAACCCAGCTCAAGCAATGGAGGAAATGACATTAAAGAAGAAGAAAAGTTATAGTATAGATGTCAACAACGGTCAAACCAGAGGAGAGATACATGACAAATAGTGAGTGACAACTCTCACCATCTAGGTTGTGGCACAGAGAATCCTACTAAGGTCTAAAAGCAGCACTCAATTCACTGGCTGTGTGTGGCCATGAAAACCACCAGTGTATTCACAAGCCATAATTTAATAAGACCCACTCCAGGGAAAACCCTGATACAATTCAAGAATAATTAATGCCCCAGAACAGTGTTCTTTTGACATTGATGATGAAAACCTCACTAATGCCCAGCCAGTGTGGCTCTGTGGTTGAAAACTGACCTATGAACCAGGAGGTCATGGCTCGATTCTGGGTCAGGGCATATGCCTGAGTTGCAGGATCGATCGCCAGTAGGGGTGGTGCAGGAGGCAGCCAATCAATGATTCTCTCTCATCATTGATGTTTTTATCTCTCTCTTCTCCTTCCTGTCTCTGAAATCAATTAAAATATATTTTTAAAAAGAACAGCAACAAAAAAAAACCTCACTACTAAGCTCTAGTCATAATCACACGCGCGCATATGTGCACGCATAAACATAGACACACACGCACACACACATACACATACACACACACGATGCTCCTCCTCTGCTCCTAGAGGAAGCAGAATCAGAGATATGGTCCTTACTGATGCCTCAGCTCTGAGGTGGTGGCATAGGGCGTGATGAAACTGTCATTTTCAAGGTAGGTCATGTCACTCTCAGACTGGGATATCCGTTGTGGCTGAGGAAGGGCAACAGTCCGGCCAGTCAATGTTGTTGCTAGAATGACTGCAGCCAGAGCAGACCTATGGACAAAAGCATCCCAGTGAGATGGTGAACAAAAGGTTAAACAAGATACATATATTAATCAAAACACAACATCTATTTTACAATGTTTAGTGCCTATCTACTGACCACAGGCCTGCAGTCTGTTATGTGCCATCAAACAATCTTAACTCATTCTCACATCAACTTTATGAAGAGATATTATTGTCACCTCCATTTTTCATGTAAATTAAATGACTTGTCCAAGACTTCTAAGCTAATAGATGAATCTAGATCTCTAATCAAGGGAGTCTATATTCAAATGGTTTTTATATTAAAAATAGTGGCCTGGTGCGGGGGGTCAGGGTGTCCCTCAGCCTGGCCTGCACCCTCTCCAATGTGGGACCCCTCAGAGGATGTCTGACTGCTGGTTTAGGCCTGATCCCACAATCTGGGACTGCTGGTTCCTAACTGCTCACCTGCCTGCCTGCCTGCCTGCCTGCCTGCCTGCCTGCCTGATTGCCAGCCTGCTTACCCCAAACTTCCCCCTACCTCATCAGCCTGATCACCCCTAACTGCCCCTCCTGCTGGCCTTCTCACACCCTACTGCCCCCCTGTCAGCCTGCTCACCCCCAATTATCCCCCGCCCCCACTGGCCCCATTACCCACAACTGCCATCCCATCCTGGCCTGATTACCCACAACTGTCCTCCCCTCTTGGCCCCTAACTGCCTCTACCTTGGCCCCACCACCACGGCTTTGTCCAGAAGAACGTCCGGAAGGTCTCCTGGAAGGTCTCCCAGTCTAATTAGCATATTACCCTTTGTTAGTATAGATCAGTTGTCAGCAAACTTCGGCTCCCTCTGTTGACTAATGAGTTTGCCGACAACTGACCTAGACTCTCAATTCCAATAATTACAGGCTGTTGTTGTTCCTTGTGACTAAGCTCCTATCCAGTGGTCGGCAAACTCATTAGTCAACAGAGCCGCAATGCCCCGACCACTGGTATAGATAAAAGATCAGGATGGGGGGAAAAGGAAGTATAAGAAGATATAAATTATTCAAAACCATAATATAGGAAAGACAGAATAATAGATTTACCCTCTCACCTGAAAAAGTAAAACATAACAGACTTAGCAAATGGCCCAGCTTACTGCCATAGAGACTTCTCAGGTCTCTCTGAAAGAAGGAGAAACTGAGGGGGGGTCAGGCAGACTCCCTGAGTTGTATAGATGGAGCTGAGGGTCTGGGAACACCACAACAGGTAGAATTTGAAAGACAGAGTATTATAAAAAAGAGAGCTGAACAGAGAAAACTCGGGAAATCTGAAGAAGGTCCCCCCTGAGGTTTAAAAAAATGTTCCTCAGTGCATCATGCAAGGAAATCACCCAAGACTGGGGGAAGAACCATTCCTAAGGAGGAACAGTGCCACATGCTTACATATGGTTGAGGTCAGTGTCCATTCCCAACAACCAGACAGGAAAAAATTATAATTCAAGGGATGTTGGGAACAATATTCCAAAAAGACTCCAAAAGGTCTTGCCTCAGTAGTGGGGAATAATTAGTCCTAGATCTTACCTATCAAATCACAAAGGCACAACCCAAAAGATTAAGGTAACTTAATTGCATCCCAGTACAAAATTCAAGAAGACTTATCTATAATAAAAACAGTATAACATGCTAATTAGACTGGATAGCCAAATGATCTTCCAGACGTCATTCCAGACGTCCTTCTGGACGAAGCTGCCATGGGGGCCAAGGCAGAGGAGGTTAGGGGCAATCAGGCAGGCAGGCAGAGGGGTTAGGGGAGATCAGGCAGGCAGGCAGGCCAGTGGTTAGGAGTCAATGGTCCTGGATTGTGAGAGGGATCAGGCCTAAACTGGCAGTTGGACATTCCCCCGAGGGGTCCCACAGTGGGAAAGAATGCAGGCCAGCTGAGGATGCCCTCCCCCCCATGCACAAATTTCATGCTTCGGGCCTCTAGTTCTATATAATAAAATGGTAATATGCAAATCAACCCAACAGGGGAACAATCCGTTGCTATGACATGCACTGCCCACCAGGGGGCAGACGCTCAACACAGGAGCTGCCCCCTGCTGGTCAGTGCTCTCCCACTGGGAGGCAAGCAGTTATGGGCAATCAGGCAGGCAGGCAGAGGGGTTAGGGGCGATCAGCCAAAAGTCATGCTGAGGGATGGCGAGCGCTGCAGTGGTGGCGGGAGCCTCTCCCACATTCACAGCAGGTCTAAGGTTGTCTGACTGCTTCTTACAGGCCTAAGCCATTGGTCGGACCTCCCCTGAGGGTCTTGGACTGGAAAAGGGTACAGGCCACAGGCCAGGCTGAGGGAACCCCCTCTCTTCCCCAGTGCATAAATGTCATGTACTGGGCCTCCAGTAGGTATATAAAAATATTATCTAGTACTTAATAACATAAAACTCACAATAATATCTAGTATATAATCAAAGATAACCAGGCATGCAAAGAGACAAAAAATAATAATAAAAAGAATAACCATGCCGGAACCGGTTTGGCTCAGTGGATAGAGCGTCGGACTGGGGACTGAAGGGTCCTGGGTTCGATTCCGGTCAAGGGCATGTGCCTTGGTTGCGGGCACATCCCCGGTAGGGGGCGTGCAAGAGGCAGCTGGTCAATGATTCTCTCTCATCGATGTTTCTAACTCTCTATCCCTCTCTCTTCCTCTCTGTAAAGAATCAATAAAATATATATTAAAAAAAAAGAATAACCAAAAAAATCCAATTAGAACTGAACACATATGTTAGAATTAGAAGGTCAGTTATAATTGAATTCCACATGTTCAAAAGCTAAGTAAAGAAATGGAAGGTTATAAAAAAGGCTTGAACTTCAGTGGATAAAAATTATACTGGATAGGGATTACAGAAAAGACTTATGAAACTGAAGGCATTATAATAAAAAATAACCAAAATGAATGCAAAGAGGAAAAAAATAATAATAAAAGAACATAGTGAGATATGAGATTAGAAAAACTGCTATTGTTCTATATTTTAAGCCACTAAGTTTGGTATAATTTGTTACATGGCAATAGGTAACTAATATAATGGCCTTCAATCTGTGCTGGAACAAACAGTTACCCATATGTGAAAAAGGAACTTGAATCCATACCTCCCATACCTCTCTCCACATAAAAACTAACTCAAAATGGATATCAGACCTACATGTAAATTCTAAAACTATAAAACTTCTGGAAGAAAATCTGTGTGACCTTGGGTTAGACAAAGATTTCTGAGATAATATGTTGAAATCATAATCTGTAAAAGAAGGAAACTGACAAGTTGAACTTTATAACAATTAAGATCTGCTCCTTGAAAGATACTGCTAAGAGGATAAAAAGATAACCCACAGATGGGAAGAAAATATTTCCAAAGCACATATTTGATAAATAACTTGTATCCATAATAATTAAAGAATTCTCAAAATATAATAAACAGGAACACAAGTAATTCAGTTTTTAAAAGTGAGCAAAAGATTTGAACAGAGACTTTACCAACGAAGATATACAAATGGCCAATAAGCACCTGCTCAATACCATTAGTTATTAGAGAAATGCAAAATAAAACCACAACAAGATACCACTACACACCTATTAGAATGCCCAAAAGTAAAATGGCTGACTAAGACAGGGAGCATTTGAGATATTGCTCCCCGGCACATGTTCCCCTCAGGCATTCAAAGAGATCCAGAAATTTGCCAGAAAGGAGAGAGGAACTCCAGGTGTGCACATGGACTCTAGATTCCACAAAGCTGTCTGGGCCAAAGGAATAAAGACTGCTCCATACCTTATCAGTACATGGCTGCCCAGAAGGCATAATGAAGATGAAGATTCGCCAAACAAGCTGTATACACCGTTTCCTATGCACCTGTCACCACTTTAAAAAAATTATACAGACAGTAGATGTGAATGAGAACTAATAGCTAATGTCAAATAAAGTTATAAAACCAAACACACATATATATACATACACACACAAGAATGACCAAACCAAATGTTGCTGAGGATGTGAAGAAATTGGAACTATATACTCCTGGGGGAACAGAAATGGAATCACAACTTTGGGAGAGATAGTTTGGCAATTTCTTAGTAAGTTAAATATACTAGTACATGAAGCAGGTATTTCATTCCTAGATATTTACCCAAGAGAAAAGAAAGTGTAAGTCCAAACAAAGATTTGTGCACAAATGTTCATAGCAGCTTTATTTCTAGTAACTCCAAATTGGAAACAACCTAAATATCCATCAATAGATGAGTAGATAAATAAACTGTGGCATACAGGTCGGAGATTAGTTCCTACGGTGTGGTGTGACGAAACACAATTTTCTATGTAAGTCGGAACCCACCTACATAAGCACCTATGTCACTCACATGGAGCACATACACAGCAGTAATGAAGTGAAACAGTGAAAAAAAAAAAAAGATAACAATTCCTGACCTTTACTTGTGAATAAACAATAAAAACCATAAAGCACATATGTACATACATCAAAATGACGAAACTCTTCTTTTTATAAATAAATGGGAGATGGCGACGTAACCACGAAACCACATACGTCAAATCTGATGTAACCCGAGGACTGCCTATATTCTTGTAATGGAATATTTATTACTCAGCAATAAAAAAAGACAAATTAACTGAGTTATACAACTATATAGATCAGTGTTGCCCAAACTTTTGACATATGTGTACCCCTTCTATAATTTTTGTAACGCTGAATACCCCTCGTCAAAAAAAATGGATGTATTTTAATAACAATCAAGATATATTTATTTTTTCTTTTTTTGGTACATACAGAAAATAATAATAAATGAAAAATAAAATTATTTGTAATAAAATATACATAAAAGTTATATTATAAATAACATTTATTTGCACACCGGACCATCTCACGCCTCACAAGACTGTCTTGACTTGACTCATGAGAATGTAGAGTTAGGCGCAGCTAAGCACGGTGCAGTGCATATCCCCACCAAACTCTTCCCGTACCCCTGGGGGTACGCATACCACACTTTGGGAAACACTGAATAGATGAATGTCAAAATAATTATACTGAATAGAAGAGGACAGCTTAATTATTTTATGTAATTCTGTTTATATAAAATTCTAGAAAATGCAAACTAGCTCTATCTGGTTTAGCTCAGTGGATAGAGCATCAGCCTGCGGACTAAAGGGTCCTGGGTTTGATTCCAGTCAAGGGCACATGCTGGGTTGCAAGCGCGATCCCAGTAGGGAGCATGCAGAAGGCAGCTGATCAATGATTCCCTCTCATCATTAATATTTCTATCTCTCTCTCCCTTCCCCTTTCTCTCTGAAATCAATAAAAATTAAAAAATAAAATAAAGCCCTGACCAGTTTGGCTCAGTGGATAGAGCCTGCAGACTGAAGGATCCCAGGTTCAATTCTGGTCAAGGGCATGTACCTTGGTTGCCGGCACATCCCCAGTGGGGGGTGTGCAAGAGGCAGCTAATCAATGTTTTTTTTCTCATCAATGTTTCTAACTCTCTGTCCCTTTCCCTTCCTATCTGTAAAAAAATCAATAAAATATATATATTTTTAAATAAAAATAGCCGAGATGGGTTTGGCTCAGTGGATGGAGCATCGGCCTGAGGACTGAAAGGTCCCAGGTTCAATTCCGGTCAAGGGCATGTACATTGGTTGCGGGCACATCCCCGGTAGGGGGTGTGCAGGAGGCAGCTGGTCGATGATTCTCTCACATTGATGTTTCTGACTCTCTGTCCCTCTCTCTTCCGCTCTGTAAAAAATCAATAAAATATATTTTAAAAATAAATAAATAAAAATAAAATAAAAAAGAGACAAAAGAAATAGTAAATCTGAAATTTAAAAAAAGAAAAGAAAACGCAGACTAATCTATAGTGACAGAAAGCAGATCAGTGGTTGCCTGGGAATGGGGATGAGGATGGGGGTGAGGGGAATGGGAGGTGAGAGAGAGGGACATTAAACTTTGAGGAATAATGGATATTTATTATCTTGATTATGGTTATGGTTTCACAGGTATAAACCTAAGTCAAAAATTTACCCATCATAAATTTTAAATATGGCCTGGTCATTGTGGCTCAGTGGTTGGGCATCGGCCTATGAGCAAGGAGGTCACAGTTCAATTCCCAGTCAGGGTACATGGCCGAATTGTGGGCTCGATCTGTTTTTATCTCTCTCTCCCTCTTCCTTCCTCTCAGAAATAAATAAAAAAAATTTTAAATATGAAGTTGATCATAGCCCATTATACCTAAAAAAAAAACAAAACACCATTTTTTTAAAAGATAACTAAAGCAAAAATAGTAATATAATATGCAGTTAATAATAGATGAAATTAAAATGTATGACAATAGTTACACAATGATGGGAAGGAGGCAATCAAAGTAAATAATAAGACTTTTACACTATTACACTACACATGAAGTGGAATAATATCAAAGATTAATTTAAATGCTGTTTATTTTAAATAAAAAGATCTAGAAGTATGCCAAGTTTGCTAAAGCCATGTTGTTCATTTGGGCTTCATAAATATTACAATCTGGGAATATATTTCTGTAAATCACAGAGACTATAGAAGTTTTCTAATGAGTCTATAGCATGCCTGGCAGGATATGGCCTGTTCTTTTGTTTTCCTGCTTTATAATGGGATGTAAAGCTCACTGTCTCATCACTGCTGCTGCTATAGAAACATTTAAGTTATAATAACACTACTTAGTGGAGCTGGACAGACCTTCAAGTGCATCGCAGCGATGCCACCGCTCGCCAGCTGTGAGACTTCAGGCAAATGCTGAACACTTGAGCTCGGAGAGATGCCAACAGGACCTCTCTCATGGGGTCACTGAGAGGATGAAATGAGATAATACTTCTAGAGCACTTACTAGATTCCTTGACACAGAGTAAGTACTGATAAATGGCTATTCTTATTATCAAGATTATACTAAAGGAGAAAACAAACACTAAAAATATTTGTTTTTTAATCAAGAGGCATACAATATTCTAGTTTCAAAGAACACTAGAAGAAGGTATCACCCTGGAATGAAATTTTTTCTCATTGTTAATAGTCAAGTCATGCATCCAGGTATCTAATGGACAAAAAATACTCTAAATTTCTCCTATATCTAAATCTTTGAGAGCACAGGCAGGGGCCTTGGTTTCAGTGATGTATGACACAAAGTCACCTAATTGATGTGTTAGGAGCCCTGGAGGACATGGGAGGCGAACCCACTTCTCATTTCCTCCCACAAAGCAGTTCGTTTGAAAGGCCGACTTACGTTAAAAGAGAAAATTATGTCCACAATTAAAATTCCTTTTAACATATCATCAACTGAAATACTTGGGCTTTAATATTTTAAAAAATACTAATTGCATTCAATAAGAAATGTGAGGAGTCCACACCTGAAAGAGATAGGCCATTATCCCACAGAGAAATCATATTAAGTTATGGAACCATGATAAATATTTCAAAGGACATGATTCTAATCACCCGACTTGTAATCTGGCCAGTTGGACCCACCGCTCGGCGGCTGAGCACTCGGCGGGTGACCTCAGCGCCTGCTCACCTGAGACTCACCTCGGCCTCTCTGGAGAGGGGTGGGGGCTGCGGGGAGGAGGTGTGCGGGGCACAGCTGGCTTCGGAGCAATGCTGGCTGCAGGTAGAAGGCCATGGATGATGTGTTTCTGCACAAATACAACCCAGAACAGGTCACTGTGTAAAGAATCACTTGGGTCCTGCCACCCCCCCTCCCTGGGCCTAAGAAGGGACACTGGCAGTCCAGGGATCTAGCCCCACCGGGAGGCCCACTCCTCCCCTTGCTCAGCTGGCCAGGCCAGCATGCCCACCCAGGGAGCACGTACAGTGGGGCCTTTCGCCTTTCCTCCTCAGAGCAGCTTTCCTGACACCCAGGAGAGCCGAGGCACCTCCACTCGTCTCACAGCACTGCCTCCGGAGACCCCAGGCACTCACTAGCCAGCCCCCCACAGAACAGGAGCGTCCTGGGAGCAGGCAACCATCCTGCCTTTATCAACCCTGAACTCCAGCACTTGGCACTTTGCTCTACACCTGTACATTTTAGGTAGTTTTGATGATGCAGAATAACAAAAACTAGTTCCTACACACATTGAAAGTAGGAGAATCTGCTTTAGGCAACTGGGAGTCTCTCAGAAGTTTCTGAGAATAGCCCAATCATTCTGTGCACCAGCCATTCATTCACATCTGCTAGAAGCAAAACGCCATGACGGCAATTAATAAACCTTGTTGTCATCCTCAAGGAGGGAGAGTGCCGAGGAAAGCATGCAAATACTTACTATGTAACAGGGAAGTATGGAAGGTGCCAGGGGAAAGATAAGAAAAAGTGCTGAGGTAACCCAGGGAGGGAAGGGGGCCTCATACGCCCCTTGGAAAAAACCACAGAGAAATTTAGACGAGATCTTCAAACATGGCCACTGCTCTCACATTTGGGAAATACGGAGAAAAGCATTCTAGGAAGAGGGAACGGCATAAACAAAGGAATGAAGCAAGACATTAGTAGCTTCATTTCCAAACTGGAAATAACAAGTATGGAGTTTGCGGTAACCTAGAGGCATCTGAGAGGGAGAGGCTAGAACGATGGGTTGGGACTAAGAATGGGGATTGTTTCCATTTAAGAGCTTTGAAACAAGACTAAGGTGATCCTGTGGCCTAGTGAGGAGCACCCACTGAAAACGCCCCCTGGAAAGATTAAAGAAGCAGTGGTAGGCATAAGGTATGGGAGAGAAGACAGGTACAACCAAGGGGAACGGCTGACAGTGTGGCCACAGGCTGTCAATTAACCGTGGGTATCTGACACAGAGCAGGAACTCAACAATGCCACTCTGAGCAAGCAAAACTGCAATGCAAAATATGCCTCAAGAATGTCTTCCCTGCTTCTCGGCCTGTCTACAATGCTCGCTGCAGGCGCGGGGGCTGAGAGCAGGTAGCCAAGTCAGACTTGCTTTCTATCCTCGGTTTAAAACAGAGTTCAGGAATGCCCTTGTCAAAATGCTTTCTGCTCACTTAAAGTATTACGTTTATGGAGAACTGGATACAAGGAGGTTTGGAGTTTTCGCCAGGCAAGTGACGAAAGAGACAGCGACACGGGGGTTGGGGGTGTGTACAGAGAGTGATTATAATGATAGACTATGGAATTAGAAACCAGGGCTGGAAATGAGGACAGGGAGAACACTGGTAAGAGCAATAGACTGGTTGTGCGGGATGGGCATGGAGGTGGGAGGTTTGTGTTAACGGATTGTTAGAGTCAGGTTACTAGAGCAAGTCCGTAGTAAAAAAAAGGGGGGGGGGGCAGAGAAATAGTGAGGCGCTGCTGCATCAGTTCAGGTAGATGCTGGAGGACAGGGCGGGGCGGGCACAGCTGCCAGATGTATTTGGTGGGTAGAGTCTAAAGAACTTCCGATAGGGTGTCCGCGGTGGGCGGCGGGAGGAATCAAGAATGGCTCCCTCCTGGGGACACCAGCAGTGGAGCAGGTCTGTGGCGGCCAGGAGTGAGCTCCCGACACCCGAAGGAACGATGTGGGGAGACAGGGCGACTCCGGTCCCACTGAGGCTCCCCTGGGATAAAGGATTCTTTAGAGCACAAGAGACCAGGGCTTTTGGGATGGAAAACCGCTGCCCCGAGCGCCTCAATCTCAAGCCACATCCCAAGCCCTCCTCCGGTAACTCCTGTCGCCCAGGCCAGGGCGCAGGCCGCGCAAGAATTTACTTACAAACTGGCTCTTGCGGCCTCTCGGAACCCCCAGGAACATCTTTGCTGTGGGGAACGGTCCCACCGGGTCTGGACCGACAAGCAAGTCTCCTCCAAGGCCAGGACCGCTCCCTCCCTAAAGCCTGGTCCCCGCCCGCCGGCCTGGCCCCGGACGCATTTTCCACTCAGGGGACTCCGCAACAACCACGTCTGCTACTGGCTCTGCTTTCCCACCGGCCAATTAGAGCCCAGGATACTGCATGCCCGTCGCTCTTGGCAACCAGCGGGTCCCATTCAAATCCCCTCCGGGGCGGAAACTGTGCGTGCTGTCCGTTCTCTGATTGGCCAGAGGAGATGTCGATCTCTGACGCCATAGCCTATCCGATGCTTGCGAGGAGGAGGGCGGGCAAAACGAGAGGACCAGACTGTGCAGCCAGGGCGCGGATGGAGCTGGGGTGTCAGGAGTCGGGCAGGTGACGAAAACGCGGGACGGGGCTTCCAGGACGGGAATCTCCTGGTTCTTAGGCTTTGAGAACACTGACGACCGGCTCCTGCCAAGAGGCCCCGCCCCGGCTTCGAGTGGAATGCGAGGCCGTGTGCAGGACAGCCTTGCATTTCAGTCTTGCATTTCCTTCTTTAGGTCGAGGCCACCGCCATGGATAGGAACCCCCCTGATGGCACAGGCCCTGTGCACGTGCCTTTGGGGCACGTTGTTGCCAATGAGAAATGGCGTGGGTCGCAGCTGGCACAGGGCATGCAAGGTCGGTGGGCTGCCCTCTGCACAAATCCTCAATTGTCCTCGCCCCACTTTTAAAAAAAAAAACAAAAAACCGTTCAACCAATTGCTACCTTTTACATTCAAACTTATTTTCTTGTCTGCATTTTAAGGGAAAATTAAACTTGTTTTCGAGGATGGCCTAGCACCGGTAGATTTTTACTTGTCTGTCAGATCCTGCATTCTTTATATCACAGAAGCCGATTTGGTGGCAGGAAATAGCTACCGAAAGAGGCTGGTTCGCGTTAGAAATGTAAGTACTGAATTGAAGAAACTGACATTGACATTTAATTTCTAGTCCTCCTCCCTCTTGTGTATGGAATAATTTATATAAAACCATTGGCCATTCCAAGCATTTTTGGAGGGACAGTTTTCTTAAGCCTGAAAGGAATTTTGTTACAAAAATGGTTTACTGTTGTTGTTCTTCTTTGAAGTCCAGCAATCTTCAAGGAATTGTGCTAGTTGAAAAAACGCCGACAAGCGAACAATACTTCCCAGCCATACAGAAGTTTACTGTGCTGGACCTTGGGATGGCGTTGCTTCCAGTGGCCAGCCAGATGGAAGCATCCTGCGTCATTATCCAGTTAGTAAGTGCTGATTCCTACTCCATAAGAGCCCGGTCTTGAGGACTCTCCAACTGACCTTCCTGGATCTTTTAGCAGCTGCCCTTGTTCCTTACGGTTTCTTCCTGAGCCCATCAATGCAATCCAATCATTCTGTGTTGCTTTATTAATTATTCTGCCTTGACGCTGGGGAAAGGTCCTCCGGCAGCTGCTTTGCCTCATCCCCACGTATCTTATTAGCATTCAGTGTGCAAGTTTATGTTGTTTTTAAACCTTGTTGAAGATTATTCAACTTGATCGTATGTGAGAATTTTGTGGAGAAACTTTTCAAAATAGCAATACTCTCAGAATTTTGTGGAGAAACTTTTCAAAATAGCAATACTCTCAGACCAATTAAAAATCATTATGTGGGCTGAGGTCGGTTTGGCTCAGTGGTAGAGCTTCGGTCTGTGAACTGAGGGGTCCCAGGTTCGATTCTGGTCAAGGGCATGTACATTGGTTGCTGGCACATCCCCGGTAGGGGGTGTGCAGGAGGCAGCTGGTCGATGTTTCTCTCTCATCGACGTTTCTGGCTCTCTCTCTCTCTCTCCCTTCCTCTCTGTAAAATATCAATAAAAATATTTTTTAAAAATCATTATGTGGGAGTAGTGAAAGGTTGTAAGGTCCCGACGGAGAGGTTTGCAAGATCCCAGCTGAGAGGTAGGCGGCGCAGAAGCAAGACACGGAATCCAGGCGATTAAAAAGGGGGCTTTAATCTGCACTCCCGGGCGAAGCTCCCTGGTCCGAGGGTGGGCCAGGGAAGTTCGCGCCCAAAAGCAGCATAGGTATCTCTTTTATACAGCTGTTTAGGGAGGGGAGGGGGGAGGACATGAGAGGTGTGGAATTCCTGCCTCAGGCCAGGGGTCTAGGAAGGCCCTAGGAAGGCGCCAGCTAGCCAGTTATCTTTGTCACCATCCATCCTGCAGATGCTTGCATCTGCTCTGGGCTATACCCCCTGCCTCAACCTAACATCCCAGCCTTTTGATGACTGCTTCCTGCTGAGCATGGGCGGCGAAGGGGAGGTGTCAAAGGCCAGGATCAGGCAGAGGCAGATCTGAGGGCAGCCTAGTGTAGGGATGGAGCAGGAGCTGGTTTACGGTCACCCGAGACATTTCAGCGATCCTGGAGCGGATGAATTTGAGGAGGCAGGGAGCTAGGGAAAAAAAGACACTGATTAGAATCAGGGGCCCTACCAGGGGTAGGATCCAAGTAGCTAAAGGGCTTTGGAGCCAGCCAAAAGGAGAGTTGTCCTGTGAGTGTCTTGCACGTAATTCTTCACTCAGCTTAGTCAGGGTCTGCACGTTCTGTTCCACCACTCCGGACTCATTGATGTAGTAACAGCATTCTTCTTGAAGGAACATGCAGGTTCCTCCTCTTTCTGCAGTAAGAAGGTCTAGGGCCCTTCTGTTCTGCAGGACTATTTGGGCTACCGATGTTACTTGTCGCTGCAGGGAAGCTAAGGAGGTCGTGGTAGACTCCAGGGCTATCTGGAGTTTGTCATTGAAATCCTGAGCAGAGATTATGCTATTACCCAGGGCCCCCCCAGCTAGGCCCATTGAGGCAGCGATACTTACCCCCAACATGACAGGGAGGAAGGCGGCCCGGCGGGCCCGGGGGTGGGATGAAGGGAGCAACCAGGCGAGCTCTGACTCTCCATACAAGGTTAGTTGGGGAACTACTGTGACCATGAAGCAAGGCCCGGGCTCAGAGGAGTTTATGCAGTTGCTTAAGGTGCCGTTGCACCAAAAGAAGGTACCCGGGCTGGCCCTGGTGAGACTGGCTGCGGTGTGGTTTTGGGTACAGTTCCAGGTGACCCGTCCCCCAGTTACCGGGTTGCTGGTCTGGTAGCATATCCGCGGGGGCAAGCTAGGTTCTGGAGTTTCGGGTTCCCAGAGGGGAATGCCAACCAGGGGAGGCTGACATTCACCATGTCCTTGGGTTCCTGGAGAAGTCATGAGTGGAACAGCAGCCAGCAAAGGTCTTTGGAGAGAGACACATAAAAAGCAGTGCGAGACATTGGGCAGGGTGTGGGTCTCGTTAAGGAATAGTAGAGTGTGTTGGATAAGTTGGAGCCATGAGGACAGGACTTCTACCCGGGGGGAATCAGGCAGCTTCCCTTTAAGGGACTGTTCGGCCTGTAGGATGCTGTTGGAGACCTGGATTTGGGCCTCCTGAGACATGACATACTCCCGGGAGATGTAGATGGTCCCTGAAGGGGTCGAGCTCCAACCACTCCAATACAGTTTTCCCATAACTCCCGCAACCCATCGCTGGTTCCAGGGGTCCCGGACCCTGATGTTGAAGGTGCCGTCCTTCCAGAAAAAGGGGCCATACCTGACCTCTCTGTAGGCATCATGGATGACACAGTCTGACCAGCGGCAACCCCCATAGGTGTTGATGTCTTGACTACACCTGTCTGGGTTCCGTTGGTCGTAAGCAAAGCAGGCATATGGCCGGCCACCGTTGGATACTGACCGGAGGTCAACAGCAATCAGGATCTCTGCCTGACAGCCAACCAGAGGGCAGTCCTGAAATCCTACCTGCTGGGTGACTTGTATGTTGCCCTGGTCATAGGTTTCATGGACCTTGAACCTCCACACATAAGCAGGTGGGGGTGAATATAGGTTGCCCAGAGCTGGAAGGAGGAGGGGGAGGGCGACTAAGGCAGGCCTTAGTGGGGCCCAACACCTCACGTTTATGTTGCTTTAGGTGGTCCTCTGGAGGCTTGGTCAGCTGGTTCTGGCCTGGAAAGAAACCTGTTAGCATGTTCCTGGTGCAGCTGCCTGGGGTGAGGTAGCTGCACACGTGGAGCAGATCTTCTGGGCCTCCTTGGTGGGAGCAGTGGCTGCAGCCAGAGCCCGAAGGCAGGGCTGCCATCCCCGAACTGTGGGATCGAGCTGTCTGGATAGGTAGGCTACTGGGGTGAAGGCTGGCCCTAGGGGCTGGGTGAGGACCCCTATGGCTATTCCCTGTTTCTCATCAGTAAATATTTGAAAAGGCTTAGAGATGTCTGGGAGAGGGGGGGGGGGAGATGCCAGAAGGGCATCCCGGAGCTTAGTAAAGGCCTGGCGAACGAGGGAGGGTGAAGAGAGGGGGCCTATTGGTGTTTCCTTAGCAGCCTGGTACAGAGGCTTAGCTAGGAGAGCAAAATTCGGGACCCAATGGAGGAAGAATCCTACCAGTTCTAGAAAGGACAAGATCTGTTCCGCAGAAGTGGGAGGCTGTAGGTCTCGTATTGCCTGTGCTCTGTCAACTGTCAGTCCTCGGGAGTTGGGGGTCAGACAGATCCCCAAGTAAGTGACAGTAGAGGCCGACAGCTGCGCCTTGGCAGGAGACACACGGTATCCTTTGTCCCCTAGAAAGTTGAGGAGGTCAGCTGTCTGCCTCCGAGAAATGTCTAGAGAGGGGCTGCAGAGAAGGAGATCATCTACATACTGGAGAAGAGTGCTGGGTTCTAATGAGCATTGTTGGAGGTCTCTGGCTAAGGCCTGGCCAAACAGATGAGGGCTGTCTCTGAATCCCTGGGGCAGAACTGTCCAGGTGAGTTGGCGGGATACCTGCTCATCTGGGTCCTCCCAAGTGAATGCAAACAGATGGTAAGAGTCTGGATCCAGAGGGATGGTAAAGAAGGCATCCTTGAGGTCAAGGACGGAAAAGTGGGTGGTACCCGCTGGTACGCGAGAAAGGAGAGTGTAAGGATTGGGGACCACCGGGTGGATGGGGACTACCGCTTCATTGATTAATCGGAGGTCCTGCACCAGCCGGTAGGTCCCATCTGCCTTCCTAACTGGGAGGATGGGGGTGTTGCAGGGAGAGTTGATAGGTATGAGGAGACCCTGCCCCAGAAGCCGAGTAATGAGAGGCTTGAGGCCTCGGCGATGAGTCAGGGAAATAGGAAACTGGGGGCGGGAAGGAAATGAGGTGGGGTCCTTAAGTCTGATCCTCACTGGGGTATGGTGCCTAGTAACCACCGGGGTAGAGGTGTCCCATACTTTTGGGTTAACAAGGGACACAGGCAGTGGGGGACCAGTGTTCCCGTGGAGGGAGGGAGCCAGGAGCGGAAGAAGCAGGGAAGCTGAAGGACTCTGAGTGAGCTGCAGAGTGGCCCCTAGTTTGACGAGGATATCTCGTCCTAAAAGGGGTACAGGGCATGAAGGCATGACAAGGAATGAGTGGGTTATAGGGCTATTGTCGAGGAGACAGGGAAGGGGTCCGGTGGCCAGTGGGCAGGTGGATTTGCCGTCAATTCCCATGACCGAGATCGGGGAAGGGAACAGTGGCCCAGAGAAAGAAGGCAGAACAGAAAAGGTAGCCCCCGTATCGATCAAAAAGGAGATCATCTTACCCGCTACCTGGAGCTTTACCCGAGGCTCGGCCAGGGTGATGGGGGTAGTCGAACCCGGGCATCTTCAGTCTGCCAGTCCCAGCATGGCCAGCGGCGGGTCATGACCCGGAAGTACGGTCCCTCCACGCTGAGACGCAGAGGGCCCATCACCATTCCAAGGACAGTCACTTTTCCAGTGGCCACTTTGACCACACGCCGGGCAGGGCTTGTTTGGAGCACGGGGTTGTGGGCATCCTTTAGCCCAGTGGCCTTCTTTTCCGCACTTGAAGCATCCTCCAGGTGGCGCTCTTCCTTTGGTTGCACCCCCATCACGCACAGTCCCCTTTGGACCATGCTCGGCCGCCGGCCTTAGGGCTGCTACCAAGGCTTGAGTTTGCAGGTTCACCTTTTGTCGAAGGCGGGCCTCCCGATCTGACTCTGCCCGCTCTTCTCGGGCATTGAAAACCTTAAATGCCATATTCACCAGATCTCGGACAGGAGTCTGAGGGCCATCCTCTGCCTTTTTTAACTTTTTTCTAATATCTGGGGCTGACTGTGAAATGAAGTGAGTGGCTAGGACAGTTGCTCCAGCTGGGGACCCAGGGTCCAGGCGAGTATATAAGGTCAGAGCCTCAGTCAGCCTGTTAAGGAAGACCGCGGGGTTCTCATCTGGTCCCTGAGTAACTTCCCTCAGCTTGTCAAAATTAACAACCTTGTGGGAGACGGCCTGTAGGCCGGCTATTAGGCACTGGAGCATCTGGTCGCGACTTCGGCGCCCGTCTCGCCCTTCAGGGGTATCTAGTTGATACTCCCAGCCTGGTTCCTGACGAGGAACGGCCTGGGCCCTCACGGGCATAGAGGCGTCTGTAAGGTGGATCTGATCAGCATGGTCCGTTGCTGCTCCTAAGACTCTTTCCCTTTCATCTGATGTTAGGGTGGAAGAGAGAATGACATGGATGTCATGCCAGGTGAGGTCATAGGCCTGAGAAAGGTATCGGAATTCCTTGATGAACGCGGTGGGGTTGGTGGAAAAAGACCCCAGCCGCTTCTCAATCTGGGATAAATCTGACAGGGAGAAGGGAACATGAACCCTGACCACGCCCTCAGCTCCTGCTACTTCCCGGAGGGGGCAGAGCAGCGGAGCCTGAGAGCGGGTGTGCCTGCTGACTGGGGAAGCAGGCGGAGGTGGGGGTGGGGGTGGGGGGAGGGGAAGGTCGGCAGGTAAAGAAGGAGGCTCTGGGGGAGGGGGCGGCGGAGGGAGATCTGGAAGTGAGGATGGGGGAAGGGCGGGAACTGACTGCGGGGCAGGAGACAAGGCTGAAGGAGCCCTGTGATAGGGAGGCGGGCGAGACGGCGGGGAGGAAAGATTCTCAGGGGGTTCAGATAAGGCGGAAAGTGGAGGAGTGTCGGTAGGGAGTGGAAGTTTCTCCTGAGCTAGGAGAACCTGGGCAGTGGAACAGAAGGAGCAGAGGGAGGGACGGGAGCGCAGATAGAAAAAGGCCTGGACATATGGAACCTCCAGCCACTTCCCAGCTCGTTTGCAAAAATTGTTGAGGTCAGTCAGAATGTTAAAATCAAAAGTCCCATGTTCAGGCCATCTTGACCCATTGTCCAATTCATACTGAGGCCATGCCACGTTACAGAAGTGAATGAGGCGTTTAGGACGCAGATCCTGGGACAGGCCTAGTTTAGCCAGATTTGTAACAAGACACCCCAGTGGGGTCTTTGGATCTAATTTGGTTTTTTTTGGTTGCCCATTGTTGACGCCTAGGGTCCGGGACTCCAAAGGGAGAAAGAGCGTCCTCTTCTCGCCTTTCGGGGTCCGGAATCAGGCCAAAGGCCGGAGGGAGCCAGAAAGAAGAAGGAACGTCTTCCGACTTCTACTGGCCCGGGGATTTCCCTGGGAAATCCCGGAAAAAGGGCTAAACCCGGAGGCAATTCTCTGACTCGGCCGAGATTTTACAGACAGGCAGAGATGCCGGAAAATGACCCTAGGAGCCAACCAATAGGAATGGGAAAGTCTGCTGACTCTGATGTTGCTGAGCTGGAGAGAAATCTGAGGGTTCCTTAGCCACGGGGGTACCCCAGACCGGGAAAGGTCTTACAGGGCAGGGCACTTACCCCGTGCCCGGGTTTCGCACCAAGATGAAAGGTTGTAAGGTCCCGACGGAGAGGTTTGCAAGATCCCAGCTGAGAGGTAGGCGGCGCAGAAGCAAGACACGGAATCCAGGCGATTAAAAAGGGGGCTTTAATCTGCACTCCCGGGCGAAGCTCCCTGGTCCGAGGGTGGGCCAGGGAAGTTCGCGCCCAAAAGCAGCATAGGTATCTCTTTTATACAGCTGTTTAGGGAGGGGAGGGGGGAGGACATGAGAGGTGTGGAATTCCTGCCTCAGGCCAGGGGTCTAGGAAGGCCCTAGGAAGGCGCCAGCTAGCCAGTTATCTTTGTCACCATCCATCCTGCAGATGCTTGCATCTGCTCTGGGCTATACCCCCTGCCTCAACCTAACAAGTAGGACTTATGTGTCAATTTGTATTATGTTGTGAAATCTTCTCTGATGTGCAGCTAAGATTGAGAACCAAATTGTTCACAGATCCCTCCATGCTCTCTGCCACATTTCCTGTTTTACTATTCCTTACTTTCCTTGATGGAGTGCTATTGTCTGCCTTCCTGTATCCATAACTAACTGAAGACTAGATTTCTCCTTTGACAGGCAAGTCCGATTTAGACATAGTCATCACTTAATCTCATACAACTGAAACACTTTAGGGACAAGTTTGAATTCCTCAGAGTATGTTCTCATTGGTTTTATCCTAACCATTCTGGAAACCCAAGTTTTTACTTTTTAAAAAAAAATTTATTAAGGTATTATCTGTGTACATAGCTTACCATTGCCCCCCCCTCCCATACATGCCCTCCCTCCCCAGAGTTTTGTGTCCATTGGTTGTTCTTATATGCATGCATACCAGTCCTTTGGTTGATCTCTTATCTCCCCCCGATCTCCCTCCCCTCCCCCCTCTCCCCTACCCCCGCTGTCATTTGACAGTCTGCTTGTTGTTTTACTGTCACTATATCTATCTTTCTGTTCATTCGTTTATAATGTTCTTTAATATCCATAAATGAGTGAGGTCATGTGGTGTTTCTCTTTCATTGAGTGGCTTATTTCACTCAGCATGATGCTCTCCAATTCCATCCAGGTTACTGCAAATGATGAGAATTCCTTCCTTTTTATGGCAGCATAGTATTCCATTGTGTAGATGTACCATAGTTTTCTGATCCATTCATCTGCTGACGGGCACCTAGGCTGTTTCCAAATCCTAGCTATTGTAAATTGTGCTGCTATGAACATAGGAGTACATATATCCTTTCTGATTGGTGTTTCTAGTTTCTTGGGGTCCAAGTTTTTACTTTTAAAAATTTTATCTCTACCCCTCTGTGTAGCCATATGGTTCACCTTTCAATAATTTTGCTGATGAAAAGTTGCATTCATGATATATGAAAACATTTGTAGTGAAAAGTTGAACCAAATAGAAAAACTAAAACAACTGTTAGTCCTCTAGAGGGTGCTCACGTGTTCTTTCATTTCCATTTAGGTCCAAGAGCAAACCAAAGAGCCCAGTAAGAACCCTTTTCTCAGGAAGAAACAGGCTCAGCTCTCAGAGCCCTTCTTACTTCGAACTGTGCAGCAGATCCCAGGAGTGGGGAAAGTTAAAGCTTCCCTGCTGCTTCAGAAGTTCCCGAGTATCCGGCAGCTAAGTAATGCCTCCATCCAAGACCTGGAGCTGGTCGTTGGGCAAGCAGCAGCACAGCAAATTCACGCCTTCTTCACACAGTCCCGGTGACAGCCCTTCTCCCAGCGTCTGCTACGGGTTCTGCGTTACACCAACTGCAGGCTCTTGTTTTCTTTTCATATTTAAAAAAATCAAGAGAAAAAGATTTCCTCTCACAACTAGTGAAAGACGGGGGGAGGCCTGAGTGGACCCTGCCAGCTGACCTGTGCTGCTCCCTGTGTGCTGGCGTTTAAGTTGGTGCTGCCTGGTTCTGCTACCATGACGAGGGCTAGTGGCGATCTTCCTAAGAGAATCCCTTGAATTAGAGACTCTCAGATTGATTTAAAAAAAAAAAAAAAAAAGCCAGCGTGGGCAGATTTGAATGTGTGACCTTGACCTACATCTGTAATGGAAAGATCTTATCAGGTTTCAGTGGATATGACCTTCTAAAGGAGACAGACCTACAATGAAGCACTGTGTACCATAAGCCCCTTGTTCCTGGTGGCAAAGCCACTGTTCTTCAGGTCTGCTCTTAATATACCGGTGCTTTGAGGGTTGCTGCCATTGTAAATAGATTGCACAGCCTTTGTTTCCTCCTGCAATTGCTTCCTTTATGGCGACTACAGTCTGTTTATAATCACTGGGCACATCTGAACACAGAAAGCCTGGAGTATAGAGTACCCACTTAAAGATGAAAAGCCAAAGTGTGTGTGTGTGTGTGTTTGGGAGGGGGGGGTAGGGAGAGTGTGTTTGTAAATGTATAGCCCAACAATGTAAAGATGCACAGGAATATAGCAGGCAGTTGTGTCCAGAAAGAAGAGCTGGGGATCAAAAGGTACACTTGCCTATTCAAAAAGTAAATATCGCCCTCACCAGTTTTGCTCAGTGGTTAGAGCAAAACCCTGAACCCACGGTTCCCATTCCCTGTCAAGAGTATGTACCTCAGTTGCAGGCTCAATCCTGCTCCAGTCAGGGCACATAAGGGAGGTAACCAATTGATGTCTCTTTCTCTCTCCCTCCGTCCCTCCCTCCTTCCACTTTCCCTTTCATTCTTTTTTTTAATTTTAATATATTTTATTGATTTTTTACAGAGAAGAAGAGAGAGGGATAGAGAGTTAGAAACCTCGATCAGCTGCCTCTTGCACCACCCCTACTGGGGATGTGCCCACAACCAAGTACATGCCCTTGACCAGAATCGAACCCGGGACCTTCCAGTCCGCAGGCCGATGCTCTATCCACTCAGCCAAACTGGTCTCAGCTCCCTTTCATTCTTTCTAAAACCAATGAAAAAAATATCCTTGGGTGAAGATTAAGTAAATAAATAAAATTAAATATGTTTTCAAAGATACTAAGATAACTTGAAAGTCCAGTTTTATGAAATGTTAGTAATTAAAAAAACACATACCATTGATTGAAAAACAAGATGGCGGCCTAGGTAGTCTAAGCTGCCGCCTCATCAACAATTTGGAAAAAAAACAACAGCTAAAATCGAAAGGGATCACATCAGATCCACAGGAGAGCTGGCGGAATGGGATGGCTGCAACTAGAGGAAAGGAAAAGCGCCGCTGCTGCCGCCATGTGGAGTTTAAAGCCACAGTGGAACTGGAGCTGCTCCAGCCGCCACCACCGCAGCTGCCGCCAGTGAGGGAGGCCCACTGAGAGCAGAGCTCACCCCGCCCCAGGCTCAGGGAGTGGGCTGCCTCAGAGCCTGGCCTCCGCACCCGCAGCCTTCCCTGCCTGCCCGCCGTGGGAGCGAGGGAACTGGCACCTGGCTGTGGCCGCACCTTCCGCTCCCTCCCAGAGCGAGCTTCCTTGGAGCCCGGCCTCCACGCCTGCAGCCTTTCCAGCCCGCCCGCCATGCTAGCGAGGGAGCCGGTGCAGGGCCTTCAGCTCCTGCCCAGAGCAAGCTGCCTTGGAGCCCGGCCTCCGCGCCCGCAGCCTTCCCAGCCCACTCACCTTGCTAGTGAGGGAGCCAGCGCAGGGCCATGGCCTCGCCTTCCGCTCTTGGCCCCAGCGAGCCCTTCGCCCGTCCGTCCCCTCGCCGCCAGGCCGGCTAGAGCTTCTGCCGAGCCCCCGAGGGCCGGAGCCAAGGCGGAGCAAACTTGCTTGTGGAGCGTGATGGAGGACCGAGAGGTTGTACCCAGAACACTCTTTGCAGCCTGGGACTCTAAACACCTAAACCCAGGGGACTCTGAAAGCCAGAACGTGTGAAGTGTGGGTGGTGGAGGACACTGTGGCAGAGGCGGCCAGAGCCTCCCCATTCTTCCCCCTCGTCATCCTCTTGCTTGCCGGCAGCAGAGGGCCAGGGCCCCGGGGGAGAATCGAAAAGGATCCTATCTAAACCACAGGAGAGCTGGCGGAGGGGGAAATCTACAACTGAAAGAAGTGCTGCTGCCGCCATGTGTAGTTTAAAGCCGCAGCGGGGTCGCCGCCGCCATCAGTGAGGAAAGCCCACCGAGAGCAGAGCCCACCCCGACCGGGGCTCAGGGAGCAGGTCGCCTCAGAGCCCGGCCTCCGCACCCCCAGACTTCCCAGCCCGCCCGCCTTGCTGGCGAGGGAGCAAGTGCAGGGCCTCGGCCACGCCTTCCGCTCGCAGCCTGAGTGAGGCCTTTGCCTATCTGTTCCCCCACCGCCGGGCCTGGCCGGAGCCTCTGCGGAGCCCCCGAGAGCCAGCGCCAAGGCGGAGCATACTCATGGAGGACCGAGAGGTAGTACCCAAAATACTCTTTGCAGCCTGGGGTTCTAAACACCTAAACCCAGGAGACTGAAAGCCTGAACGTGTGAAATCAGAGCTGCTGAGGTTGCTAGGGTGGAGTCGGCTGGAGCCTCTCTGTTCTTCCCCCTCATCGTCCCCCTGCTGGCCTGCAGCTCGGGCCCCCGGGAGATCCAGGATAGGAGGGCATCAATTAATGGTCCCAGATGGGCTGTGTGGCCCAGAGGGGGGGGGGGCTTGTGACCCGGGGGAGCGGTGTGGCCTGTGACCAGGGGGAGCCGTGTGATCCAGGGGAGCGGTGGGACCCGGGAGAGCCTTGTGCCCCGGGGAAGAGGTGGGACCAGGGGAGCCGTGTGACCTGGGGGGGCAGTGGGACCCGGGGGAGCCGTGTGCTCTGGGAGAGCCTTGTGCCCCGGGGGAGTGGTGGTACCAGGGGGAGCCATGTGCCCTAATGGAGCAGTGGGACCTAGGAGAGCCATGTGCCCCTTGGGAGCGGTGGGACCCGGGGGAGCCCCTATGTTCATAGCAGCACAATTTACAATAGCTAGGATTTGGAAACAGGCCAGGTGCCCATCAGCAGATGATTGGATCAGAAAACTATGGTACATCTACACAATGGAATACTATGCTGCCATAAAAAAGAAGGAATTCTCATCATTAGCAGCAACCTGGATGGAATTGGAGAACATCATGCTGAGTGAAATAAGCCAGTCAATGAAAGAGAAACACCACATGTCCTCACTCATTTATGGATAATAAAGAACATTATAAACTAATGAACAGAAAGATAGATATAGTGACAGTAAAGCAACAAGCAGACTGTCAAATGAGGGAGGGTAGGTGATCTGGGAGAGAGAAGAGATCAACCGAAGGACTGGTATGCATGCATATAAGTACAACCAATGGACACAAAACTCTGGGGAGGGAGGGCATGTATGGGAGGTGGGGGGGGGGTGTAATGGTAAGCAATGTACACATATAATACCTTAATTTTAAAAAATGGTGGAAAAATAAAATAAAATAAAACACCACTGCCAAAACCGGTTTGGCTCAGTGGTAGAGTGTCGTTCTTCGGACTGAAGGGTCCTGGGTTTGATTCCAGTTGGGGGGCATGTACATTGGTTGTGGGCATATCCCCGGTAGGGGGTGTGCAAGAGGCAGCTGGTCGATGTTTCTCTCTTTGACGTTTCTAGCTCTCTATCTCTCTCCCTTCCTCTCTGTAAAATATCAATATATTTTTAAAAACCCAAAACAACAACAACAACAACAAAAAACAAACACCACAAATCATTTGTGCATTAGTACAGAAACATTTTGAAAGGAGAAAATTGAAGTGAAAAAATAAAAAACATTAACTCAGGCAAATGAATCTGTTTATTTAAATATTTATACAAAAATGGCCCTAAGAGCAGTGGATACACTTTCCCAAAGGTGTTGCTTCCCTTTTGATATTGCACACTAGAGAATATTTTAAATTCTTGTTAATTCTCAAAATTAGATCTCAATGCTATGTTTTTAAACTATATAACTTGTGCAATGTCAACAGTGAATCTTATTAGAATCACGGTATCATCCAACTTATAGCATGAGAAATCAACTGGTAAGAATGTCATTTTAAAAAGTCAAATGAATCATTTACATCAGTACCTATAAAATTCAACCCATTGAAAAGACTTAAAATATATATCTATGTACTTTCTACTTTAAACAAAATGAAAAATGTTTTGAGTATCAAACAGTATATTATCTACCTTGTAGACAGCATCTTCATCTAACACTGCCACTGTGTTAGCAACTTGTAAATGACATGTAACTAGAAGAAAGGCTGCTCCAAAATGGGTTTATCTAATACGTCATAACAAATTTGATATTAGACTTTATCTGGAAATAGCATTCATATTATATAGAAATAATAGTAAAATCTTGACATTTTAGGTTAATGAAGTCCCCTTAGAAAGCAGCTCTTTGTAACCCTTTTAGTAATACTAATTTAAGCCCATCCGTATAGTCCCTTGACTGTCTTAATTTGGGCTCATCTAGATTTTGGATTAAGGAATGATCTTATTACCCAAGTCTGGAAACTGACATATAAGACCAATATAGGCAACCCCAATTTAACTCTGATGATAACTAAGTCATAATTGTAGCCATTAAAAATTGCCATATTTTCATTACTATTCTACTTATAATACGTTGTGTAATAAATAACGTGCAGCAATATGGTGACATTCCTTGAATTAATTTGTTTTCCACACATTTCTGTAAGTTCCTTGTTACTTTCACTCACAGACATCCATTGTAAGGTTACACTGTGAGAAAGCAGGATTGAGGATATTTAGAAATTTCCCATTATGGCACAAATATGAAGGCCTCGTCAGCACTGGAAATGTTTCGGGCTGGGCGTTTCTGTTTCCTCGCGTTAGTACAAAGAACTGTCAGAGTTAAGAAGGCTGAAAGGAGAGGGGAGCTTCTTCTTGACTTGAGGCCTGACAACTCCAACCGACGGGAGGGACAAGGTGCTGGCGGACTTCTGTCTGTTCTTGTTGGTGCCCCAGCTCAGGAAAGAAAGCTTTTTCGAGATTTTCTTCGTTTTATCAGTCTTATCATCATCATCATCTATGGCTAAGCAGATCATGGAGTAAGTTTTCTGCATCCCCACAGAGTATGTGGCACATTTATTCTGCACATAGAGAAGGAGAAAAGAGTGTTAGAAACCCTCAAGATATCTGATAAGTGACTGCAAAGTCTGAGACACATCCTCTTTAAGATTCAGTTGACAAAATTCTGAAACTCAGGTGACTAATCCTTATATATATTTAGGTTTTTAAAAACGGGCAATTTTTAAGGAATACATTCACTTTTTAAGGTTCTTATATTTGAAAAAGTAATACATACTCATGGCCAAAAATATGCAAACACATATAGGGAACAGTAAATGTTCCTCCTACCTTTGCTCCAGGCCCTTCTGCGTTACACATGATTTCTGTTGCACTTTTAGAGAGAATGCTCATAAACAGGTAATGCTATGTACATAAGTATATGTCACCACTTAGTCTTATTTAAAAGGAACACACTATACACACTGACTGGTTTGCACCCTCCTTTCTTCACTTAACATATCTTGGATTTCAGTCTATGCCATGAGGTATAGCAAAACTTCATTCTCTTTGAAGACAATATCGAATCCACAGTGAGGATGTCATTAACTTTCCCCCAATTTGAGTGGTATAGTCCTGTACTGTAGTATTATATACATTCATGTGGTGGTGCAACCATCACCATTGTTCACCTCCAGAACTTGGTCATCTTTACCTATTAAACCCAACTTTTAAATGACTGTGTAGGACTCCAATAGAAAATCTAAAGAAACTTGCTTTCTAAACACATCCATGAGGGTTGTTGTCGGGAGCAGCTATAGGGTTAAGTCTCGGACTGACCTGAGGCAGGGCCACAACTACCAGCTTGGAGGACAGAGCCCTCTAAATGAAGCTTAACATTACAGCCCTCCCTAGTTCTTTCCTACGTAGCTAATGGGCTGTGTGAGGTGCAGCAAGTGCTTCCAAAACAAGTGAAACTCACAAGGACATTGTAAACATGTTGACCACTCCCCTTGTTTTGATCTCACTACAAAATAAAGCCTCAGCTTGCAAGCTGGGTCTTTGTCCTCATCCAGGCCCAGGAGATCCACCAAGCCCCAGCTGTATTCTCTTGTCTATCTTTTCTTTAATCCTTCACCGCCCCTCCTCAGGCTCACTGAACCCTTGGCTGTGCTGGCGCCGCACAGGCTATCACCTGCTTGTAAGGCTTGCCTAACAGTGAGATTGCTTTGTTCACCAAATGTTTATCAAACATCTGTGTTCCAGGCACCGAGATCAGGCCATTTATGTAAGTACATACAACAGACCTAAGCAGTTTGGGTACACTGTTCATAATATAAATCAAGGAATTTGAGTGATGCAGCAAAAAAGGATGGTATTCACTATAAAATGTCCCTCTTCACTATAAAATACATGGCTCCTTTGGATAAAATCCTGCTCCCTTTCCTATAAAACTGCCATTAATCCCATAAGATCTACAGGACACACGTGCTCTCATTAAAAACAATAAAACAAACTGGAGGCAGACTCAATACCTGAAAACATTTTCAACCTTCACCTGCTTAAAGTCCATTATACAGAATAACCCCTCCCTGGAAACACCCTCCATTCCCTTACCCAATTCCACTAGTGAATGTCAACTCCAATTCAACACTCACTGCCTCCCCCAGATCTGCTTCTAAACAGATGCCCTTACTGGGGGATATTTACCAAGTTGACTGGCTTCCCTTGACATTCTAACTCTGATCCCAAAGCTTTACCTGGCACCCCATTTCCTGGCACCCCTACATTTCCCCAGTAACTTTATTTCTTTTCTCCTAGTTACCTTCTCTCAGGCCCTGCACATGCCCTCCTGATACCCTTGCCTTACATGTAATTGCATCTGTCCACAAAGACAAGCCCTCTCTCTGGTGTACCTGGATCTCATGCCCTGTCTTCCCCCAGGTTTTCCTCCTTGCACCCAGACCTTTCCCACACAAGCTTGCTGTTACCTACACACACCACCACCACCACCACCACCACCTTCTTGGAAAAGCTTTCTTTTCCCTTTTCCCCTTTCCCTATGTCCGCCCCTCACCCCCAGCTACCACCCCAATGGCTCTGCTCCCTTTAGGTCTTCCCTTCCTCCATTCATTTGTTTTCTTCTCATCTTCCTGGGGCTTTATGGAACTCAGGGCTTTATGGAGCAGTTTGAAACCATAGCTCTATGCCTTAACTAATTTGGCTCAGTGGATAGAGTGTTAGCCTGCAGACTGAAGGGTCCCAGGTTCGATTCATGTCACAGGCATGTATGTACCTTGGTTGCGGACAGCTGATGGATGTTTCTAACTCCCTATCCCTCTCCCTTCCTCTCTGTAAAAATCAATAAAATATATATTTTTTTTAAAGAAAAGAAACCATAGCTCTAGTCAACTTCTACATTACATGGATAAGGAAACTGAGGCCAAGGGAGGGGTATTAACCTACAGAAGGTCATGTAGCTTGTTAATAGCAGAGAAGGCCTGATTTCAGGTCTTTTTGATTTCGTGCCTAGGATTCCACTATATCAGCGGTTTTCAAAATATGCTCCACAGAGGACTCTTTAGGGATCCTCACTGTGATCCAGAAAGAATGTGGGTTTTTTGGGGGGGGAGGGAGGAAGAAAGGCTGGTAATCAATTCAGCAGAGCTCTCAGCTCTAGTCTCGTTATTTGGTTCTGTTTGAAGAAAAGGTTTAGCAGTTAAAAACAGTGCTCGTGCCTGGCTGGTGTAGCTCAGTGATTGAGTGTCGATCTATGAACCAAGAGGTCATGCATGGTTCAATTCCCAATCAGGGCACATGCCGAGGTGTGAGCTCGGTCCCCAGTGTGGAGTGTGCAGGAGGCAGCCAATTCATGTTTTTCTCTCATTATTGATGTTTCTATCTCTCGCCCTCTCCCTTCCTTTCTGAAATCAATAAAAATATATTTTAAAAACAAACAAACATAAAAATCAAATGTAATTATCCAGAATCCTTGCTGGGAGAAAGGATTCACCACATCATGATTATTGTAACACCTATATGGACTGAAGCACACCGCATGCCAGGCACTGTTTCCCCGTTTCCCCGAGGCTGAGCTGTTCCCTGAACTGGCCCAGGTCACACAACTGGTGCAGAGCCAGCACTCACATCTAGGCAGTCTGAGTGCAGATCCTTGGTTTTCACCACCAGGACCTTGGCCTCCTTCAGAGATGTGCCAGGTGGGAAAGAAGCCTTTCCAGCTCTGTGCAGGGGCAGGGCCCTGGGAAGCCACGCCTCCCTCCAGCTCCTCAGCCCCGAGCCCAGCCTTTTGTTCATCCTCCCTTTAGACAAACCCCCGTTCTCTTTCTGGTTAGGATCTTGATCACTTGTCCATTATTTCTATGGAGTCTGCCCCTAAAAGTACCATTTCTCACGATCCCCTCTCCCGAGGCGCTCTGTGAGTCTGCAGACTTTTAAATTAAGATACAATTCACATCCCATAAAATTCAACATTTTAATGCAATTCAGTGCTTTTTAGCATATTCACAGCTGTGCAACCACCACTACTATGTAATTTCAGAACCTTTCCAACCCCTATCCCCACCCCCACCCCACCCTCCCCCACCCCCAGCCCCCACCCCCAGCCCCCACCCCCGGCCCAGAAACCATCCACGCGCAGTCACTCCCCATTCCCCGTGCGCCAGCCCGAGCCCCTGGCAACCACGGAGCTACATTCTGTTTCTGTGGACTTTCCTATTTTGCACATTTCTTATTGGTGAAATCACACAACCCACTCACTCTCCAACCCTCTGAGTTCTGCTGCCATCTCTCCTTTTGTCCTTTTGTCCAGCTGCCAGAAGGACAGGGCTCCTCCTCCCTCCCTCCCCTCCCCTCAGCTCATGCAACACGGAGGGCCACTCTCCAGGCAGGGCTTTCTTCTCTTGATTCAGAAGCGCCTTTTTGCCCAATCTCTCTGACTCGCCCTCCCAACTTCCTCTGCACCACTTCTAACAGACCTCTAGATGTTTGGGTGTCTCAGAGTTTAGGCCTCAGGCCTCAGCCCCTGCAGGCAATTTCATCCCGTCTCTTCCAGCTTTAAATATCATCACTATGCTGAAGGTTCTCAAATATTTACTTCTAGCTCTGACTTCTCCCTTACACTGAAGATATGAACATCCAACCATCTACTTTACATTTATATCTCGATGTCTAATGGCATATGAAACA
Source organism: Vespertilio murinus (assembly GCA_963924515.1). Taxonomy (NCBI): domain Eukaryota; kingdom Metazoa; phylum Chordata; class Mammalia; order Chiroptera; family Vespertilionidae; genus Vespertilio; species Vespertilio murinus. Next base: position 29,343,518 of record OZ004716.1, read on the forward strand.
GTCAAAGCAGAATTCTTGTTTTCTCTTGCTTCCACCCCTGTTCCCCATCATTATAAAAAATGACTCAGCCATTCAAGCCAAAAACTAAGGAATCATCTCTCTTTCTACCATCCTTTTTATTTTTTTTAACATACACCATCTACAAATTTCTGCAGCTTGAATTCAAAGTATGTCTCAGGTGCATCCACCTCTCTCCACTGCCATTGCCACCCCTCCTAGTGTAAGCTGCTAGCATCACTGGCCTGATGACTGCCATAGCCAGCTTACTCCGCTGCCACACAGCCAGCCTCCAGGCAGAGCTATCTTTCTAAAGTAAACATCCTGCCGAAACCGGTTTGGCTCAGTGGATAGAGCGTTGGTCTGCGGACTGGAAGGTCCCGGGTTCGATTCCGGTCAAGGGCATGTACATTGGTTGCGGGCACATCCCCAGTAGGGGGTGTGCAAGAGGCAGCTGATGGATGCTTCTCTCTCATCGATGTTTCTAACTCTCTATCCCTCTCTCTTCCTCTCTGTAAAAAATCAATAAAATATATTTAAAAAAATAAAGTAAATATCCTATCATTTCATTCCCTTCTTCAAAGGTTTAATGGCTTCCAGGGTCCCACTGCTGCCAATGAGGCTGGCTCCCTCCCACCTCGTTTCCTGTCATCACGATGCTCTAGTCAAAAGGCCCTTTTTGTTCCTTCCCCGGGAGGTTAATCATGCCACAGGGTCTCTGCACCTGCTGGCCGCCTGCCCAGAATGCTCCTCTTGTACCTCTTCAAATACAGAGGTTCCCCCTCCACTCCAGTCTTCGTGAAAGTTCTGTCTGAACTTGACATTATACTCCCTACCCCCAATCATCCTGTCACACCTTTTCTTCTCTTTGCAGCACTTATCAAAATCACAACCATAATCATTTGCTTATTTAGTGCCAGCTTCGTGGGGGCAGGAACCTTGTTTGTCTAGTTCCAGCTGCAGTTCCAACACCTAAGAAGGGCCTGGCACAGAGCTAATGCTCAACCAATATTTACTGAATGAATAAATGAATGTTGTTATAGAGGGAAATCTCTAAGGTACATTGTCAAATGCGGCAAAGTGTGACTGAGTATATGAAATGATTCCTTCCACTGGGGGGAAGAAAGGATATAACTCCACATGAACTTGCACAGGCATCAAACATGTCCCAAGATCTCACAGGGAACAGCAATCCTATCTTTGACAGGTAGAGGATCTGTCAAATGACAAGCCTTCTGTACCATTTGAATATATTTTTACTATGAGTATGTATTACTTTTGTCATTAAAAAGGATATATTCAGGCTCTAACTGGTTTGGCCCAGTGGATAGAGCATCAGCCTGCAGACTCAAGGGTCCCAGGTTTGATTCTGGTCAAGGGCATGTACCTTGGTTGCAGGCACATCCCTGGTAGGGAGTTGCAAGAGGCAGCTGAATTGATGTTTCTCTCTCATTGATGTTTCTAACTCTCTATCCCTCTCCTTTCCTCTCTGTAAAAAATCAATAAAATATATTAATTAAAAATTTTTAAAAAGGATATATTCAGGCTCAGCTGGCATGGCTCAGTAGTTGAGGTTGACCTATGTACCAGGAGGTGACGGTTTGATTCCGGGTCAGGGCACATGCCCGGGTTGTGGGCTAGATTCCTAGTAGAGGGCCTACAGGAGGCAGCGGATCAATGATTCTCTCATTATTGATGTTTCTGTCCCTTGCTCTCTCTCCCTTTCTCTCTGATATTAAAAAAAAAATTAAAAAAGGATATAATCTGGAAAACAAAGCTATTGGTTATTTTATCTACAGGATCAATAATACAAGTTTTCTAGAACTCTCTGACCCAAGGCAAGCACATCCCAGCAATGGCAAGCTTAGGAGTTCAGTCATTTGTGGCATGCTTCAAATGCAGGCAGGAGGAAGAGGGTCCGGGAAAGACCTCTGAGATTACACCAACCTCACCCCACTTTGCTATTTACTGCCAGGGGTGTCAGCGCTCACCATGGATGAGGTGGAGTCCAGGAGGCTCACAACCTTCATCTCAATGTCGTCCTCGCCGAAGCTCTTCAGCAGTTTCATAACCTCGCTCACTGTCAGCCATTTACAATCCACATTTTGAATGGAAACAATATAATCCCCTTCCTTGGCTCCTGCCAGCTACAAAAGTATAATGTAAATAAAGGTCAACATTCTGTTCATTCAGTTCCTGGAATCAGTTTCCAAGTTCATTAATAAAAATAGATATTTGCATAAATTTGCGTTAAGAAACAAAAATTAACCTTTTCCTCTTTGGGCATGTAACATCCATGAGAAGCCTTTTTAATAAAGGCGCCCTAAATCACTCACCCACATGTTTGTTGTTTGGGCAGCTTTCTTTGTATTTTACCAGTTCGACTGCTTGCAAAGATGCCCGTGAGTTTTGCCCCCGCCTAGAACGGCACACACTTACCGCGGCAGAGCAGTAGGGATCCAGGAAGTAGACTTGGACCGGAGAGTTTCCTCTCAAGGTGAACCCTAAGTCCCCTTCTTCCGCGGTGAAGTGAATGCTCCGAGGCGATGTCCATCTCTTGTTAGCCGAAAACACCGACAAAGGACCCTTTGGAACAGAGCATCATTAGCTGCAGGACCTGGAGGCTGAATCAGGCATGAGAAAGCTAGAGGGAATGTTGCCTTGTCTCTGCAGATGTCATGCAGCCTGGCTCGGACTCTAATGTAAGGACACCATCCGAGGTAATACATGCTACGGCAGTCATACGAGAACATGAATTGCCATTTTCTCTAAAATAGCCAATATACTTTAAATAAAACTGTCTTACTTAAAATCCCTAATTAAGAAAATCTAAAACAGGGGCAGGGAAACTTTTTTTCTGCCAAGGGCAATTTGGATATTGATAACATAATTCAAGAGCCATACAAAATTATCATCTTAAAAATTATGTTGTTATGAAAAAAAGCTCCTAGATTCATTGAATTCCGAGTCCTGCCTGCAGTTGCCATAGCAGGGCCAGATGTTCCCCACCCCTGATCTACAATATCTGAAAAATAACATTTTACATACTTGCAACACGTAAAAGCTGTCCCTTAGGTCATTATGAAATAAGCACTCAACATACCAATTTCTGGAAGAAGTCTGTTGCTGTCACCTTGGAGAACTGTGGCACTATGATTTCAACCTCTTGCTCAGTTTTAGCTAGAAAATAAGATTAAAAGGGAGAGTATAAATATTTCTGTAGTTAAAAGTTATCCTCGATGCTGGACAGGTAGCTCAGTTGATTAGAGCATCATCCCAATATGCCAAGATTGCAGGTTCAGTCCCGTCAGGACACATACAAGAAACGACCAATGAGACTGACGGCATGGCTCAGTGGTTGAACGTTCAACTATGAACCAGGAGGGCAGGGTTCAGTCCTGGTTAGGGCACATGCCAAGGTTGCAGGCTCAATCTCCAGTAGGGAGCACGCAAGAGGCCACCGATCAATGATTCTCTCTCATTGTTGATGTTGCTATCTCTTTCTCTCTCTCTCTTCCTCTCTGAAATCAATAAAAATGTATTTTTAAAAAGAATCAACCAATTTATGCATAAATAAGTAGGACAACAAATCAATGTCTCTTTCTCTATCTCTCTCAAAATAAATTTAAAAAATTAAAATTCAGGTCTGAATCTTTGCTCTGAAGGGAAGCGGCAGCAAACCTTGCTCCTAGTCATACATCCTGTCACTTGGTTTACCTACCATAAGCCATACCCTGCTCTGGGAATGAGACAGAGCAATGACAAACTGACACATTCCTGCCTCCAAGTGGCTTGTTTATATTCTAGTGAACTTCCTTTGGCACTCACAAAACCCTACTGAGAAATAATCTATATTGTAGGCGTCGCTGTTACGGAAGGAAGTACCGTGTCTGAGAGCACCAAGTCCTGGAGGAGATGTGCTTCTTTTCATTGGTGAGGAATGTGGTGACTTCACGGTGAGTTTGCCAAACTGTGTCCATCAATAGCTCAAATCCCCACACATCTATGGCAGGCCCAACGCCCCCTTTCCTGAGGCCAGTCGGCCTCTCCCAAAGGATCCCAGTGCAGGCTAAGTGCACATGAACAACAGTATAAAAAGAAACCTTGAGGAAGCAGACTGGCACTGCCAAGGTAGGTCACACCCATCTATTCACAGGATGACCCCGTGGCTTCTTACAAACTGCCCGATACAGTGCTGAGCTCGGAGAAGCTGCCATCCACTAAGAGTTGTGCCACCACCCCTGGACCTCACCAGGAGTCATGTGTCTGTCTCCCTCCAGGGAGGTTATGTCTCAACTTCCTGGCCACGGAGCACCTGGTGTGGACCAGGGGGCCAAGGAGGAGGCCACAGTGTCCCTAAGCACTATTCCTGCTTCCACCAACCAGCTTCATCACCTAAGCCTTTAAGGTCTCATCTTTAAGATAAGGGAATACCAGCGCTTCCATCATACAGTTGGCAAAGGAGATTGCATGAGATTCTGTATACAAATGGTGCTTATTATTGGACCTGGCAGATCAAATGCTCAGTAGATATCAGCCAACATTATTACAGCCAAGCCCAGGATTCTAGCCTGAGCAAGAATCTAATTCTAAGGAGCTAGCCCCTGAAAACTGGGGCTGGTATTGTTAACTATAGTCACCATGCTGAATGTTAGATCTCTAGAACTTACTCATCTTGTATAACTGAGACTTTGTACCTTTGACCAACATCTCCTCATTTCCCCTACCCCTACCCCTGGCATTCTGCTCTCTGCTTTGATGAGCTGGACTGGGGGGTGGGGGGTGGAACTCCAGAGCTGCAGACAGAGACTTAGGAAGTAGGATCGAAGTGGGTTTGGCCAGAGGGGGTTCCTTTGATTAGGCCACCCTCCATCCCTTCTCCTAACTCCTGGGAAGATCCTAGTCATTCTCACTGTAAAGTCACCTCTGAGGAGGTCCCTCCACCCGTGGCCTCCAGGGCAGAACTACTGACACCTTTCCAAGGGCAGCAACAAGTGTCCAGTTCACCTCCATAATCTTGAATACAGGACAGTGCTCAACACTCTGGAGATCCTTAGAAAATGCTCGTGGTGTACAATCTCATTTATATGTGGAATCTAAAATAGTCCAACTCACCCTGGTCAGCTTTTCTCAGAGGTTAGAGCACTGGCACAGGGGCCAAAAGGTTGCGTGCTCGATCCCGGGCCTTGATTAGGAGGCAACCAAGTGTCCCTCTCACATCGATATTTCTCTCTTTCTCTCTCCCCTACCCTTCAACTGTCTGAAAATCGATGGAAAAAATATCCTTGGGTGAGGATTTAAAAAAAATAATAATAATAAAATAATAAAATAGTCCAACTCATCAAAGCAGAGAGCAGAATGCCAGGGGTAGGGGTAGGGGAAATGAGGAGATGTTGGTCAAAGGTACAAAGTCTCAGTTATACAAGATGAGTAAGTTCTAGAGATCTAACATTCAGCATGGTGACTATAGTTAACAATACCATACTGTATACTTGAAATTTGCTAAGAGGATACATCTTAAGTGTTTTTCACACACACTCGATGAATGAGGTTGTTTTTTTAAAATTTTTTTATTGATTTTATTTTTTAAATATACTTATAAGTTTATTTCAGAGAGGAATAGAGAGGGAGAGATAGAAACATCAATGATAAGAGAGAATCATTGATCAGATGCCTCCTGCACGCCCCCTACTGGGGATTGAGCCCACAACTTGGGAACGTGCCCTTGACCGGAATTGAACCTGGGGCCCTTCGGTCCGCAGGCTGATGATCTATCCACTGAGCCAAACTGGCTAGGGCTCGATGAACTAGGTTTTTAAGAACTCTTCCTGTATCCCCCGGTTCCACTAAATCAATGAAAGTTTTAGGTTCCATTTCATAATAAAAATAACTTTTGTCTCTGAAGAAAAATACATGTTAGTGCTAATAAAAGATGGAGTAAACAGAGGAAGGAGCAAGCCTAAAAGAGAGAATAAGGATGTACTGGCGCCGAGACCAGTTTGGCTCAGTGGATAGAGCGTCGGCCTGCGGATCGAAAGGTCCCAGGTTCGATTCCGATCAAGGGCATGTACATTGGTTGCGGGCACATCCCCGGTGGGGGGTGTGCAGGAGGCAGCTGGTCGATGTATCTCTCTCATCGATGTTTCTAGCTCTCTATCTCTCTCCCTTCCTCTCTGTGAAAAATCAATAAAATATATTTTTTTTAAAAAGTACTGGCTTTCAAACCAGTGAAAGGTTTGATAAAACCAGTTGTAAAAGGCAGATAACAAAGTTATACAAGATGGAATGTGTGTGGGTGTGGAGTGTAGCAAAAATGTCAACACGAAAGGGAGTCTCCTGAGAGGAGGTGATGACTGGAACCCCAAGGAGGTTGGGCGACTTTAGGAAAGGAATCTAGAGGAGGAGACGTCAGCAAAGGGGGCGGAGAGGGAGATGGGAATGGACAGGGGGACAGGGCACCCGGACACCGTGAGGAGCGTCACGGGCAGGAGGGCAGTGAGGAGTCACTAAGGGGTTGTCAGGACAAGTCATAGAGAAACCCCCGGATTCGGGCACAAGGAGCATGTTGCTCCTCCCAGTGCCCTGCCCTGCAGTGAGTTAATAAAAGCAGTGTGCCCCACGTGCCACTGCCTCTCACACCGGGCACACTCAGACCTGGCACACCCCAAGTGCCACTGCCTCTCACACCGGGCACACTCGGTACCTGGCACAGGCACCCAGATCACTCACAAATAATGTCAGGAGCATCCATCAAGTTCAGCAGGTCATCGTCCTCCTGGTGCTGAGTGTATTTGAGCTGGGATCGCTGGTGTGCCGCGGACAGCACCTCCTGGAGCAGCTCGATGTTGCGGAGCTTCTTGCACAGGCTCACCCCCCTCACGGACTCCTCGTGATGGGTAATGGCTTTGCGCAGATGGGACTTGCCTGCCAACAGGAAGGCAACACCATGTGACGTTGCAGCACAAGTATCTCAAGGAAAGCCAGAGTGCCCAAGGATCAGCCCAGAAAGGTGGGCATTCTCTTTCCTGAAGAATCTGCCCAGATGGCTTAAGCCTCTCTAAAGTGCATGGGCAATGTGCTCATTTATGTACATAAAACAGCCATTCACCATATATTCACTGAATGGTCTAGGCAGTGGAGATAAAGCAATGCATTCATGGAGCTTACATGCTCATGGCTGAAGACAGATAATTAACAAACAAAGCAGTACGCAATGGAATGTGTGGCAATCAGGCTATGGAGAAATGTGAAACTGGGTAGGCAGATGTGGCAAGAGAAGACTGGGAATGGAAAGTTGCTCTTCTATGATGGGTGATCAGGTAAGACCTTTTTGAAGATAACTTTTGAGTAAAGCCCTGAAGGAAGGAAGGAGGAAACCATGATGATATCTAACAGAAGTGCATTCCTGAAAGAAGAAACAGCAAGTGCAAAGGCCCTGGGGCAGGACCATGCTCATGTGTCCAAGGGCGAGGCGTTTGGGAGTGAGGCAGAGAAGGGTAGGAAGTGAGGGCAGAGAGGAGCAGGGGCTGGACCAAGTCCATGCAGGGCGAGGACTTAAGCTCCTACTGTGGGAGCCCATCAGGGTGTAGGCAGAGGACTGATGTGACTTGACCTTGTGAATGGACTACAAAGGAGCAAAGAGAAAAGCAGGAAGACCAGCTATGAGGCTTCTGCAAATAGCTGGGCAAGCTGTGTAACCTCTCTGGGACTATTCCCTCAACAAAAAAATGGAGATCATGCCATTATCTATCTCAGGATTGTGTGAGGTTTAGCAAGTCTACGTCAGCTTGGCAAACACGTATATACGAGTGTGGCTTGGATCAGGGTGTGGGGTGAGAAGCGGCTGGCTGTCTAGGTAGTCCATGGGATTTGCTAATCAGTTGTGGGAGACAGAACAGAGTGAGTCCAGGTCTCTGGTCTGCACACCTGGAAGGATGCAGCTGCCACCACTGAGATGGGAAACTATGTGGCGGGTGGGTAGGTGGGGGGAGGGGTGGTAGTGAGACTTGGCAGAGACCAAGCCAGGACCACTCATTACCAGTTCTCAGGTGTGACCTGAGAAAATGAACTACTGTGTCCGTCCTTCCACCTGAGGGGTGATGAAAGACTGTCAAAGCTGTCCACAGGGGAGGCCTGGGTCCTCGCGGACCCCGCGAGAACACAGCTCTGAAGCCCGCAGAGATGAGAGGACTACGCCTCACGGTTTCTGAACCCAGAATGGCCACAGTGATCTGGACCTCTGCTCTCCAAGCCTTGCCCTGGGGACAGGTCTGGGGCTCTGTGAGCAGGACCAGCTGGAGACAAATGGGGCGCGGGAGGGAGGGAGCAGGAGAGCCAATACACACCCAGCTGCCGGCGCTGGCTGGCGTTTTTCAGCGTGGCCAAGGGCGTCAGCCCCTCGGGCATGTGGTCATAGAGCTGGGACAGGCACTTCTCCTGGTGGTCCTCGTCCGCACCCGGCTTCACTGCAACAAGAGCCACAGGATGAGTCCCTTCCTGTGCACATGGCTGAGGACTCGAGACGGCGCCACAGACCCACTTAGAGGTTTCTCTTCCAACCACATCTTCAGCTTCCTTTCTTCTCCCGTTTTACAAGGCACTTGGGATAATAGGTCTCCTTTCTGCCCTTGGATAAACTCCACAAGTCCTTGCATATTTAGGGCTCATAATTTGGTTTTGAGGTCCCACTCTCAACCCCTCCAACCTACCTACTTCGAGGAACCTCCTATCACAGCCCCGCCTCAAACCTCTGCCGGCCTCCGTGCCTGCACAGTCCCTGGTACGTCTCCCTCTACCCTCACCAGACCACTCCCCACTACGCTCAACACTTTTGGCCTCCATCTCAGAGCTCAGGCAGCTGCTCTTGCTATCCTTTCCTCCCTTGATCAGCTGAAAAAGTCCTCCTAAGAGCTCAAAGTCCAACTCAAATGAAAAACTGTCCATGACTGTACCAAGAAGTCCAACTGCTGCCTCCCTGGTGTCTCTGCTGCAGCCACTGAAGCACTGCATTTGTGTTGGTTGACATGACACGCCTGCCTAGCAGACTACATAATACTAGCAGGAAGTAGCAGCTAACACGTTTAGGGAGCCCACCTACATTCAAGGCATTATTTAGCTTTACACATGGGCACTGTTTTCACAAGAGCCCTGTGAGACAGGTCCCCTTCGTATCCTCATTTTAAAGATGAGGAAACTGAGGCACAGGGCAGCTAGTAAATGCCCACGACCACACAGCTAATAAATGGCAGAGCTAAGATCTGAACCCAGGGAGTCTGGCTCCAGAGGTTAATCTCTTCGTTATGCTGGGGGTTGCCTTGATTAGTACTAATTACAACAAAATTCCCACCCGACCTGAGACCAGAGCCAAAACGAGGGTGAGGAGAGTGACGCACTCGCCTCCAGCTGAAATTTGAAGGGGATGCCAAAATCTCAACAAGTGTATAATTGTTTAATACAAGTTTCTAAATATCAAAATCAATGCAAAAAATCCATGAAAACAAAAAAATCAAAATTTTTCTGCTTCAGTCTTTGATGTGGCTCAGCATAGCAGTTACCAATCCCCTTATTCATTTATTTGTTTATACTTTTTTTTGAGAGAGAGATAAGAGGAGGAGGGAGGGAGGGAGGGAGAGAGTGAGAGAGAGAGAGAGAGCAACAAAAAGAGAGGGGGTGCAGGGGAGAGGGAGAGACACGTTGCCTCCTGTATGCACCTGATCAGCAATCGAACCTACAACCTGGTACATGCCCTGACTGGGAATTGATCCCACAACCCTGCGGTGCATGGAACACTGCAACCAACTGAGCCACACCAGCCAGGGCTCCCTTCTTTATTTAAAATTTTGATCACACCTCTGGCTGGTGTGGCTCAGTTGGAGCACTGTCCAGTACCCTAAAAGTTTGTGGGTTCAATTCCTGGTTAGGGTACACACTAGGTTGCAGGGTCTTTTCCCAGTCAGGATGCATATGGGAGGCAACCAATGTTTCTCTCTCCCTCCCTCTCCTTTCCTCTCTTTCTCTCAAATCAATTTTAATAAATTTATCACCATGAATTTTTTTGCATTAACTTTGATTCATTTAAAATGTCACGTTACAGTGTTATCTTGATTATTGAGTTCTGGGGCATTCCCTTAGACTTTGTGCCTCAGACAAATGCCTCCTAGTCCGTGCCCTGGTCCTCACCCTGTTCTAGATCTCCATAACATCACCTGCTCCCTCCCAAGCAGAATTAACACGTCCCCTTTCCTCCCACAGTGGAAATGTATTAATGCCTAATCGCACCCGGGCCTATGTGACCGCTACTTGGACCAACATGAACTTCCTACCCTCAGCCCCTAAGCTGCGAGCTTCTCCAGGGCACACAGACAGCCCCTGTTCACTCATAATCCCCTGGAAGCATGAAAAACACAACCCTGACCAAAGCCCAGAACCCCTGAACCCCGAAGCCTTACACTGGTGGTCGATGAGGAGAGTGGCTACAAAGTAGTGGGCCAGGGCTCCATAGTGGTGGGCCTTCACGCAGGCCACGCTGGCCCAGGAGTAGGGGATGTTCTCCTTCACCGGCGCCTGGCTCATGGCCGCGTGCAGCTGCTGATAGACCTCTCCCACCTGCAACGGAAGGGCTGTTGGGAACGGGGGGGCCTGGCACAGGAGCCCTCACGTACCCGCGATGAAGAGAAAGAGCCCTTTCTTCTAAGCAGCAGCCCTGCCAGAGCCCGCGCCGGGATCTGGGAGTGACTCCAAGGATGCTTCGTGCTGTCAGTGTCAGAGTTAACGGGGGGATCAGGCAACTGTCATTAGGCCGGTTTTTAGGCCAAGCTGCAGATGGAATCAGTGATCCATATCTGAACCACCACGGCTTGCCAAGAAAATGCAAGCCAGCACTGTGGCCAGGATGGCACTCTGCCCAGGCACAGGCAGCTGCCATGGGAAGCCCACTACCTCCAATGAGCCCGCACCAACGCGCTGCGAGCCTCCGGAACCAGGAAGGCTTACCTTGGCAGCCTCCTGAGCCACCTTCACCAGCATGAAGAACTCATTCTGGATCCCAGGGAGGCAGATTTTCTCAAACACGATTTCTTGGGCCTGTGCAAGCATCATTTTGACCAGCACGCTGAGCATGGCGGGGCTCATGTCATAACTCGGTGTGTGAGTAAATGTCTCTTTCAGGTAGTGTAAAACCCCTACAAATGGAATTATTTTTGCACATTAGTTGGGGATCATATTTATCTCACCATGTTACTCAGAAATACAGAGAATGACAGAAGCAAAAATATAAAAGTGGCATCCTGAAGCATCTTTAAAAAAATCTGATTTTCAATCACCGTAAGATCCAGCGATTCCACTCCTAGGGAAACACCAAAGAACTGAAAGCAGGGGCGTAAACTGGTAGTTGTGCAATGACATTCATGGCAGCGTTATGTGTAATAGCCAAAAGGCAGAAACTACTGAAATGTCCATTGATGGATTAATGGGTAAACAAAATGTGCTATAAACATGCAATGGAGTGTTGTTCAGCCTTGGAACGGAAGGAAATTCTGACACATGCTGCAATATGGAAGAAGACATTATGCTAAGTGAAATAATCATAAGAACACATATTGCATGATTCCACTGAGTTGTGTGGAAGAGACTGGAATTCATACAGACAGAAACAGCATGGTGTTTGCCAGGGGCTGTGGGGGAGAGGGAACGGAGAGTTACTGTTTAACAGGCACAGGAATAGAATCCCTGGAGATAAGATAGTTGTACAACCATGTGAAAGTACTTAATGCTAATGAACCGTACTCAAAAAAATTGTTAAAATGGTGATTTTGTTATGTATCTTTTACCACAGTTTACAAAATGATAGGGGAGCATCTGAGATCTTGCTTCCTGGCAATGTCATCAGTTTGGCTCAAATAAACTCATAAAAATTCTCTCTCTCTAAAAAAAAAAAGATAGTGCTCTCTTCCAAAACATTTACATCTGTATTAAGAAAGGAAACCAGCCTGGCTCCCGTCCATTGCTGTGTCTCCCGGGGTGACTGGAGAAAGTCCAAACCTGAGCAGGCGTTAGAGGACGGCAGAGCAGGGGGCAGGAATGGCTGAGGGCTCTCGGGGGGACACCGAACACTCGGCCATTCAGAAACTCAGGGCTTTTGCCCAGGAAGCAGGAAGGATCAGCGCGGCCCATTCCAATGGAAATTTTCAAGCTGTAGCCCTCGGCTTATTTTTTTTTTTTTATGCTTTAGAAAATTAACTGTCACAATATAAACAGACATCAACCTGGAGCTAAAATAAAATCTCAACCATGAATCCCATCTGACTGGTTCCTCTGGTTTTACCACAAAGCACAGACCGCTCTACAGAAAGATGGCAACCGCGCAGGCTGCCCGCTCCCCTCTGGGGGTTCCAGTGTGTGCCCGGCACAGGCCCTGCGAGGGGGGCTCCTGGACCCACCCGGGGCCCCTCACTGCACAGCCTCTCACCCTGTGCTCCCTGGGTTGGTAATAAGTGGCACTCGACGAAGGGCCAAGAAGAGCAACCTTAGGTGGGCAAGCTTCAAAGAACCAGCAGAATATAAAGGCATAAGTAGTAACCTTATGAGGCACACATGATTTTTTTTTAAAGCCTGTTTTCACTACTCTGTTCCTCAGTACCACGCTCATAGGACACTCCATTCACCGCCATCCTCAGGGCCACTCATTTGGAAAGGATTAATCGTTAACCACAGGATTCACTGTGCACATGAGCCATAACCCAGACCCAGACCTAGCCAACCGGGTGTAAAACATTAAGTGATTCCCTTGGTGGGAAATTACAGCTGCGCTGGAAACTGGCCTGGCCCTTTCAGGCCCGTGAGACCTGGGCAGGACCCACAGACCCACTTCAGTGGGGGTACCCAGCAGCCCTCTCGGAAACACACCTGCGGCTTTCTGAAACGCATCCATTGCACCCTCCAGCCCAGCTTGCGTCTGCCGGTTACACCGGGTCCCAATCTGCGTGTAGAGGGCTCCAATGTTAAACAGAATGCTGGCTTTCTCCAGCAGCAAGTTCTGTTGGCTGACCGGAACCCCGGTGAGGGAGTCATACCTATTTAAAAGAAATGTGTTGTGAGAATACAGATTACTTGGCTAGTTAACGCCATTTGTGGGTTAAAAAATGGGCAAAACTTATTTCTTGAATAAATTCAAAAATGCACATGCAATGAGGCCTTCATTTCCACACAAGACGATGGGCCTGATCATACCAAAGACGCACAATAGCACACAAAAGTAAGGTTTCACAACCAAGATGCCCTTCGGTGGGTGAATGGATAAACAAGCTGTGGTATATCCATATAATAGAATATTATTCAGCACTAAAAAAGAAAAAAAGCTATCCAGCCATGAAAAGACATGCAGGAACTTTGCATATTGCTACGTGAAAGAAGCCAATCAGAAAAGGCTACATACTGTCTGACTCCAACTATACGACATTCTAGAAAAGGCAAAACAATGGAGACAGAGAAAGAATCAGTGGTTGCCAGAGTTTCAGAGGGGAATAGGTAGGGGGAGGGGGTGGACAAATAGGTGGAGCACAAAATCCCATTTGTAGGGCAGTCAAAGGACTCTGCATACTGTAATAGTAGATACTTGTCATTATGCATTTATCCAAACCCATATAGAATGTACAACCCCAAGAGTGAACCCTAATGTCAACTATGGACTCTGGGTGATACTGTGCCAACTGTAGTAAGTCAACGTACTGCTTTGGTGGTTGATGTTGGGGAGGGTGTGTTGTGTGGGGCAGGAGGCATATGGGAAATCTCTGTACCTTCCCTTCAATTTTGCTGTGAACCCAAAACTGTTCTAAAATACATATTTTAAAAGAATAAGGCTTCTCCTAAATGAAATACAGCAATTACAAACCCCTCATAATTCTTGCTCAAGTCTAAAAGATTTAAATTGTTTTAAAGTTCATACATCACGTGTGCCCCAGGGGGCCGTGTGCCCAAGGTGAGCCGTGTGCTCCAGGGGGCCGTGTGCCCCGGGTGAGCCCCAGGAGAGCTGTGTGCCACAGGGGGCTGTGTGCTCCAGGGGAGCTGTGTGACCAAGGGGGGCGGTGGGACCTGGGGAGCCGTGTACACCGGGAGAGCCGTGTGCCCTGGGGAAGCAGTGGGACCCGGGGGGAGGGGGCGGTGTGAACTGGAAGAGGAGCGGATTCTATTCGTTTGGTCCTGAGACATTTGGACAGTCTGCAGCCATTAGCTACAGAACACTCTGTTGTATTTCCCTACAAAAACAAATGAGAGTGTCCCACCTGAAATTCATATATGGAAAAAAGGAAAAGAGAAGGAAAAAAAATCTGAGGAACAGAATAAAGTGGTGAATATAGTAGAATCAGGGGCAAAGAAGGGGAGTGGACTGACAATGATCAGGAGGACAAGGGGGTGGGGAAGCAGTGAGAGACTGGATTGAAATCGTATAACCAATGGATGAAGACAATTGGGGGGAGAGGGGGTAAGGACAGAGGGTGGGAAGGGAACTGGGTGGTAGGGAGCTTTGGGGGAGAAAAAGGAGAAATAATTGTAATAATCTGAGTAATAAAGATTTATTTAAAAAATAAAATAAATAAAAATAAAGTTCATACATCAACCAGCAGGTAGGCATAGAGCTTCTCCAATTCACGACTGAGGTGAAATCACCGTTAGCACCTTCCCGAGCAGCAGCTAACAGCATCTTTAGGGCTGCCTGCCCTTCCTTTCCCAGGGCAGGCAGGCAGGCACCCCATGGGCCTGCTGTGGGACGCTTTAACTCTGAATTTAACCCTCACTGTCGGGACTTAGCCTCCTCTCACCCCTACTCAGAACAGGCACGGCAGCTGTAAAGTATTTCAGCAACACCAGTAAGTATTCAGCTTTGTTTTTTATTTGATCTATTTCTGTTTGCATCCTTGTCACTGGGTCAAAACCTGACTCCCAGCCCCGACCTCGTCTGGGACAAGAACCTTGCTTCTTGTTAGTTCCACCTCAGAGCCCCGTGTTTCCCCGGGATCAAATGAGCATGAAAAAATGCCTCTTCTCCTCGGCTCACTCGTTCTGAGAAGCAAAAGGCAAATTCTGTTGCGGCCTTCTCCCCTCAGGTCCCCTTTGAAATAACCACTAGTTTATCCACACGTGCGGCATAAAGGGGACAAGCAGAGAGAGGGGCCACGGTGCACAGGAGCTCTGTGGTGCCCAGGCTCCACGCAGTGACCGAAGGGGGCAGCCCCAGCCCCAGCCCCAGCCCAGGCCCAGGCACCTACCATGTAAACAAGATCCCCATCTGTCGGGTGGGCGGGAAGAACCGGCTCTCAACAAAGCCCAACTGGAGGAAATAACTCATCAGCAGCTCAACCCCGGCCTCGTCCCGGCTGGGTGTCCTACAAGCCTGCAAGGAAAGGAACCAGCACGTGGGGTGAGGAGGGGAACACACAGCGGGAAGGTGCTCACACATGCTCTTTCTGTGCAGCTTGGCCCTGCTAGTGGTGTCATGAACTCCAGGAGGGGTGGGAGTGCTGGGATGAGCTCCAGAGTGCCAGAATCGAGCCCCAGCCAGGCCGGTGGGCAGGCCTCTTCCCTTCTGAGGCCTCATGTGACAAGAAGAACAGATGATTCCAACAGCCGCTCCCAATCACTTCCAATCGTGTGCAATTCCGTAAGACTTCAAATGCGATCCTGAAGACTCACAAGCTCCCGCAGCCGCCCTCCCCTCCCTGCTGCATACAGAAACGTACTTGTCTCAGATCCATAAGATCTGCTATCTCATCTTCATATAGGTAGCTGTCTTCACTGTAGTGTTCCAGAATAAAATCCTGTAAGATAAAATGGAGATAAGGTCTGATTCAAAACCATAAAGAGGTAAAAGAGTAATGTCTGATGTGCTCACTTGAAACATACATGTGGCCCTCGCTGGTTAGGCTGCGGATGGAGTGCCGCCTGGGTGTGATGCTGGTCAAGGGCACATGCCTGGGCTGCAGGCTCGATCCCCAGTGGGGGCCGTGCAGGAGGCAGCCAATCAATGATTCTTTCTCATCATTGATGTTTTTTTTTAATCTCCCTCTCCTCTCCCTTCCTCTCTGAAATCAATAAAAATATATTAAAAGAAGAAAGTCTTTTAAAAAAATAAAATAAAAATACATGTAGAATACAAAGAAACTTGTGGGAGATTGTACACTACCATGATTTTCTGAGTGATAGGGTTTGTTTTCTTAATTGTGTTTATGTGTAATTAAAATTTTGCTTTTGTTGTTTCAATAAAAAGGAAAGCTGAAATTATTACTGTATTTGCCGGCGTATAAGATGATTTTTTGGCCCTGAAAAATATGCCTCCAAGTGGGGGGTAGTCTTATACGGCGAGTATATAACAAACTCTGTATTTTGAGTGGAAATGTTAGGGGGTCGTCTTATACGCCCAGTCTCTTATACGCCAGCAAATACGGTATTTTTCAGGGCCAAAAAATCGTCTTATACACCGGCAAATACGGTATTTATGAAAATGTCTTTGCAACACAGGTAATGTCTTTGACCTGTACATTAAATGATTGTGGTAAACGTCGCAGATATTCAGGGGCTCACACCTGCATCCTCTGGGTTCCCTCAGAACCTGGGCACAGGGTCTTCCCGTGGGGATGCTACCCTCCAGGCCTGCGAAGTGAGCCTGCGTGGCTGCGGCTCCGGCACGTCCACAGGAAGCCCCGCAGAGACTGCTCACTGGGCCCTCTGCCCGGAGCCTGAGCTCACGCAGCCACAGGCGCTGCCGATGAGCATGGGCCTGAGCCAGGCATGTTCACAGTGCCGGGGCTGCATCAGTGAGCAAAACAAAGATCCTGCCCAGTGAAGCTTATATTCTCTCAGGAGCACAGACAATAAGTAACAGGCACAGCAAATATGTAAATTACACGGTACATTAGAAGATGGCAAGTTTTACTGGGAAAACAAGAGCAGTATGGGGGTGGAGAGCACATTCTTGCACACTTCCTCTGTGAGCACTGGCTCTCCTGGGCTGCAAGAAAGGTGAGCAGAGCCCTAACTGGTTTGGCTCAGTGGGACAGAGCGTTGGCCTGCAGACTGAAGGGTCCCAGGTTCGATTCCGGTCAAGGGCATGTACCTTGGTTGCGGGCACATCCCCAGTAGGGAGAGTGCAAGAGGCAGTTGATCCATGTTTCTCTCTCATCGCTGTTTCTAACTCTCTATCCCTTTCCCTTCCTCTCTGTAAAAAAAATCAATAAAATATATATATTTTTTAAAAAGGTGAGGAGAGATTGTGCAATTATGTTTCCCAAGTGTCTATGAGGATTCTTTTTACACACTTTCTACAATAATAATCTAATTAAGCAGGTAATTATTAAACTTTGGTGGACATTAGTTATGTCATTCTTTCATTTAATTCATAAAATCATTTTCAATTTTTTAAATTGATTTTAGAGAGGAAGGGAGAGGTAGAGATAGAAACATCAATGATGAGAGAGAATCATTGATTGGCTGCCTCCTGCACACCCCACACTGAGGATTGAGTCTGCAACCCAGGTATGTGCCCTGACCAGGAATCAAACTGTGACCTCCTGGATCATAGATCATAGACCACTAGGCCACACTGGTTGGGCTAATTCATAAAATCATTTAAATAAGACAGATGTGGTTTCTGCCCCCATAAACTTGCCGTTTGTTGACAGCAACAAGCAGAAAATTACTCACGGATGAAAATGTGCAACACTGTAAGGTGCAGTTTTTGTCCAGATTAGATTTGATTCTATGATTCCAATGAATTTCAATTAAAACCCCAAAAAGTAATATTTTGCAAAACTTGACAAAGTATGAAAGTAAAAACGTGGAAGAAAAACTAAGAATGTTTTGAAAAGCACAGTAAT